>CAUYUJ010001661.1:72500-98476 GCA_963575745.1 Prorocentrum cordatum
AGATCCACAGACAGACAGACACACAGACATACTGACATACTGACACGCAGACACACAGACACAAAGACACGCAGACACAAGGATACACAGACACACAGAAAACCAATCACAAGGACTCACAGACACCCAGACACGCAGACACTCGGACACACAGACACACGGACACACAAACACACCGACATACAGACACACAGACTCGGACACACGGACAGACGGACACAAAAGACACACGGACATACAGACACACAGACACACTGACACACAGACACACAGACACACAGACACGCAGACACACAGACGCACAGACACACAGACACACGGACACACAGACAAACAGACACACAGTCACACAGACACATAGACACACAGACACACAGACACACGGACACATGGACACACCGACACCAACACACTGACACACAGACACACCAACACCAACACACACAGACTGACAGACACACAGACACACAGACAAACGGACACACGGACACGCAGACACACAGTCACACAGACACACGGACACGCACAGGGACACACAGACACACAAACACACAGACAAATACACAACCAGACACACGGATACACAGACACACAGAAACACAGACACACGGACACACCGACACACTGACACACAGAAACACAGACACACAGACACACTGACGCACGGAAACACCGACACACAGGCAACCACACACACAGATACACAGACACAAAGACACGCGGACACAAAGAATGACAGAAAGACAGACACAGAGGCACAGGGACACACAGACACACAGACACACAGACACACAGACACATAGACACAGAGACCGGCAGACACACAGACACACATACACACAGACACACGGACAATAAGACACACAGACACACAGACACACAGACACACAGAAAGACAGAGAGACAGAAACACAGACACAAAGACACACATACACACAGACACACAGACAAACGGACACACAGACACACAGACACACAGACACACAGACACACAGACACACAGGCACACAAACACGCAGACAAACAAACACACAGAAAAGACTGACAGACACAGACACACAGACACACGGACACGCGGACACGCAGACACACAGGCACACAGACACACGGACACACACAGGGACACACAGACACACTGACACACAGACACACAGACACACAGACACACAGACACACAGACACACAGTCACAAACACACACAGACATACTAACACACTGACACACTGACACATAGAAACACAGACACACAGACACACTCACACACGGACACACAGACACACAGGCAACCGGACACACAGACACACAGACACACGTACACACGGACACAAAAAAAACAGAGAAAAAAACAGACACGCAAGCACCGGGACACACAGACACACACACACGCAGACACACAGACACAGAGACCCACAGACACAGAGACACACAGACACACAGACACACGGACACTCAGACACACAGACACACAGACATACAGACACACAGACACAAGGAAAGACAGAAAGACAGAAAACCAGGCTCACAGACACACAGACACACAGACACACAGACACACATACACACAGACAAACGGACACACAGACACACACACACACAGACGCATAGACACACAAACACGCAGACAAACAAACACACAGACATACAGACACACAAAAACACAAACACACAGACACACAGACACTCAGGCACGCTGACACACACAGCACCAGACACACAGACACACAGACACTCAGACACACAGACACACACACAGAAACACAGACACACAGGCACACGCAGACACGCAGAAACACCAAACGCGACGCGCGACAACAAGGGCAACGCAGCAGGTCCGAGCAACAGAACACAGACACACAGACACACAGATTACACAGGCACACGGGACACACTGACCCACAGTGACACACAGACGCACGTTGGGAAAAACACTACTGACACACAGCCTGGAAAACAAGAACTTGGGGAGGTCCGCCACACAGACACACGGCACCCAGACACCTCGACCCCCAGGCACGCGACCACACAGACCACCGACACCACAGACACACCGCCACCCGGACACACAAGCCAACCGCCACACAGGACCACTCTGCACACAGAGGAGACCAGAAACCCAGGCCCCCCGGACAGCACCGGACCACACAGACACACAGACACACAGACACACAGTCACACAGACAGACAGACAGACAGACAGACAGACAGACAGAAAAACACACAGACAGACAGACCGACGGGGCTGCCAGCGCCACGCGCGCACACACAGACACTGACACACACACACACACAAACACGCGCACACTCACACGCAAATACACGCGCACAGACAGACAAGCACACACACACACAGACGCACAGAAAGGCAGACACACAGACAGATCCACAGACAGACAGACACACAGACATACTGACATACAGACACGCAGACACACAGACACAAAAGACACGCAGAAACAAGGATACACAGACACACAGAAAACCAGTCACAAGGACACACAGACACCCAGACACGCAGACACTCAGACACACAGACACACGGACACACAAACGCACAGGCAAACAGACACACAGACACAGAAAGCCCACAGACACAGACCCACAGGACACACAGACCACGCACACGGAAACAGACAAACAGACACACAGAACAAAACAGACACAATAGAACACAGACACGCAGGACACGGGCACACGGACACACTGACCACAGACCCCCAGAACAAGCCACACCCAACACACCACACAAAGACAGAACCGACCCCTGACACACAGACACACGGACACACGGACACGCAGACACAAAGTCACACAGACACACGGACACACACAGGGACACACCGACACACTGACACACTGACACAGAGACACACAGACACACAGACACACAGACACACAGTCACATACACACACAGACACACTAACACACTGACACAGAGACACACAGAAACACAGACACACAGACACACTCACACACGGACACACAGACACACAGGCAACCGGACACACAGATACACAGACACACAGAGACCTGGACACAAAGAAAGACTTAAAAAAACAGACACACAAGCACAGGGACACACAGACACACAGACACGCAGACACACAGACACAGACACCCACAGACACACAGACACAATGACACACAGACACACGGACACTCAGACACACACACAGACATACAGACACACAGACACAAGGAAAAACAGAAAGACAGAAAACCAGGCTCACAAACACACAGACACACAGACACACAGTCACACAGTCACACAGACAAACGGACACACAGACACACAAACACACACACACACACACACAAACACACACACACACAGACGCATAGACACACAAACACGCAGACAAACAAACACACAGACATACAGACACACAAATACACAAACACACAGACACACAGACACTCAGGCACACTGACACACACAGCACCAGACACACAGACACACAGACACTCAGACACACTGACACACAGGCACACAGACACACAGACACACAGGCACGCGCAGACACGCAGAAACACCAACACACAGACACGCAAACACAAAAGCACACAGACACGCAGGCACAAAGCCACACAGACACACAGACACACAGACAAACAGATACACAGACACACTGACACACTGACACACAGACACACAGACGCAAAAAAAAAAACACTGACACACAGACACTCAGACACGCAAACACACAGACACACAGACACACGGACACCCAGACACCCAGACACACAGACACGCAGACACACAGACACACAGACACACAGACACACAGACACACAGACACACAGCCACACAGCCACACAGACACACAGACACACAGAGAGACAGAAACACAGGCACACAGGCACACAGACACACAGACACACAGACACACAGACACACAGACACACAGACACACAGACAAACAGACAGACAGACAGACAAACACACAGACAGACAGACCGACGGGGCTGCCAGTGCCACGCGCGCACACACAGACACTGACACACACCCACACACACACACGCGCACAAAAACACACGCAAGTACACGCGCACAGACAGACAGACAAGCACACACACACACTCACAGACGCACAGGAAGGCAAACACACTGACAGATCCACAGACAGACAGACAAACAGACATACTGACATGCAAACACGCAGACACACAGACACAAAGACACGCAGGCACAAGGATACACAGGCACACAGAAAACCAATCACAAGGACACACAGGCACCCAGACACGCAGACACTCAGACACACAGACACACGGACACGCAAACACACAGACATACAGACACACAGACACGGACACACGGACACACGAACACAAAAGACACACGGACATACAGACACACAGACACACAGACACACAGACACACAGACACACAGACAAACAGACACACAGACACACAGGCACACAAACACGCAGACAAACAAACACCCAGAAAAGACTGACAGACACACAGACACACAGACACACGGACACACGGACACGCAGACACACAGGCACACAGACACACGGACACACACAGGGACACACAGACACACTGGCACACAGACACACAGACACACAGACACACAGACACACAGACACACAGACACACAGACACACGGACACACAGACAAACAGACACACAGACATACAGACACATAGACACACAGACACACAGACACACGGACACACGGACACACTGACACCAACACACAGACACACAGACACACCCACACCAACACACACAGATTGACAGACACACAGACACACAGACACAAGGACACACGGACACGCAGACACACAGTCACACAGACACACGGACACACACAGGGACACACGGACACACAAACACACAGACACACAGACAACCAGACACACAGATACACAGACACACAGACACACAGACACACGGACACACCGACACACTGACACACAAAAACACAGACACACAGACACACTGACGCACGGACACACCGACACACAGGCAACCACACACACAAGTACACAGACACACAGACACACGGACACAAAGACCGACAGAAAGACAGACTCAGAGGCACAGGGACACACAGACACACAGACACACAGACACACAGACACATAGACACAGAGACAGACAGACACACTGACACACAGACACACAGACACACGGACAATCAGACACACAGACACACAGACACACAGACACACAGACACACAGACACACAGAAAGACAGAGAGACAGAAACACACACACACACACAGACACACATACACACAGACACACAGACAAACGGACACACAGACACACAGACACACAGACACACGGACACACGGACACACTGACACCAACACACAGACACACAGACACACCAACACCAACACACACAGATTGACAGACACACAGACACACAGACACAAGGACACAAGGACACGCAGACACACAGTCACACAGACACACGGACACACACAGGGACACACGGACACACAACACACACAGACACACAGACAACCAGACACACAGATACACAGACACACAGACACACAGACACACGGACACACCGACACACTGACACACAGAAACACAGACACACAGACACACTGACGCAAGGACACACCGACACACAGGCAACCACACACACACACACATATACACAGACACACAGACACACGGACACAAAGAATGACAGAAAGACAGACACAGAGGCACAGGGACGCACAGACACACAGACACACAGACACACAGACACAAAGACACAGAGACCGACAGACACACAGACACACAGACACACAGACACACGGACAATCAGACACACAGACACACAGACACACAGACACACAGACACACAGATAGACAGAGAGACAGAAACACAGACACACAGACACACATACACACAGACACACAGACAAACGGACACACAGACACACAAACACACAGACACACAGACACACACACACACAGACGCATAGACACACAAACACGCCGACAAACAAACACACAGACATACAGACACACAAATACACAAACACACAGACACACACGCACATACACTCAAGCACACTGACACGCACAGCACCAGATACACAGACACTCGCAGCACAGCCTTGCCCTAGTCTGCCCGCTACGCCCCCCCCCGTCTTGCTTCTCCTCTCTTGCCCCCTCAAAACCCAGCCCCCACCGCACCCCCCGCCCTATCGACCCGCATGCCAGGCGGACCCCGCAGACGGATCCAGCTCATTCCCCTGCATATCCACGCCCCCCCCTCGGGTCCCCTCCGAGACCCGCTGCGACGCGCGCGTCGCATCCCCAAAATCGCGGCTGCGCCGGAACGCAGCCAAGTTCTCGATCCTTCCCGCGCCGAAACCTGTGACCACTCGCGCGGCGCCGCCGCCACTCGACGGCCCAGGCGGCTCCGCGCGCCTCGGGCGCACCAGCACCCCCCCTCGTATGTACGCTCCCTCGCCCGCGGGAGCCCCCTCCTCGACCGCGACGGGGCCGGGCGCCAAACGCGCCGACCTCCTCCGAGGGACCTCCGCCTCTGACCGAGGCTCCACCTTTCGCTTCCCCGACGCTGGAGCCCTCCCCGCCCCCAGTCTTACCCCCTCAGCGCCGCCCCCCGTCTCCACCGCTGCCACATCTTCCCCCCCCGCGACACTCGCGCACGCCACATCGCCACCTAGACCCCCGCCGCCCGCGCGCGCCCCCGCGGGCCCTCGGGCACCTCGGACGCGGCCTCGCCCAGCGACGTCGCGCACCCCGCCGACATCCCTAACTCCAGCCGCGGTGACCGCGCCACCCGCCGCCCCTGCATCCGAGCGAGGCGTCGCCGTCTTCCCCCGTGCGCGCCGCGCGGCAGAACGCGGAGCGGCGCCACCCGGCGAGCCTGAGACCCCCCCCTCTCTCGGAGACACCGCCCCCCCGCCAACCCCCGCGGTCAAGTCGCGGACGCCTGCCGCGCCCCTTGACTCGGCTGCGCCCGAAGCCGCGCCCTCCGTCGTGACCGCTAGCCGCCCAGCGGTACCATCACCATCGACGGCGCGCCCCCCCCCTGACTCGGAAACCGCAAATTTCCTCCGCAGGCGCCTGCTCGCGGAACGCGGCTCGGCGGCGGCAACCGAGACAACGCCCCCCCTGCGTCCTCCACGGCCTGGCCCTGCACCAACTCCACCGCCGGACGTAGGCTCACCCCCCGACCCGACAGAGGCCGAAGCCCCGGCCCGATCGCCAGCGACGCCGCGCGCGCGCCCGTTCCCTCGGGCCGCCGACGCCCCACCCCCCCCTCGCGCTCCGTCGCTCCGTCGGCGTCACCGCCAACAGCCCCACCCCCGCCCCATCCGCCGCCACCAGACGCACTCGCATCACTGCCCCCCGGCCCACTCCCGCCACTGCCCTGCCCCTCACGCGCTGCGCCCACCTCGGTCGCACCTGCGCCCGCGCCCTGCCCCTGACCGCGGCCCAGGCGGCAATACACTGCCATGTACGCCACCTTCTGCTTGATGTGCGCCGGCTCGCCTCGGATCAAGCGCGGTGGCTCATCGTCGTCAAACATGAAGTACCTCCCATCATGAACGCGGCACAGAGTCGTGTAATGGCCGCTATAAATTGAGCGCCCATTGTGGTAAACCACACCGACCAACTGCATCTGGGGAAGCCCTGGCAGCCTCAGGTGCTCTTCCACCCACACTGCCTCCCGCGCCTCGGTGCCCCTCCTCAATTGATCCACCAGAACCTGTGGCACACCAGTGGCTCTCGTCTGCCTCACGTGCTTAACCCGGTCGTGCTCGTCGCGGCAACACCCCGGGCAGCTCTTCTCGATTTCTTCAGGAGCACAGAAATCGCAGTACAACTCCTGCAGCATCAAGGGCCCACCTGGACGTCCATGAACACGCAGCTTCAGTACATCCTCAGCCTCGTACGCGACAGTCTCGTAATTTCACACGTCACACTTCTCCCGCTTCTCCAGGACGAACCCGAAGATCTGATCAACGCACGTCACCCGCAGATTCACCGCGCGGATGCTATCGGGTTCCCGCTGCGCAAACCGACCTGCCAACATCTCTGCGTCACGCGCAGCCACCATCAGCTTACCCCAATACGCAAACACATCCTGCTGCTGCCACGGGTCGTTGAACTCACTCGGCCGCCCCATCACATTGTCGTCGCAGTCAACGCTCGTACGCCGCAGCACACTCACAGGTCCCTGCTGCCAGCGTCGCGAGCACAACTGGTTGTACGTCTCCCACATCCCGCACACGCAACAACGCCCCGTGCCCCGGTCCTCGCACTGCTGCTCTGAATGCCATCGAAGCCACTCCAAGCCGGCAGGCGTCCGCAACATCAGCTGCGTCACACTGACCACGTAGCAGGTGTGCCATGGCCGCGGCATCCCTCGGACGGGCACGCACCGCACGCTGTCCCACGAAGCCGCGCGAATGCCAGCCACGTTCGGGACATACATGTCTGCCGGGCACGGTGGCGGCGGCGGAACCGGGCGACCCAAAGCAAACAAACTCTGTGGCCCGAACGCTGCGGATATCGCTTGTTCCCGACGGCGCTGTCGGCGGCCGGCAGCCCGCTGCTGCGTCCGCAAGTACGCCTCTCGATCTCGATCCTGCGCCTGCTGCCGGGCCAGAGCCGCGGACTCTCGACCACGCTGTAACCGACTCTGAACCTCCACACCCTCCAGTCTCTGTGACTGATCGCGCGTCGCCTGCAGCACGACTCGCGCGCGCCGCGCCACGGCCCTCATCTTCTGCTCCCGAGATCCAAAGCACGCGTGGGCACGCACATACCCGAACAGCCCATAGTGGTCGGACATGTGGAACTCGGAACCCTCGAAGAACACCTTCCCTTTCCCTACCAAGTGCACCTCGGACCAGATCCGCTCCAAAGAGCACCCGGTCACGTCTCTGGCCGACAGCCCCCCTCTCGCCGAGACCCGAATAGAACTTATTGCCGGGGCAACCCCAGGATCGGCCCTCATACCATGCGTCCCTCAGACGCACCTGCTCCACGGCTGCCTGCACCTGCGCATCCGTGCTGTTCATGTCGCCCACGATGAGCAGCCGATGGCATTCGTCCCCGCACTTCGCCACAATCTTCCCAAGTATCGCACGACGCCGGTCCCATGACGCGTCCGTGGGCAGGTGCACCGCCGCCACGTGCACATACCCATCGCCGCCGGCGCCGCCGTCTCCGGGCACCTGGACACGGCACAGCACGCACGGATCCTGCCCTGGCACAGCCACAGATTCCGCCCGCAGACCGTGCCTGACGAACAGATGCACATACCCCCTGGACTCGTGCGCCTGCGCAACGCCCGCCAATTGAAACTCCCCTGACAGCTCCTCGTACGCACCCCCGCCCTCGCACTCCTGCAAGGCAACGACGTCACACCCGCGCGCCTGCCTCCACCGGAGCACCTCGCCAAGAACCGCGGCGCGCTGATCCCGCGCGGTCCAGGAATGCGGCGCCACGGCAGCGCGATGCCCACCAGCAATGTTCCACGTCGCAAACGACAACGTCGACGCGCCCTCAAGGCCCTCTCCCTCGCCTGCCTCGTCCACGGCCCTCCCCACCACACCCGCTATCGCCCGGCCCGCGCCCGCCGCACTGGGCCCAGACACATCCGCGCGCGGGGCGACGCCGAAGAGGTCCAGAGCGTCGCGGCACTCCTGGTCCGAGAGCAACAACTCCATGACATCCCGCGCACCCCGCGCGCCGACACCCGCGCGGAAAGACGCGAACGCGCCCCGCAACGCACGACACACGTCGGCACGAACGACTCCGCCGACGCATCCAGCACCCTGGCACCGGCCCCGCGACCAACGTGGCCCAGCAGGAGCCCGAGTGCGCCGGCGATCCTCTGCGAAGGCACCCGAACGTGCGGCGCCTCCCCAAACTCTACCACTGGTGGCGGGCGCCGCCAATCACTGGCCTGTATCGGCCGCAGCAGCGCGTCGATATTCCGAGCGATTCGCCCTGCAACCGCCTCCCTGCGGCCTCGATCGTACACGCACACGGTCAGAGACTCGGCACGCCCGAGCGCCTCCCCCGCCCGACCAGCCTGGACGCGCACGAAGATCCAATCCTGGGGAACGCCAGACACGCTCAGAGCGTCCACGGCAGCAACCATCAGCAACTCCTTCTTATCGCTGACGCAGCTCGCGTCCCAAACGCTCGTCCAGTTGTGCGCCACCCGAGCAAAATGCTCTGGGTTCTCCTCCGCGCCGACGTGCTCGCCCACCTTTGCCGAGGCCACAGTCATCGACAGGTCTAACCCTGAGCACAGCTGTCGCGCCACCTTCAGGAAGAACTCCAACGCCTGACGCTCAGTCTGCCCTCCGCCAGAGCGCTCTCCGACCGCACGTTCACGACCCACTTGTCCATCCGCAGCGCGCAGCCACCGCGAACGTCCCCGAACGCATCCTTCATCTTCCTGGCCGCCTTATCCAAGCTCCGTGCAGTCTCGGCGGCACCAGCGCACCCATGGCTTCCTTCACAGCGCTCATGTGCAGCGGGCCCAGGCTCGGTTCCACGACATCGAACACGCGACCATCCCACCGCCCACACGCCACCCACCGATCCACCCTCATGTCAGCGACACGGCCCAACAACTCCACTCCGTCGTCGTCTGGGCGCTCCCGCGACAGCCGCGCAGCGGCAGCCCTCAAACGCCCCCGCAACTCTTCCACCGTGTCAACACCAGAGAAATCCTCTGCATCCCCACCCGCCAGCTCCCGCGCGGCCTCGCGTTCCTCAAACGTCACACCGCGCACCCTCTTCCGGTCCAGGAGCCTGTCAGCCACGGCGGTCAGACGCCGCCGCGCGACGTCATCACCCCCCGCCTCGGCATCGACAGCCTCAGCCAACGCGGACACGCACGGCGCGCCGTCCTCACCCCAGAGCCAAGTGTCATCATCCACCACTCTGTTCAGACCTCTGAGCCTCTCCGCCTGCGCCGCACGGACGGTCTCGAGACGGCCCAACAATCCCCCCGCCGCACACCTCTCCTCTGCGGTCCACAAATCCGCCTCGCAGTACCCATACTTCCGCAACGTTGACGAAGCGCGCGCCTCCAACCGCAGCTCGAACCGACGGCGCTCCCGGAACGCCGTCGTGTGCCTGGCCCGCATGAAGTCCGCGTACTCCGGCAAGTCTTCCTCGAACACCAAGTCCCACGGATGCCTGACGCGCGTCGTTGCGACGAACCCGATCCCAGCGACGGCCGCGGTCTTCGCCGACATGTGCACGCGGACTTTCGCCAACGTCATCCCCTGCGCCTTCCAGTGCGTCAAAGCCCACGCCAGCTGCAGCGGGTAGTTCTCGCGCGCGAGGCCGTCCTCCGTCGTGGACGATACAGTCTGCCTCCAGATGGGCACCCAGTTCTTTCGCACAGGATCGTTCTTGAAGAAAGACCGCGGCTCGCCATTCTCGTCCTTTCCCAGATCGACGTCGTCGAACTCGACGAAAACACAAATGGGCGCCTGCAAGTCCGGGCGCGCACTGTTGTGCGGGTCCGCCCCGTCCGGCCACATGTACCCGCGCAGCGTGCCCATCGCCCCGTTCATCACCCCCGCCTCGACCCACAAGTTCTGCGTCAGCAGCACGCGCGCCCCTTCACACATGTGAAGCTCGTTCTCGATCCCTCGGAAATCGTCGGCCGCCATCTCTTCCGGCCGAGATTTACTTTTATCCTTCCAATTGTGATAGGCGCGCAGAGACGCAATGGGCTTGCCACTGGCAGCCGCCACCTGGTACAGCCTCTCCAGGTTCACCCTATCCGCGCCGCAGGCACCCGACGCCCGATCCTTCCTGCCTTCCATCAGCAGCGGCGCCGTCTCGAACGCTGCGAGCTCCTCCCTGCCCTCCTTCGTCATCTGCAGCACCGACCTGTTCCGGCGCCTCAACCACGCATGTTCCGACTGGTCCCACGTGCACTGCGCCATTCCTTTGGTCACCTCCAGAAAACGATCGGCATCCCGCCGGTACTCCGCCTGCCGCTCGGCGGACAGACCCTCCTTCTTCCACTCCATCTGTGCACGCGCCGTAGCACGGCGACGTCCTGGAACGTATTGCGCACAAACTGGCCCGTGGCCACCAACTTCTCCGTGCTCCACGCATCGTCTGGAGTGCGCTCCGCCCCCCTCGGCTTATTTTTCCCATGCCCCTCACACTTGCCCATTCGATACAACGGATCGTCGCCGATGGGCGGCGCCTGCTGCGGATCTCCTGCCAGCACGACATCCTTCCCGCCGAGATACACTGGCTCGTCCTCCTCCATCTTCCTCCCCTTTCCTCCTTGACCGCCTCCTCCGCGTGCCGCAAACTTCGCATCCTTGCCCAGAGTGTCCTGCACCTTGTACTCGATCTTCCCCAACATCTGCCGCCCGATCATACTCATCTCATCCAACACAAACAGCTTCGCCTGCCGCAACCGGTCCCGCGTCCGCAAGAAGCGTTCACCGCCCTTTTGCTTCCAAGGCCCGCAGTACCCCACCGGAACGCCGAAAGCCCTGTGAAGAGTAGTCGCCCCATACTTCAACTGGAACGAGGCGCACCCTGTCGGAGCAGCCAGCAAACAGCAATTCCGCACCTCCTCATCAATCTCCGACTGAGAGCGCCTTCCCTCCCGCATCCCACCCCGGAGGCCCGGCACCCGATCCATTCTGGTCCGCGGAGCCGTCTGACGCGCCCTCTGTCGCCTCGCCGCCACATAACTACGCACCGTGCGCGACTTCCCCGTGCCTGCCACGCCCGTGACCATCAGGCGGAGCGGGTCCTTCTCGGAGTGGCGTCCATCCATAACGATGTCGTGGGCAAACTTCTGCCAGGGGTCCAGGTCTTCGCGCAAGACGACCTCGGCCCCGTCACCCACGTTGGCCTTGCCGTACCAGACATCGCGCAGCTCCTCGAGGCGCCGCTTCTCCCCTGTCGACACATTGCACGGTTCATCCAGCCAATTGAAATCCTTCGGGTTCACACGCACCCTCCCGCGAACGTCCTCCCGCGCCACATCCCCGACGCGCACGTCTGCCGCCTGCACCGCGGGGCCCGCCGCGCTACCACGCTCATCCGCTGGGCGGCGATCCCACTCGGACACCTCCCCCGCACCTGCGGCACCCTCCACACCCTCCCCTGGTCGCGGGTCGCGCAACACGATATCCCGAGGCTCCTCGTTGGGATCGTCCTCGGCGTTCTGCGCGAGTCTGTCCACCAGCTCCTCCACGTCCTCCCCCGACTCCGCCGCATCGCTCTCACTGCCAGCGTCACCCTCCCTCGAGCCACCGTCGGAATACTGGCCCCCCACGTCGCCCGCGGCGTCGGCCGCCCCAGCGTCACGCCCCTGCTGCCGCGCCCGGTGCCGACGCACCATCTCGCGGCGCGTCCGCCTCAGCAGCTCGCGGTTGGTCCGCACCCCACCAGCCTCCAAGATTGCGCCCAGCACCTCCTTGTAGACCGGATTCGCGCGTTCGTACTGCTCCACGACCCACGCCGGCACCCACTGTCGGAGCATCGGGTCCGTGAGCATCTCCATCAACATATCTCCCCAGAACCGATCCTCCCTGCCCCTCCAAGCCGCCCCCCCCGACTTGAACCACAGGTCCTGCACTCCCAGGAACCGATCGCCCCCAGCATGGGGCACGAAATCCGTGGCCCCAATGCAGACTTCCGGCACAGGGCGGACGTCGCGCCGCATCTCTGCACCGATCATGGCTCTGCGGTCCGCCGTCGCCATGTGCCGCCAGTGCGCGATGACGTTCGCCCGCGCGTACTCCTCGTGGCAGGCGTGCTCCACGTTCGCACACTCCGCGCTATAGCCGGGCGTCACCTGCAGGCACACCGCAGGGTTCCCGCGCCTCAGCTTCCCTCGATACACGGCGTACTTCCAGTAAAACTCAAAGAGTGACACATCGCGCACCTCCTCCTCCGTGATGGACCCGTCTCCCCGGGCCCGCTGGCGCCGCACGAACTCCAGGCGCTTGTCGAACTTGTCCACTTTGCTATCCTAGTGAAACGGCTCATCCTCCGACTTGTCCCGGAGTGCGGACGCAGGCTTCAGGGCACGCGCGCCCGTCGTGTTCAGAGTCACGACGGGCATCATGGACAAGACCATTGGCAAGCGCAACCCCAGCAGCGCCACTTCGTAACAATGGTAATCCCTCTCCCCGAGCATCCTAGCGAAGAACTTCTGGATCGTGCGTCGGAGGAAGTCGGTGCCCTCGCCGTCGGGAACGTACGCGCAGACCTCGTTGACGGCGTCGTCCAGCACCTCCTTGATCTTCCGCGAGCCCTTGGGCGCTTTCGTCGCATATTTCGTGACGTACTCCACGACGGCCTACAGGTTCAGGACAGGACGCCAATCGATGTTCCCCATATTGGCCAGGAGCACGTGCTCCTCGTAGCTGTTGCAGAGCCGGTCGTTCCTCGGAAACACCGCCTGCCAGTGGCCCTCCCTGCGCCCCTTCTCATCCGGAACGGTCTCGGCCCGACGCGGCCCCACCTCTCTCGCGGAAAATCATACCGGCAGAACACGCACCCCTCCTTGCCGCGCGCACACGCATGCACCCCGAGCTTCGGCGGGCCCATGCCATGCTTCGTGTGGCGCGCAACCCTGTTCACCAGCGCGGACACCATTCTCCGAACCGGCTGCACGTCCAACGTCCCAGCTGCCTCGGACTGAAAGGCCTCGTCCAGAACCTTCCGCAAGTTCAAGCACTCCGGCGCAGACGCAGGCACGCTCCGGACCGCCCGGGCCTCCGACGTCTCAGCAGCAGCCGCGTCTTCCATCTCCCCGTCAACATCGAAGGCCCCAACCTCGTCGTCCCACGTGTATCTGCACGCGCCCGCGTCATCGTAGCAGGGGTTCCACTCCGAGACCACGTGCCCGAAGAACTCATAGAACCGCTTCTCCAGAACGCTCAGCAGCGAAACGTTCTCGTGTTCTGGCTTCAGCACGCCGAAATCAGCGCCAGCACCCGTCAAGCGCTGCAAGCGGACCCCCGCGGGACCAGGCCAACCCGCACCCGCGTCCTCTGCGCCGTCACCGCCCTCACCATCCTCCACAGGACTCTCTCCCAGCGCGTCCACAGGCGCGGAAATCTCTCGGCCGACACGCTCGAACGCAACCGGTCGCCTCCCCGACCGCGCGCACCCTCATCAACATCCACGATCACCAACCACCCGCGATCCACCAGCGCGTCAAGCAGCGCATCAGCCCTGCCCACGAACTCATCCTCCTCGTCGTCGTCCGCGCCATCCTCACTCCCAGACCCTGAAGCCGCCGTATCCTCACCCCCCCGACCCCTGGATGCACGCGCGCCTGGCCGGCCGGCAGTGGCGCGCAGCACCCGCTCCAGGACCGCGAGAGCATCGGCGCGGCGCTTCTGCTCCTGCGGGGGCCAAGCCATCGGCCCCGCCTCCAGCGATTGCAAACACGCCGCCAAGTCGCTGGTCACGCTCGGCGGGAGCATGTCGCCCTCCCCGTCCACGTCCGCACGCACCCGCGCAACCTCGGGCCCCGGCAACCCTACGCTGAACCCATGGTAGTGCAGATTCCCTCCCGCGCCACACTCGGCCCTGGCCATGGCCATGTACTTGAACAGCTCAGAGTGCGGCAGCACTGCGGGCATCACCATCCGCATGTTCAGCTCCACCCGCAGGGCCATCATGTACGCCACCAGGTCCGGGTTGTCCCGAGCGAACCGAAAGCGCTCCTCTCGCCCGTCACCCACCCAAACCCCGAGAGCGCGCTCCCCTGCCGCCCGCGCCCCCCGGCCTCCTCCCATGCGCTGAATGTCAAACGCGGCATTGTAGAACGGATTCTGCGTCCACCAGATGGACGGGTGCCGGCCGAGCCCGACAACATCCGGCACGAGAGGCCGCCTGCGCTGAGTCCGACCGTTCCCCGCCGGCAGGTCCATCTCGCGCAGGAACCGCCTGCCGACATGCTCCGCGCCGTCCGCCAGAGGGACCTCGACCCAGGGCGGGTGCCAGGACAGGTGCTTCACAGTACTCTGCAACTTCTTAGACTCATAGGACCAATGCATCGTGGTCGAGGGCACGTCGCGCCCAACGTTCGCCAGCTGACCCACCAGGATCCGCACACGGTCCTCGCTCTCCAAGATCTGCCTAAGCCAACCCTTGGTCATCACACTCGGGCCCTGCACCGCGAGCCCCGCCCGCCTATACATGGTCCGATACACGCCGAAACCCTTCGCCCGGGCCTCGTTCAGGAGCAGCACGTTCACCATGGCCCACATCACGCGCTGCCCACGCGGACCACCAACGAACTGCCCGGTGCGGTAGCGCATCAGGTGCTGCACCCACTCCTGCACGGAGACCCGGCGAGGGCGGTCCTCGAAAAGGTCGCCGATGCCCATCGGGAACTCCAACGGGAACGCCCTCGCGAAGCGACCGACAGAACGCGCCAGGATCGGGTCGTCACTCTGGCCAGGCCATCCGTAAATCATCCGCTCCCCCGTCCGCGCGACCTCCTCGTCCTCGTCAAACTCCGGCAAATTCTCCTCCACGCACCCCGAATCCTTGTCCTGAGCAGCTCCCACGAACCTGCCAGCCATGGCCAACTCCAGCATCACATCGTCCAGGACCGCCTCTGGAGTCACGCCCCCGCCCGGGTCAGAGAACGGCCCCCCGACCCGCGGCCCCATCCAGTGCACGTGGAAATCGACGCACACGCACTCCACGGGCACCCGATCCCTCTGCACGGCCACCACTTTGCTCTCCCCCCGCGCCGCGTCCAGCAAGCGCCCGAACAGGTCCTCCGTCGTCTCGTCGTCACCAAACTACAGCCCCTCCAAATGACCCTCCGCCTCCGGCTGCAGCCCCGCCCACCATCGCTGCACAGCCCCGCCGTACCTGAACTGCGCCTTTTCAAGCCAAGCACTGAACACATCGTGATCGACGGCCATGGCCTCGTCTCCGTCCCCGACATCGAACTGGTCCTCATCTGCCTCCTCGGCACCACCGTCGCCCGGGGCGTCCTGGGCGCCCTCGTCGCCACGCTGTGCGCCGTCGCCGTCGCGGACTCTCGCCCCTCGCTGAGCCTCATCACGCGGCCCCACGAAGTGCACGTCGAAGCCCGCGGCAATGAACTGCCGCGGCGTGACGACGTCGACGCCACACGGAACAGTATCCCTGGCAATGGCCTCCGCCCGAGTCACCGGCTCGGGCCCCTCGGCTTCCCCCGCCTCGACCCCCCACGGCACGACGCCGTCGTCGCTCTCTTTCGGCGCATAGCACCGGATGATGTCGTCGTCCGGCAGCACATCAAACAAACGCGGGTCGTAGTACTTGTGCATGGGCTCATTCGCAGTGCCGCCCAGGCGCCAGGGCCCGTACGTGCCGGCGAACGCGCACAGCGCCCGCAGCACGTGCCCACAGAAGCGCCAGCGCACGTGCAGGCCCTCGACCACCTCCTTCCCGAAACCAACGTTCCGCCGCAGCATCAGACTGAAGGGCACCTTCCTCGGGTGCCAGGGCAGCATCACCCGCGGCTCCACGTTCTCCTGAAGCTCCCTCCCCCTGCCGCCATGGTCGTAGTCGATGATCACTTCCCCCCTGAGCAGCACCTCCGCGACCCGACCGGGAAACACCAGGCGCCCGTACACGTCCACGCCGAAGCGCTGCCGCTCCTCGTCCGTGGCCCCCGCGGCAATGCGCTCCGGGCGGTGCGGGTCGTCGGGGCGCTCGCCAGGTCCGCGCACCGAGTTCTCGCGATCCCCGACGCGGTACCCCTTCATTAGCTCATGACGCCGCGCGAACCCGGCCACATCCTGCGGGAACGAGATGATGTTCTTGCGGAACTTGCGCAGCCCTGTCCGGGACACGGTGGCCAGATGCACCTGCATGTGGTCCAGAGCAATGAGCAGGCTCTACCTGAGCGTGGCCTGGTCGAACGGGTCGCGCAGGTCATCGGAGGGAAACCGGAAGCACGGGTCCATGTGATTCTGCGCGGTGCGGAGACCCACCACCTGATACAGGTCGTCTTCCGTGGGCGCGGCCGCCGCCTGCTTGTCCAGATCCCGCCTACACCGCATGCACACGCCCGCGCACTCCAGGGCGAAGCCATCCGGCGGGTCGCTCGGCGGCACCTCGTCCCACTCGGCCACCTCCGTGCTGCTCGCAGCCAGCCCGTCCCCGCCGCGACGCAGCAGCAGCATCTCATCCGCCAGCTGGTCCGGCGGCTCGAAGGCAGGGTGGAACGCTGTGAACCGCTCCTGGCACTCGTGGCACGTGAACTTCACCATCCGCGTCAGGATCGCCTGCGCCGCCTGCACGGCCCGCACGGACGCATCGCGCAGCTGCACGTCATACTTCGCCACGCGCAGCGGCACCGTCTTCAGCGCCAGCAGCATGCACTTCTGGTGTACGTCCCCTGCAGTAACACGCGCTCGTTGGTCTACATGCCCTCCGCAGCGCTCGCGCAAACGCGCGTTCGGACGAATCTCCCAATGCTCCTATTCTGGCGCTGATCCAAACACAAACGACTCCGCGACGCCCGGGCCGGCACCTTCCGACGACCTCCCAGGCGCCCATCTGGTCCGAATTACGGCCCGCAAATCATTCCCGTACCGACCGCGCTTCTTCGCCTGGCGCCCCCGGCCACGACCCGCACGACTCGCCCCCCGCGCTTCCTGGCCGGCCTGCTGCAGCGCGTCGAGCCCCTCTTTCGCAGTGCGCTCGCCCGCGCCGCCCTCGGGCAGCAGCCCCGCCACGCCGGCGTCCTCCTGCAGCTGGCCACCCAGACGCGCCCGGGATTCCCCCCCTCCTCTGCTCTGCGCTCCCGCGGGCCCTGGCCCCGCCACCACGCCCCCGCCATGTGCGCGGGCTCCGTCCACCCGGCAGGCCGCTCCACAGGCAACACGACCATGTCGTCATCCCGAACCACGTTCGCTGCGAAGCCGGCCGCGACCCGCGACTCGCGCTGCCACAGAGCCTGGAAATCGTCCGCATCGCCCCCGTCCGGCTCATCGCAGCACCGCACCGCCCGCCACTGCGTCCCACCGCTCTCGGCCACGACCGGCGTCTGCAACATACTACACTCGAAACGCACTCGGGGCCACTCCGAGCGACGACGGAAATCCTCCTCCACGGCAATCGCCTCCCAAGACGAACGCTCCGCGCTCGGCCCACGACCGCGCGCGCGATCCTCCAGCTCCAGCAGCACGCGCCCGAACTGTCCCGGCCGCCCCGGCTCCATCAGCGCAACCACAACTTATCGCCGTCCGACCCCTGGATCCGAAAACTACCCCGGTCGCACTGACGGCACAACACAAGGTACTCGCGGACGGCACCGACCAATGCCACCATCCGCTTGTCCTTGAGGTGGGGCAAGGACGCAACTGCCCAGGCCCGCGCATCCCCACCTCCGGTTCGCGACAATCCCGCGCGGCGCGGCGCGCTCCCGCGCCCTTCCTCGGCCGCTCGCGCCCCCGCCAGGTCTGCCTCCGTCGGCGGCCCAGCACCAGCGAAACGCACCAGCTCCGTCCGCATCAAGCGCGCTGCGCACCTCGCGCGGCAGCGGCGCCGCGTCTTCTTCCGAGGCGCACTCATGATCTGACGCAGAACGCTCGTCGTCGCAATCCGAAGCCGATAACTCCGCCATGCCGCCGCAAGCCTCGTCACCACCGCCCTCCTCATCCACGGCCCCGCGGACCGCACCGCCCGCTTCGGCCCATTCTTCGGCGGACGTCTTGCGCTCGAGTCTCCGGCGCCCCCGGCGCGCCTCCGGCACCTCCGCGCCCCCCTCGCCAGCTCGCCCCTCCTCCGCGCCCCCGCGCCCCGCACCGCTCTCAGCAGCCTCTGCCTCGGACGTCTTGCGCCCCAGCCGCCGCTTCCGCGCCGCCGCCACCTCCGCGGCGCCCTCCCCCGCGCGCCCGGCCCCCGCGGCCTCGCGCCCCGCGTCGCCCCCAGCAGCCTCTGCCTCGGACGTCTTGCGCCCCAGCTGCCGCTTCCGCGCCCCGCCGCGCACCGCGGCGGGCTCGGCAGCCTCCGCCTCGGACGTCTTCCGCCCCAGGCGCCGCTTCCGAGCGCCGCCGCGCACCCCCCCCCCCACCCCCGCCCTCGTCCGCGCCGCCGCCCTGCTGCATCGCACCCTCCACGGCGTCGCCGCCCCCCCCACCAAGCGCAGCGTCCTGATCTCTCGACGCACCAGCCGCCGCCGCACACCGATGCGCCGCCCCCCTCAACCACCCCTCCCCATCCAAGTCGGTGTCGCGAACCCTGTAGTACTCATCCCCTCGCGCGCGCGCAGCGCAGGCAGGCAGAAGCAGGCGCCAGCAGTGGCACCGATCGCACTGCGCCCAATTCCGCATACAGAACAAGTGCGACGCCCCGTCGTCGCCCCCCCCGCACGCCTCGGGCCCGGCGCCGCCGTCGCCGCCCCCCTGCGGATCCTCTCCGGGCGCATGCCCCATTTTCTCGTTCGCGTGCAGCCTGTTCTCCTTCGACCGCGGATCAATGTGCGGAAAGCACTGCGGGCCTGCGTACGGCTTCAGATACTGCTGCTTCATTGGGCACCGCCGGATCTCCTCGCTGGTCAACCGCAACGCCTCCACGCAGTCCTTCTCGCTACAATCCATTTCGGAAGCTTGCAGCTGCCCCAGGTACTTGTTGAAGACCGCCCTGCTGTACCACATGAAAACCTTCCCCCCCTGCTGCCCATTGTAGGACTCCCTCTCCGATCCGAACCGAGTAGTTCCCTCCCCGCAGCGATCCTGCAGTGTCCGCACCCCTGCCCCCTTCTCGTATACGAAGCCAGAACGGCCATGGTTCTTATTCGTTCTGAGATTGTCATGGACTTGCTTGAGGCACTGCTCGTACTCACTGTTCGTTAACACAAACCGCTTGTGCTCGTCCACATCACACAAGGACTTCAGCTCAGGCTTCATCTTCGACGCCACGTCCCACATCGCGTGCCGCGCGTACCACTGCTTAGATGGCTTGTTCGCCTTGAGCGCGAACTCCTTGAAATTATCCAACGCGCCTGCAGGAATCGGGCCCCTGACGCGCCCGTGCGGGCACCCATATCGAGCGCTCTTCCCGCACACGTCGCTCCCCGTCTTCGGCCGAAACCGGCACTGCTCTCGCCCCCAGCCCCCCCCCCACGTCAGCCCTTTGCAGCGGTCCTCGTCCACGTAATCCGGCTGGAACTGCCGGGACTCTGCCTCGGACGCCAGCACCCCGTCCGCGGCCCCGCGCTTCCGGCGTGCTCTCCGGGCACCGCGCGGACGCGCGGCCGGCCCGCTGCCATCGCTTGCGCCATCGTCAGCACCCCCGACGTCCTCGGTCACTCCAGGGATGACAGGCATCTCCTCGCCATCAGAATCGCTCGGCGGCGCCGCGGCCGAAGCCGCGCCCCGAAGAGCGCGCCTCGCAGCCGCTGCCTGCGGTGCGACGGCGTCCGATCGCGCCCGAGCAGCCCCCGCGTCATCCTCTTCCACCGTAACCCCTGGAAGCATCGGCATGTCCTCACCCGAATCGCTCTTGTCCCCAGACGCACGGCCGCGCGTGGCGACCGCAGCTGCGGGTCGACGAAGCACGGACGCCCCCGCGGCATCGCCCGAATCGGCATCGTCGACGGTGACTCCCTGGATGACTGGCATGTCCTCGCCAGACGACGACGGCGCCCCATCCTCACCGGTCGCGCGTCGCTCCCGCGCAGCAACGCCCGCCATGACGTTCGGGTTCTGCGCACCGCGGAGATGCGCACCTCGCGGGCTTTTCGCGGCGGCCTTCTTTTTCGGCGCACTCCTCTTCGGCGCGCCTGCAATCGACCGCAGCCACGGCGCGGCGCCTGCGGCTCCGAGAGATACGCCAGCGGCCAAGCGACCGTCCACATCAACGACCGTCGCGACATGGCCCTCTGGGTACCACGCAACGCTGCCGATCTCGGCCCCCCCCGCGGAACCCAAAAACCACGCGCCGGAACACTCCCCACGCAGTAAACCATCTGCACTCTCCGCCTCATAGACTCGCATCCTCGAACGGCGCGCCTCCAGCCAATCCTGCACGAGAGCAAAGTTCGCCTTCTCCGCCGCGTCACCGCACGCCCCAGCTCCGGAATCATTAGCGCACTGCAACACGAAGAAGCCCTCCGCCTGCGCGCGCGCGCCAGCACCCCCGCACCGAGCGACACTCAATTGCAGACACTTATTCCGCCACGGCCCCAGGCGATCTCCCGCATCAACAACTCCGAGTCGCCCCGACGCGACGCCACGTCGAAGGCGCCGCCTCCACGCACGGGACGCGCCAAACCCCCCAGCAGCACCGAGTCGTCCCACGCGGGAACACACATCGCAGGACACACCGCCCAGCGCGGCGAAGACACAGGCCACGCGCAAACCCGCATCGCCAACGCACTGCCCCGCCCTCTGCGACGCCCTCCAGACAGCGCCCCCCACGCACTCGTCCGCGCCCCGGCCCGCCCTGGCCTTGGCAGCGCCGATGCCAATGCCGGGGGAGAACCTGCGCGCGCACACGCGCCGCCCCCCGCACCTCCGCGCGGAAAGCCCACGCAGGCCACAGTAAAACCACTTGGCGACCCGAACCTTCGCGGCAGACGGCGCCGCATCGGACGGAGCGTCCACGTCGCGCCAGAAGCTCTCTCTCTCTTTCCACATCCGCGCGCGCGCCATCGCGCGCGTCACAGCGCGGCCACCCGAAAGAACTTGTGGCCTTGGCGGGAACAGACCCCGCGCAGCAAAAACTGAAACTGCAATCAGCGCAACCTCCCCGACTGACAGCGCAGACACCCGCGCTTCCAGAGACGACAGCGCCACGCGCGGGGTGGACACCGAATCGACAGCCCGCGCCGCTCGGGCATTCAGAAACTGCTGCAGTCGCGCGCTTCTCCGCCCCCCCAGCGCCGCGCGGGACACCCGGGCACGCCGCGGCGACTCATCGCGCGCACGCGGCGACTCATCGCGCGGACGAAGGCGCGGCACGACTGGAAGCGGGACACGGACCGCCATCTCTTCGTTACGCGCCGCCGCCGCCTCCGTCCGCCGCGCCCACTCCGCCTCCCGCCGCGCACAGCGCGACCTCCGAAGCGACGCGCGGCACGCCTTGCGATGCGCCTTCTGCTCGCGCTGCGCTGCCTCCCAGGCGGCATCATCCACGACTTCCTCCCTGATCACGTCGTGCTCTGCGCGCAAGCTCTCACGCAGCCGGTCCTCCCACACCACAGATCCCCCCAGCTGCGGGGCGCGCTCCGCGCCCCGCACAGACGGAGCCCGGACCGAGACCACGGCCGCGACAGAAGCCGAGGCCAACGCCACTGCCAAAGAGGAAGCCGGGACCGGGGCTGACCAGACGTCGTCGTCAGCTCCAAACCAATCGTCGTCATCGTCATTCTCGTCGTCGTCGTCACAATCGCTGGCGGCAAAAGCATCAAGTTCCCCCGCGTCGAAATCCTCTATGAATTCACGGCCATCACTGCTTTCCCACGGCGAATAATCAGCGAGCCGCGCTGGGACGGGCACAGCGACGGAATCCGAGGCCCGCGCGATCCCGCCTGGCAAGACCGGAGCCGAAGCCCGCGACGCAGCCGGAACCTCCCGCGAAAAGTCCGAAAAAAACTCTCCCTCCCAGCGCCCTGACCCAGTAGCCTCCTCTCCGCAGCGCACAGCCCGCGCCAGAGCCGAAGACGGCCGCGAAAATTTCGCGAGCGTTTCCTGCTCCGAACGCGGACCGCAGTCGCGACCGCCCACCGCGCCCGCCGCACGCGCAGAATCGAGAAACTCTCGCGGAAAATTCGCGATAGTTTCCCCCTCCCAGCGCGCTGCCTCCGAAGAGACACATCCGCACCGAGCGGCCCCCGGAGCAGAAGACCCTCGGGAAAAATCCGCGAGCGTTCCCCCCTCCGAGGGCGCCATTCCCGAGACGCCCGCTCGGCCCAACAGGCCACACGCCGAAGCAGAAAACCGTCGCGAAAAATTCGCGATAGTTTCCCCCTCCCAGCGCACTGACCCAGAGGCCTCCTCCCCGCGCCGCACAGCCCGCGCTGGCGCCGAAAAAGCCCGCGAAAAATTCGCGAGCGTTTCGTCCTCCCAGCGCAGACCGCAGTCGCGTCCGCCCACCGCATCCGCCGCGCCACCGCCACACCACGCTTCCGCACATACAGACATTCTCTCCAAACCTTCGTTTCCTTCAGTGTAACCCGATGTGATGAACCACCGGGTCCCCTTGGCACGAGGCCCACCTGGAGGGGAACCAGGGCCCGCTTTCGCGGGACTTTCCCCGGCCGCACAGCGTGGCGCGGCCAGGCGCCAGCCGGAGCTGGGGCTTCCACAACAGCTAGCTGCCAAGGGAGAGGAGACTCCCGAGCGCCCGCTGCATAGGTCCTTTGTTTAGCCTCGGTAGGATCGAGGTGCCCTTCACTACTATCTCTCTCGGAGAGTGGAGACTCCCAAGCGACTGCCGTGAAGTGTCGATGAACCCCGGCGTGGTTAACCCGGGGGTGTCCGCGCATCGCACCCGCGGAGGGAGAGCCGGCATCAACCCAGCATTTCTCTCGATCACTCGAGAGCACAACCGCGTACGCGGCCGAGCCTTCCCCCACAGCGTGCTCGAAAGCTTCTGCGGGCTCCAGCGTTTCCTCAGATTGCTCTGAGGCACACCCCGAAGGGCGGACCGGGCAGGAGAGCCCAGGTCTTGAAGAGAGAAGTTCCCGGGTTCTCACCGGGCACGCCGCAGTCCCCGGAGGGAGCCACAGCTCTGCTGGACTTTCACCAACTCCCCCACCGCCTCCCGGAGGAAGCAGCAGAAGGTCGTCGCGGGTTTCCACCGGACGCGCCGCACTCCGCGCAGGGACGCACGACTCAGCTAGGCTTGCACCAGCTCCCCCACCGCCACCCGGAGGCAGCAGCAGGTCCTGGGCTTTCACCAGGTGCCCCGCCATCTCCTGTGAGACAACAGATCTCCCTCGGGTTAGCCCCGAGGTTAGGCCCCAGAGCCCGCCGCCGCTCCCTGCGGAACGACTGCAGACCCCCGGGCCGCGCTAGAAGCTCAAGGCTCCTTGAGCCTAAAGGAAGAAGAAGGAGGAGCGCCTGTGGAGGCTGCGCGGCGGCGGCGGCCCCCCCCCCTCGTCGTCGTCGTCGTCGTCGTCGTCGTCGTCGTCGTCGTCGTCGTCGTCGTCGTCGTCGTCGTCGTGGTCGTCGTCGTCGTCTTCGTCGTCGTCGTCGTCGTCGTCGTCGTCGTCGTCGTCGTCGTCGTCGTCGTCGTCGTCGTCGTCGTCGTCGTCGTCGTCGTCGTCGTCGTCGTCGTCGTCGTCGTCGTCGTCGTCGTCGTCGTCGTCGCCCCTCCCGCTCCCTCGCCGCTGCTGCCCTCTGCTTGCCTTGCCCTGCTGCTCTCCCCGCCGCTGCCCTCGCCGCTGCCCTCCCGCTGCCCTTTGCTTGCTTGCCCTCCCCGCTGCTGCCCTCGCCGCTGCTCCCGCTCCCTCGCCGCTCCCTGCTGGCCGGCCCCCCTCTGCGTGCCTTGCCCTGCTGCGCTCTCCCAGTGCCCCCCGCCGCCCCCTCGCGCCTCCGTCGTCGTCGCTGTCGCCCCTCCCGCCCCCTCGCCGCTGCTGGCCGGCCCCTCCTCTGCTCCCTGCTGGCCGGCCCCTCCTCTGCTTGCCTTGCCCTTCTGCTCTCTCCCGCTGCCCCCCCGCCGCCCCCCAGCCGCGGCCGCGGCCGGAGCCGCAGCCGGGGCCGCGGCTGGGCGGCGGCGGGGCCACGGCTGCGGCTCTGGCTGCGCCGCGGCTGGAAAGGGAAAACCACCGCGAAAAAATCGCGATACTTTCCCCCTCCCAGCCGCGGCCGACGCCACAGCCAGAGCCGCAGCCGCGGCCGCGGCCGCGGCTGGAAGAAGAAAACCACCGCGGAAAATTCGCGATAATTTCCCCCTCCCAGCCGCAGCCGCAGCCGCAGCCGCGGCCGCGGCCGCGGCCGCGGCTGGAAGAAAACCACCGCAAAAAATTCGCAATACTTCCCCCCTCCCAGC
>CAUYUJ010001662.1:0-25000 GCA_963575745.1 Prorocentrum cordatum
AGCGTGCCGTGGAGCGGGTGGTGGCCGCTGGCAAGGCGTGTGCGCCGAAGGCATCACGTGCCGCTGGGGCGGCACCGTCGCGCCAGACGAACTTCTCTGGACCCCGTAGCTGCCGTTACAGTGCTGCAGCTGATCGATTTCCCTGCTGCGGAGCTGGCGAGGGAGCTCCGCGCGCAGGCGCCTAAGCCTTGCCTGAGTGGGAGGCGGAGGCGGCGCGGCTGGCCGCAGCTGCAACGAGGGGGCCCCGCTGTGGTTGGGCCCGCAGAGGTTGGTGGCGGTGCCGCTGTGCCGCTGCCAGGCAAGAGGGGCGTGAAGGCCGGGCGGCTGCGGGGTCGTAGGCGCACGGCCGCCTCCCGCTCGCCGGGCACTGCCCTGCCGCTGAGGGCCCGCGCGAACGTCGACGCGCGTGCATTGCGCCCCGCTCCGCAGCGCCCTTGCGTCGTTTTCGTCCGTCGTCCGTCGCCCAGCCGCCTCGGATGTCTCGCTCCTCTTGTGGCTCATAGTCGGGTGTGGCCGATGTGCTCATTCCTCCTCCTCCTCCTCCTCCTCCTCCTCCTCCTCCTCCTCCTCCTCCTCCTCCTCCTCATCCTCATCCTCATCCTCATCCTCATCCTCATCCTCATCCTCATCCTCATCCTCATCCTCATCGCCATCCTCCTCCTCCTCCCCCTCCTCCTCATCCTCCTCATCCTCCTTCTCCTGCCTTGACTTCTTCACTTGGAGGGCTGCAATGGTGGCTTTCTGGGAGAGTGTGCTCACCGCAGGCGGACGACAAGTAACAGGGACCTTCAGATGCTGAGAGTAATTAGCCTCACACCGGGGGCAAAGCCCCCAATGGGGACCTACTTGCGCCTTGAAGCGCGAGAAGCGCAAGAGTAAACCGAAAACACGAGGGGCCCCAGTCCCCTTCCGAAATTAGCCTAGCGAAGGACCCAGACATATGCAATTGTGAACACCGTCGTTGTACGCACCGCATTCGGAGGAGCTCCCTGTAAGGCCACGAAACGTGTGAGGAGTGTGCCAAAATTTGTCTGGTGGGCGCATGCGAAAAGCAGCCACTGGGGCCGTCGGTGAAATTCTCGATGGGGCCACGAAACGCGTGCGAGGTGTGCCGAAATAGGTGCGGTGGGCGCATGCGAACGCAGCCATTGGAGCCGTCACTGGAGCTCCCTATGGTGCCGTGAAACGTGTGATGGGTGTGCCGAATTGGGTGCGCGTGACGCATGCGAACGCAACCACTGGCGCCTTCGGTGGAGCTCCCTGTGGGGCCTTCGGTGGAGCTCCCTGTGGGGCCACGAAACGTGTGAGGGGTGTGCCGAAATGGGTGCGTGACGCATGCGGGCGGTGGCACTGGGGCCTTCGGTGGAGCTCCATGTGGGGCCACGAAACGTATGAGGGATGTGCCGAAATGGGTGCGCGTGACGCATGCGAGCGGCGGCACTGGGGCCTTCAGTGAAGCTCCCTGAGGGGCCACGAAACGTGCGAGGGGTGTGCCGAAATGGTGTGCGCGACGCATGCGGGTGGTGGCACTGGGGCCTTCGGTGGAGCTCCCTGTGGGGCCACGAAACGTGTGATGTGTGTGTGTGTGCCGAAATGGGTGCGCGTGACGCATGCGAGCGGTGGCACTGCAGCCTTCAGTGGAGCTCCCTGAGGGGCCACGAAACGTGTGAGGGGTGTGTCGAAATGGGTGTGCGTGACGCATGCGGGCGGTGGCACTGGGGCATTCGGTGTGAGGGGTGTGCCGAAATGGGTGTGCGTGACGCATGCGGGCGGTGGCACCAGGGCCTTCGGTGAGGGGTGTGCCGAAGTGGGTGTGCGTGACGCATGTGGGCGGTGGCACTGCGGACTTCGGTGAAGCTCCCGATAGGGGCCACGAAACATGTGAGAGGTGTGCCGAAATGGTGTGCGCGACGCATGCGGGTGGTGGCACTGGGGCCTTCGGTGGAGCTCCCTGTGGGGTCACGAAACGTGTGAGGGGTGTGCCGAAACGGGTGTGTGTGTGTGTGTGACGCATGCGGGCGGTGGAGGGGGGGGGGGGCGAGGAGGAAGGAGGGAACGCGGGGACCATCTCCTCAAAACGAGGATAACAGAAACTTAGACCGACACTGATGTGGGCCTGCCTAGTTGACTGGTGATCGATATAAAGCTAAAGCCTACCCCACCCTTCACTCACCAGCCGCATTGCCATCCCCCTCACTCCTGTCATGGAGGAAAGGATAGATAGGTGTTCATCCTTCTCATCCTCCTCCTCATCCTCCTCCTCCGACTTCTTCTCCTCCTGATCCTCGCCATCCTCACCCCAGCTCGCGACTACCCTTCGTCAG
This sequence comes from Prorocentrum cordatum, assembly GCA_963575745.1. NCBI lineage: Eukaryota > Dinophyceae > Prorocentrales > Prorocentraceae > Prorocentrum > Prorocentrum cordatum. Next base: position 2,325 of record CAUYUJ010001662.1, read on the forward strand.
ACTGCGTCGCTCCTTTTTCCGCCGCGTCTGGAAGGGTCCATCTGCCCGCAGCTGCCCCCTGTTGCTAGTGTTGCTGCTGATCCTCCTCTCATGACTCCCATTACTATCGTTATTTCAGTGCTATTCATTTAATGCTATTAGCAACCGTGTGTGTGTGTGAAACGCTGTCGTCCACTTCGCCGTCGTCGCCAGTCCCAGGGAAATGAAAGAACGAACGTCGATTCCCTTCCATTCTTCCCGTCCCTGACCCGGGAGGGGTAGGAGGGGGGTATGACAGCGGGGTAATTAGGGGGAGGGGTATACTTGCGGGGATCCCAGGTCAGATTACCGCCCATGGGGTCCCACCGCCCAGAGGGTGGTCCTGCCGGTGGAAAGGGGGAACAGGGAGGGCTTCCCCCTGTGGGAGGGGGCTGGCCCTGGTCCTGGCTCCAGCCCCACCAGCCCCGGCCCCAGCCCCGGCTGTGGCCCCGGCCCCGGCCCCAGCCCTGACCCCGTCCCCTGCCCCGGCCCTGGCCCCGTGGGTCCCGGGAGGGGGCCCCTTGGGTCCTGAAAGCGGGTCCCGCCTTCAGGGTCGGCGGCACAGGCCATCAGGCCTTCACAATCCTGTCAGCGCTCGTATTACAAGACGCAAGATCCCTTGGAGGCCGAAGTGGAAGTATTCTGGGCGGCAGGCGGCCAAACCCCCAGGGAACCTAAGAGACTGGCCTGCGAAAATTGCTAGGGGCGGGCCGCAGAGGCTGAGGCAGGCAAGGACCCAAGGGCACCCTTGAAAAAGTCGTTTGTCCTTACTATGCGCGTGGACTGTATTAGCTCATACAGGAATGACTAATATGGTTGAGCTCGATATTCATCTTGCTATTTATACGACCACCCTTTGGATGAAATGGAGGTTCTGGGGGGAGGGGGACCCGACGTCTCATTCAGTCGATCCCACGTCAAACACTGCGTCGGCCAGGGGTGTCCCTAACTGGGTTGACCCGAAAAGCCCGGAAGCCCGAAAATCCCGAAAAGCCAGAAAAAGTCCCGGGTTGACCCGAAAAGCCCGAAAAGCCCGAAAAGCCCGAAATGCCGAAACATCCTCGCAACTCGAACGTCGCCGCTCGAGACATCCTCGCAGCTCTGGCCAGGGTAGCCCGAGTAGCCCAAACAATCCGAATGGGCGCCTGGGTCACCAGAAAAGCCCGAAAAGCAAGAAAAACTCCCAGGTTGACCCGAAAAGCCCGAAAAGCCAGAAAAAGCCCGAAAAGCCCGAAATGCCGAAACATCCTCGCAACTCGAAAGTCGCCGCTCGAGACATCCTCGCAGCTCTAGCCAGAGTAGCCCGAGCAGCCCAAACAGCCCGAATGGGCGCCCGGGTCACCAGAAAAGCCCGAAAAGCCAAGCAAAGCCTGCAAAACCAGAAAAGCCCGAAAAGCCCGAAAAGTCCGAAAAGTCCGAAAAGCCCGAATCGGTTGAATAGCTCGAGAGCGCTTGCCGCTCGAAAAATGCTCGCAACTCGAGCGCCGCCGCTCGAGACATCTGCTAGGGTGCTGGATCGGATCGGGCAGGCGTACCCTAACGGGCGAGTCGGGTCGGGCGTGCGGAACAGTAAAATATAACGCATGCTCGAAAAAGAACACGCACGCGCAACCCTGACGGGCAGGTCAGATCGGATGCGGACCTTAATGGGCGAGGCAGGGCAGGCGGGACACTAAAGCATGACGCGAGCTCGAATTAAACACGCACGCGTAACCTTGACGGGCGGATCGGGTCGGGCGGGCGGAGACGGGTCGGGCGTGCGGAACATTAAAGTATGACGCATGCTCGAAAAAAACACGCATACGTAACCCTGACGGGCGAGTCGGATCGGATGCGGACCTTACCTGCGGGCGGATCATTAAAGTATGACGCGTGCTCGAAGTAATAAGCACGCGCAACGCTAATGGGCGAATCGGTTCGGACGAGCGGAGACTAACAGGCGGGTCGGGTCGGGCGGGCGGGACATTAAAGTATAACGCATGTTCAAAAAGCACGCACGCATAACCTTGACGGGCGCATCGGACGGGATGCGAACCTTAACGGGCGAGCGGGTCGGGCGGTCGGAACATTGAAGTATGACGCGTGTTCGAAGTAACACGCACGCGTAACCTTCTCGGGCAGATCGGAATGGGCGGGCGGGACGTTAAAAAATAAAAAAAAGAAAAAAAAAAAAAAAAAGAAAAAAAAAAAAAAAAACAAAAAGAAAATTAAAACAAAAAAAAAAAAAAAAAAAAAAAAAAAAAAAAAAAAAAAAAAGAAAAAAAAAACAAAAAAAAAAAAAAAAAAAAAAACAAATAAAAAAAAATAAAAAAAAAAAAAAAACAAAAAAAAAAAAAAAAAAAAAAAAAAAAAAAAAAAAAAAAAAAAAAAAAAAGAAAAAAGAAAAAAAAAAAAAAAGAAAAAAAAAAAAAAAAAAATTAAAAAAACACGAAAAAAAAAAAAAAAAAAAAAAAAAAAAAAAAAAAAAAAAAAAAAAAAAAAAAAAAAAAAAAAACCAAAAAAATCAAAAAAAACGACAAAAAAAAAAAAAAAAAAAAAAAAGTATGGCCATGCTTAGAGAACACGCACACGTAACCGCAACGGGCGAGTCGGATCGGATGTGGACCTTAACGGGCGAGCCGGGCGGTCAGAACATTAAAGTATCACGAACACGCACGCGCAACCTCAACGGGCGGATCGGGTCGGGCGGGCGGACCTAATCGGGCGGGTCGGGTCGGGCGGGCGGAAATTTCAATTGTGACGCAACGCATGTTCAACAAAACACGCACGCGTAACCCTGACGGGCTGGTCGGGTCGGGGGTCGGGCGAGCGAACCCTCACGGGCGGGTCGGGCCGGGCGGGCGGATCGTTAAAGTATGACGCGTGCTCGAAATAATACGCACGCTTATCGCTAACGGGCGAATCGGTTCGGGCGAGCAAACCCTATCGGGAAGGTCGGGTCGGGCGGGCGGGACATTAAAGTATGACGCATGTTTAAAAAGACGCACGCGTAACACTACCGGGCGGGTCGGGTCGGGAGAACCGACGCGGGCGGGACATTAAAGTATGACGCATGCTCGACAGACACGAACGTATAATCCTGACGGGCGGGTTGGATCGGATGCGGACCTTGACGGACGGGCGAGCCGGCTGGGCGGGCCGGACATTCAAGCATGACGCCCGCTCGAAGCAACACGCACGCGTAACTGCAGTGGGCTAGCCGGGTCGGACGGATGGATCCTAACGGGCGACTCTGGTCGAGCGGGCGGGACATAAGCAAGACGAGTGCTCGAAATAACACAAACGCGTAACTCTAACGGGCGATCGGGTCGGGCGGGCGAACCCTGACGAACGGTCGGGTCGGGCGGAGCACTCGCCGGAGTGCTGATCCCTATCTGAACGGCAAGGGGGAGGAGAGCAGCGTCGGAACAACAATGTGATGACCTTTCCAAGCAGGGGCGCCCGCTTCCAATCCAGAATTGTCCACTCGTTGTAGGCCCACAGAGGCATATGCACTCATCCAACAAACCGTTTTGGAAGGGATCAGCACTCGCCGAAGTGCTGATCCCTATCAAAATTGCAAGTGGGAGAAGGGAAGCGTCGGGACATAAATGTGATGACCTTTCCTAGCAGGGGTTCCCGCTTCCAATCCAAACTTGTCCACTCGTAAGGGAGCGGATGGGAGGAGCACGCGTAACGCAAACGGGCGAATCGGTTCGGGCGAGCAAACCCTATCGGAAAGGTCGGGTCGGGCGGGCGGGGCATCTATGACGCATGTGTAAAAAGACGCACGCGTAACACTACCGGGCGGGTCGGGTCGGGCGAGCCGACGCGAGCAGGACATTAAAGTAAGATGCATGCTCGAGAAACACGAACGTATAGTCCCGACGGGCGGGTTGGATCGGATGCGGACCCCAACGGACGGGCGAGCTGGGCGGGCCGGACATTCAAGTATGACGCGTGCTCGAAGTAACACGCACGCGGGACTGTAATGGGCTAGTCGGGTCGGACGGGTGGATCCTAACGGGAGACTCTGGTCGAGCGGGCGGGGCATAAGCAAAACGAGTGCTCGAAATAACACAAGCGCGTAACTCTAACGGGCGATCGGGTCGGGCGGGCGAACCCTGACGAACGGTCGGGTCGGGCGGAGCACTCGCCGGAGTGCTGATCCCTATCAGAACGGCAAAGAGAAGGACAGAAGCGTCGGAACAACAATGTGATGACCTTTCCAAGCAGGGGCGCCCGCTTCCAATCCAGAACTGTCCACTCGCTGTAGGCCCACAGAGGCGTAGGCACTCACACAACACCCCGTTTTGGTAGGGATCTGCACTCGCCGGAGTCCTGATCCCTACCAATATCGCAAGTGGGAGAAGGGAAGCGTCGGGACATAAATGTGATGACCTTTCCTAGCAGGGGCTCCCGCTTCCAATCCAAACTCGTCCACTCGTGGGGGAACGGATGGGAGGGGCGCGGGGTTGAATAGGCTGCACATTCGGGGGCCGCCAGCGGACGACGACGACGACGACGACGAGGGCTCGAGTAGCCCGAATAACCCGAATGAGCGCCTGGTTGACCCGAAAGACCCGAAAGACCCGAAAAGCCAAAAACACCCGAAAAACCCGCCGCTGGAGACATCCTTGCAACTCGTGCGCCGTCGCTAGAAAGATCCTCGCAACTCGGGCTTTTCGGCCTTTTCTCAAGCTAATGCAGTTGACCCGAAAAGCCCGAAAAACCTGAGAACCCCGAGAAGCCCGAAAAGCCAGAAAAACCCGAAAAGCCCGAAAAGCCCACCGCTCAAAACATCCTCGCAACTCTAGCCAGCGCAGCCCGAAAAACCCGAAAAGTCCGAAAAGCCCGAAAAACCCACCGCTCGAAACATCCTCGCAACTCTGGCCAGCGTAGCCCGGAAAGCCCGAAAAGCCTGAAAAGCCCACCGCTCGAAACATCCTCGCAACTCTGGCCAGCGTAGCCCGAAAAGCCCGAAAAAACCCAAAAACCCCACCGCTCGAAGCATCCTCGCAACTCTAGCCAGCGCAGCCCGAAAAGCCCGAAAAGTCCGAAAAGCCCGAAAAACCCACCGCTCGAAACATCCTCGCAACTCTGGCCAGCATAGCCCGGAAAGCCCGAAAAGCCCGAAAAGCCCACCGCTCGAAACATCCTCGCAACTCTGGCCAGCGTAGCCCGAAAAGCCCGAAAAAACCCGAAAACCCCACCGCTCGAGGCATCCTCGCAACTGTGGCCCGCGTAGCCCGAAAAGCCCGAAAAGCCCGCCGCTCGAGACATCCTCGCAACTCTGGCGCCGCCGCTTGAGCATCCTCGCAACTCGGGCATTCCGAGCTTTTCTGGCTTTTCTAGCGTTTCGGGCCTTTCGGGTTTTTCTGGCTTTTCGGGCATTTCGGGCTTTTCTGGCTTTTCGGGTCAACACACTTTTCGAACACCCCTGGCCGACGCAATGGAATTTTCGATCTCACAACAGATATTACGATCGATCTGGCAGTCGATCGCCCCTCTTCGAGAATGCTAGACTCCTCATTCGCGGGTGAAACTTCTGTTTCAGAAACGCTTGTTCAACGTGAATCACCTTTGCCCCCCACAACGGTCGGCTGTGAGTAAAAATCGCGTACAATACCATTGCGGCTGCCCCAATAGAGCCGGCAAACCCCCAGTCGCAGAAGAGCTGGGGTCCTACGGCGTCTGTCAGCTGCTGAAACATGTTCCTCTTGTCGATTGTGTCGATGTCCATTCGCTTAGCTACCCTACAATTTGCAGCGTGGTCCGCTGCGTTGTTATATTCACGCGGTCGCCAATAGACCGGGTCCAGAGAACTTGCCTGATATTCGAATTAATGCTGGAACAGCTGCCTGAGACGCGGACGGACGCGATCCAAAAGAGCCCGATACATCTCATTCGAAAAAAACTTCGCGGCTCCGTTTGCCACTTCCGCTAACGATATGTCGTTCACGACAAACTCGAATTCCAACCGTGCACGGGGGAGGCGGGCCCACAGCTTACAAGGTCTGGGATGGCACTAATGTCCCACACTGCCTGACCATATTCCACATCACGTGGAACCTCCGCTTCGCCAGTGGGGCGGGACCACTGCGGCGAGCCAAAGACAAGACATGCTCCGTCGAATAGGAGGCAAACTTGTCCCACCAGAAGGAGCCCAAAACTTTGGCGAACACTTCGTCGTCGCATCTTGGTCTGCCACGGCGCGCGTGCAGCAGCCCAGAACCTTGGCGTACATGGCAAGGAACATTCTGCACGAAGGATTGCAAAAAAAACCGAAGGATTGCAAAAAAACCCTTCGAAGGATTGCAAAAAAAACCGAAGGATTGCAAAAAAAACCCGAAGGATTGCAAAAAAAAACAGGATTGCGAAGGATTGCAATCCTTCGCTCCCACCATCTCGAACCTCTGCCTTCCCAGATTGTAGCTGCAAGAGCTGAAGGCCCCCGTTCTCGCCGAAGAAACGCGTACACTCTCCGAGGTGATGATGTGAATGGGTTTGGTGTTCGTCGCTCTCGTCCTGTCGTTTAGTTTGTGAGCACTACGGTGCAGAAAAAACCTGTCTGCCTTCATCTAGCCTCGGCTTGAAACGGAAACCCCGCCTGAGTACTGATCGTCTTCATCTGATTGCGCCACACAGCGAAGATCTTGTGCAGTGTACGATTGGGAAAGAAAAGGACAGCAGCTCTGGGCATAGACGCGTAGACTAAGTTTCAAGCCGACGGGAGACTTACCCCTGAAAGCCTTCCTTACTTGTAGGAACAAGCTTCGCTTTTACTGAAACGGTGGCTGGCCCCGCAAGGCAGCACCTCGAGGGATGTTGGTTTCCAGAGCCAGCCGCACTTGTCCTGAAGAGCCGCTGTCAGGGAGCACGTCATGAACTGCCGCATTTTGAAACTGCCTGCAAAAATGTACGTGTTGCCCACCCAGTTAACATTGGAAATTAGCTCCCCGCTCTCGTGCAATCTGCATGTCAACCCCAAAGTACCCCATTCGAATGCCATATGATCGAGGGCCCAATCAAACATCTGCACGAAGACTTTCGGCTCGCACTTGCCCCCTTGTGCGCATACATGGCTACGTCCCTCACCATAGCAACATCTGGAACCGTGACGTGTACCATGCGGTTGTCGTACTCCCGAGCTCTTGTGAGAACTTGGTGGGCAGTAGCCCTGGAATCGAACACCGACCGAAACATATCCGCATGCCGCACAGAACCGAAGGCTGTCTGAAAGTCTTGAGACCCACTAATCTAAGGACCACCTTTCCACTTGACAGCGTGGCAGACATATTCATACATAACGGCGAAGCAATCGTCCACAAAGCACACACTTTTGTCTCCAAAACTGTTCGACCTGGCTGGTCTACGCATGTGCCTCAAGGACACCGCGTGCACAGCGGTGCCGAAACACTTTCACAAATCAGACAAGATGCCAAGCTACCAGAAATCCTTGAAGGTCTCAGGCTTGCGGACCTTGGGAATGTCTAGGAGCTCAATTCATGCCACGATTCAGGATCTTCTCTCTTCCAATGCATGTATGTGAACCTCTCGACGAGTAAATTATGGAGGATTATTTTGAACCAGCGCGGTGTGTGCCGCCACGCAGCCCCGTGCAGCAGGTCGGACCCAGCCGCCGCTTGATCACGCATGCTGGAAGCTGATCCAAGAAGTCCAGACATGAAGGTGCACCAATACGGGCATTGTCGACCTTGTCTGAAATACCCTGGAGTCGTAAAGATTGCCATAAACCCTCGAAAGCTTGTCTGTGCTCTGGGGTTGCTGTAAACATCATGCGCGCCAATGCTTGTAAAGCCTCCGCCCAACTGGCTCTATCCCCACACTCTCCCCCATCAATCTGCAGCGAGGTCGGAGGGAACCGAAACATACCACCACAACCACGCGATAGGGAACGTAAAGCCCGCCTGGGCGTTCTCTGCTAGTCTGTGCCTGCGTGCAGCAGTCGCCGCAGACACGGCGCTGGCATCCTCAATAAACTCATCCACGGACGCACTCTCGGAGTTGTGAATAATTTCCCGGACTATCGCCGTGCATCCTGCGAGCCCTTCACGATGGCAACGGCCCCAGCAGGGGCTGAACGCCTGGTTGAACTGCGCCCTCACCTGGGGCAAGGGGAGATCCCTCTCCTGCATTAGCTTCTTTGCTTCTGTGCAGCCGTAGACTTCAGAGGGGCGAACCTGGAGGAGAACTCATAGTGACAGGCAGATGGTCGGACTTGCGGAATTCAGAATTACTGCATGCATCAACTCACCAATCTGGTAAAGCAGACAGACACCCAGCGGAATCAGAACACAGGGAATCAATATGCGACTTCGTCCTAAACGTCCTCTTTCGACCCACCTTCGGTGAAAATCCTGTCGGCAGGTACCATAGAACCAAATGTGTTGTGAGCTCGGAATTCGAGAGCTTGGAGGAACCGGACAATGGAAGCCAGAGGTCGCGCCATACTACTGATTTTCCAAACCAGCCGGCAGCGTCACATTGGCGTCGATGCCCATGAGAGTGACTGGTTGCTTGCCTTGCCACCTGACCTGCAATCTAGCTGTCGCAATCGCGGTTTGAAGTTGCACCAGGGTGTCTGGCTCTGCTAAGGCTGTGTTTCCATAGTCAAGGACATGCACGAAAACGAGAACCAATGAGTCAACGACGATGACAGCCGAATATCTCCCAAAACGCACCCAAGCTATCCTGGGTAAGACAAAACCTACAACACAAGTAGAAGTTGTACGCACAGCTGGCCGTGGTGCTCGCATAAGCCCCATTTGGGAATCTCCTGTAAGGCGCAGACTACCGAACTCCCGTAACAACTCCAAACACTACTGAGTACTTGACGTTCACGTTTGAATGGCCGCTTCTGGGTATTCCAACAAACAAATTCAATGTGTGCCTTTGCCAAACAATCGCCGCCAACCGAAATAGCAGATCCCGCTGGCGTGCTGGATGGCTCGGTGCGTAGGCAATGGCAGGAAGAAAACGGAGCAAAACCAAGACCCAAATCCCCGGGACGCTCAACTCGATCAACTGCTGCAAAATCTCTCCGATGACGGCCATCGTCTCCACCACCCGCTCCGTCAAGACTACTGCCTGTCTGACGGGGGCCTGGATGCAGAGCCTCGCCAACACGAAGCCCAAGATCACTGACCTGCCACACGACGAGCTCCGCCCAGCTGTTGCCGATCACGGATGGCCCGTAGAAAAACAGAGTGTCCGCCTCAAGATCGTCAGACATGCCAGAAGCGTCGGACAGAAAATGTTCATTTACGCACTTAACTAATATATCCCACAGCAATCGATCGATCGATCGATCTCACAACCAATCTCTCTATCGATCTCACAAAAGTTCTCACTGTCGGTCTCATGGCAGGTCTCACTATCGATATCAGAACCGATATCACTATCGATCGATCTCACTATTAATATCACAAAAGACCTCACTATCGATTTGACAATCGAACCCACTATCGATCTCGCAAGCGATCTCACGATCGATCTCACAACAGACAGATCTCACCATCGATCTCCAAATCGATCACCCCATCGAGCTGACCATCGAACTCAGTATCGATCTCACATTCGGACTTTCGATCGATCTCACAACAGTTCTCAGCATCGGCCTCACCATCAACATCACGATCGATCTCACCATCGATCACACGATCGATCTCACAACAGATCTCACTATCGATGTCACAACAAATCTCACAATCGACCTCACTATCGATCTCACTATCGATCTCCAACAGGACATCCCGCGCCACCGGCGGGACAGCCCGCGCCACCGACGGGACACCGCCGCTGCACCGACGGGACACCCCCGGCCGGCCACCGCGCGCGGGGGGGGGGGGGAGGGGGCGGACAACCGGCCCCACAGCCCCTGGCCACGGCGGCATCGTTCCTCGCGCGCGCCCACGCAGCTTCGCCTCGACCACACGCACGACACCAGCAAGAGACTGAAACCAAATTTCCTGGTGGGGGGCTCTCCGTTCCACTGCGATCTCACACCCTCACTTCCGAATCGTAGAGGTATTGAATTCATCGTATTCGCATGTCTTCACTAGTAGTGCTACAAGTGTTGTTGCTATTAGTAGCGTTCTTCGTCTCATTAAACTGATATATCTTCAGACTCGTAGTCAGAAATTTAGGGCTGTTGTCTGATTGATATAAAGTATGGTCGTCAAATTGTTTTGCGTCTTGGTCTCGGGCGGCGTCTTAACATTATCAGTCATACCAGACTTCTGGTATTGCTGATTATTGCTCTAGTCGTGGTACGACCATTACTTACTACTGAATGCAATTAGCATCATTACTCGTATTGTTCATCCTCCAGCTCCGCATCATCATCATGATCATCATCATCATCATCATCATCATCATCATCATCATCATCATCATCATCATCATCATCATCATCCTCATCCTCATCCCCATCCTCATCCTCATCCTCATCATCATCAGCAGCAGCATCAATCATCCTCCTCATCATCATCATCATCCCCATCCTCATCATCATCAGCAGCAGCAGCATCATCATCATCATCATCATCATCATCATCCCTCCTCCTCCTCCTCCTCCTCCTGCCGCGCGCCTGCATGACTGGTGCCTCCTCTCCGCCTTCTACGCGGCCTATTCTGCACCCTCGCTCTCGGCTGCTCCCCCCCGGCGCGCCTTCGTACGGGGAGCCTGGCGGACCCACTATCTGCGCCTGCGGAGAACAAGACGCGGCAGTGCTTACAGTCATCGTGCTACCACGAGAAGAGCTGAGTGAGAAACGAAGTGATGCTGGTTTGTGATGTGCCGTTTTCTGCCATGGTATGTTATGTTATGCGCTGTTATGCCATGGTCTGGTCTGCCATTATTTGTTGTGGCCGCGGCGATCCTCGGCCGCGAATCGGTTCCACGACCAAGACCGAAGCTACGGCCAGAAACCAAGAGCCCCTCATGAGACAAAATTTGTGTGTTTATGCGTTTCCCTCGAGGGGGGAAACAAGAGATGCGGACGAAGCGGATGATCCGCCTGATACGCCCCACGGCAGGAGGGAAATTCTTGGGCGGCCCATTATGATGGCAGGGGGTACTGTGGAGAGGTAACTTGGAGGGGCTGGAGCGGCATAACCGGCAGTGCTTGCGTGGACCCCCAACAGCGCTCGCCTGATCGCCTAGCGAAGAAGATGAAAAGAATCGCACGACCACGATCGCTCGCTCGCCGCTGCTGCTGATCCTGCAAGCTCGCATTAATGGCAGCCAGGGCTAGCGGGCAACGGCCAACAGTAGCATACCAGCGTCGGCAGCAGCCAATGCCAGGCCCAGCGCAAGGGGGCAACAGGCCAGGCAGAGACTTTTCAGGGCTGACGGCGGCAACTGGTGTGGCCGCGAGGTCCCTGGAGGCCTCAAAAAGGTCCCTGGGCCCTGGGGATCTCCCGGAGGCCCGAGAAGTTCAAAAACAAAGAACACATCGGCCCTAGATCTTTCATCTTCGAACCTCGGACGACGACGACCGACGACGACACCGACGACGACGACGACGACGACGACGACGGCGACGACGACGACGACGACGGCACGACGACGGCGGCGGCGGCGGCGGCGACGAGCTGGTGGGGGCAGGTAGGACGTGGCTGTGGACGACGACGAGGGGCTGGTGAGGCCAGGCGGGACGTGGCTGTTGCCAACGGCCGCAGCCAACTCCGTGAGGAGCCAGGACCCGGTGAGGCTAGCGGCGGCTCGGCAGGGCGATCGTCGTTGTCGTCGAACTCCGAGGGTCAAGGTTCGGGGAATGGGATTTTGAACCTTTCTGGCCCGTCTTGGTGCCTCTGAAGCCTCCAGAGGGCCTCCGGAGACCACGCGGGACCTGTGGAGGGCTAATTAGCGAAGTTGCGGCGGATATCGCCTCAAGCGTCGGCGATACCAAAAAAAAAAAAAAAAAAAACGGTCGGTGCAAGCACTGTACAAGGTACAAATTGGCCTGGTGCCCAGAGGGGGCCTGCGAGTGCGCCCTCTCACCGGGAGAGAGCTGGGCGAGAGTGCGCAGGCGAGCACGGGGCCACAGGACGAGGAGCAGATGTCTTGCACGGCAACCGCGCTGATGATGACGATGACGATGACGGTGAAGATGACGATGACGATGACGATGACGACGACAACGACGACGACAACGATGACGATGACGATGACGATGAAGATGACAATAGCATCATCGTCGCAATCGTTGTTATCGTCATCGCAACACCGAGAGCTCTTCGTCGACCTGGTCCGACACCACTATTTCCGACCGCCACCACCGCCCGCAGCCGGGCGGGAGCAAGGCGTCGAACTCGATGCAGAGCCCGTCGGGCACGAGCGGGGCCAGCCGCTGTCAGTGCAGTTGTTTTCGCTCGGACCGCGCGGCGGTCGAAACTGCGGGTGCGTCCCAGGGCCCTAGGACTAGGGCCAAAACAGCGGCGGGCAGCGTGCATGCCACAAAACAAGACAAGCGTGTACAACTTACACACACGGTGGCACGGGCGGCAGAGGGGCAGGGGAGTGCACTCTTCACACTGGGTGAGTACAATGCTGCCCCGATGCCGCTCCCTCTGAAAGGGCAACGCTGCACGCAATTATAATGTATATCAGCCCACAGGCCGAAACACCTCAAGCAGATGCGGCCTGAGGCTCGAAATATAAATATGAATGTCTAGATTCACCAATCCAGACTGTCAACTCAAAAGATATGCATGAGACACCTCAAGCAAGGTGCGGCCTCAGGCTCAAATATAAATACAAGAATATGAATATCTGGATACACTACTCCAGACGATCAACTCAAAGATATGCATACATCACCGTAGCCCTCACTAGGTCCATCAGCAGCTGCAATCAGGACCTCACGGGCTCGCAGGCCCTGGAACGGCGACCCGACGCTGGGCCTTCCGCTCCTTGGCTCGCTCACGCTGTCCGCGGCGCAGCCGCAGACGGTGTGCCTCCTCATCCTCTTGCTCAGCAGTAGGCGCCATGCTGAACAGACCGTGGCGGAGGAACTGCGATAGTACCTCGTTAGGCTGCACGGCTTTTGTCAGCACATCCGCTAGCATGTGGCTATCAGGCAGCCACTTGAACTTGATGGCCTCCTGCTCTATCAAATCCTTGGCCACCAGCAAGTCAATGACGGTCTGCCGAGACACCGGCATCGACCCGATCTTGGACGTGTGATCGTAGAGCGACTCCGCATCCGTCACGAGCGCCCCTGGAACCTTTAGCGCCAGCCTCCAGTCCCCTTGCAAGGGCGGCTCCCCGTACAAGATTGCCTCAATCAGCAGCCTGAGGTAAAGCTGCCGATCCAAAGCCACGGACATAGCCGCAGACTCTGCGGCCATCGTAGATCCAACAACTCGTGTAATAGTACTGCTCTGAAACTCCACTAGACAGCATACAGTTAGCTCCTTCAAAACTCGGGTGTCCGTAATCATACTCATAAACCCCATCTGGCTCTTACAGCCGGGTTCCTTCGCAAACGAAGCGTCCATAAGCGTGAGCACCTGCAAGCGCTCGATGTCCACACGGCGGATCCGGAGAGTCGCAAGACCTCTCTTGTCGTAGTCCTGAAGCCGGTCGATGATGTCATTGAGCACTCGCAGGCGCCGCAACCTCCGACCTTTCGGATCCTTCTGTGCGAGCGCCGAGACACTATACGCGAGTTGTGGCACCACGCGTGCGACAGGCCACCGCACCTTCTGGAGCAAGCTCCGGTAGTCGTGGTGCTCCTCGGGAGTCATCTCCCGCTCCTCGTTGTCACCCCTTGCAAGGGGGTGCGTCGTCAGCTTGCCGATGTACTCGCGCATGCTGATCTCGATGTGATCGGGGTGGCGCCACCACTCCTCACCGAGATAGGCGACTGCCTCCTTGTCGTTGCCCTTCTTCCAGTGCTTGATGTTGAAACGACTGCTGATGTTCGCCTTCACCTCCTGGTACTGGGGATCGCGTGGGTCTCCAAACAGCATGCCGTCATCGACGTGCAAGGTCAACATAGCGATCAACTTGTCGTTCATTCGATAAACGAAGACAGCTCGAGCACAGCGCAGCTCCACGAAGCCGACCTCGTCCGTCAACACCTGGCGGGCTCGGAGATACCACAACCGAGGCGCCTCAGTCAGACCGTACGCCCCTTTCAGCAAGCGAAGCAACGCATAAGGCCGCACGGCTGGCCATCCAGCACCGTCGACGGCTGGAAGCCCGTCCTTAGGAGCCCTCACATACAGCTCCCGTTCCAGCTTCAGCCCGGACAGGAACGCAGTCGCTACGTCGAAACACTCGAATGTCCAATCCATCGCCATTGTGATAGACGCACACACCAGCACAGCCAAAGGGGAAGTAGTAGGCGAATCCGTCCTGAATAGACCAAGCTGCGGATCGAGATGGCCAGGGATGATCAAGCGAGACTTCGCCTCCAGCTCCAGCCCTCGCCCCCGGTTCGTGCGAACCGAACGCATGGGCACCGAGATGATCTTGTCCTTCGGGATGCTCTTCTCCTCCTCCTCGGTGACCAGCTCGACCGTGTTGTTGGCGATCCATTGCCGCCACTCGGCGGCATCGGCCTCGTCGAACTTAGCCTTCTCGTGCTGGTTGAAGTGACGTGGGTCTAGTTCCTTCGCGTTCTGCATCATCACGAGTGCGAACACGTCGTGCTCGTACCGGGCCTCCTGCAGCCATGCGTCATACACAGATGACACGTTGATCCATTCTTCGTAAGTCATCGGCTGTCGTACAAGACCCTCCGGAGTGTCCAAATAGTACACCCCTTGTGCATGAGCGTCCGGCTTGTCGTGGTAGAAAAGCGTGAGACCAACCCAGCTGTCCTCCGTGCGCTCGTTGGTACGGTTCGCGCCGTCGTCCTTGTAGGCACACTGGCCCGTGGCGGAGAGCATCACCGAGACGCGATTGCACTCCCGGTGGCGGTCGTGATCATAGAGTCTCCGCCGTGGCTCTCGGTGTACACGTACTCCTCGTACGACCTTCTGAACGAGCGTGGAGACACCATCCAAGGCATTCTGGTCGAACCACTCCTGAGGTCCCGAGTGCACAACGGCGCTCATGGCCACCTCGCGGAGGGCCGGCAAACCACTCGTAGGAGCAGCCTGCAGACGCGTCTTCTTGATGCAAATCGGCACGTCATCTACCAGGAACTTCCGCTTTCGCTCAAGCTCGAAATCGTCTCTGGGAATCGGCGGCACCGAGGGGCCGCCAGAGCCCGATGCTCCCGGAGAAGCCTTCGGGTACATCTCAGAGGATATCCGCCCTGGAGGGGAACGAGAACGTTCCCTCTTCGGAGGGGGAAGCTGCGGCAGCTGCGTCGGTCACGCTCCTTCTTCAAGAACGTCTTCTTCACCTTCTGAACCTTCACCTTGGGCGTGACGTCCACGATGTCGTGGTAAGCGCGGTCATCTCGCTGCTGTGTCAGTCGCACGTCCGTCTGGATGGACTCCGCAGCTGCGGCCTCCTGGGAGGAGGCGTGCCGGAGCTGCTCACGAGCAACAAGTAGCACGTGACCACGCCAGGATACGTAGCAACGGCTGTTGGACTCCTTCGCGATCACAGTCGCAGGACCCCGCCATCTTTCAGGATCTTGCCGACGACGTCCCTTGAACGGATTCGGTGCCCAGAAATACACCCTCGATCCTGGGCACAGATCACCGACGACCGTCGGCGCCTGTCGTAGCAGCGCCCTCCGCACCTTGTCCGTCGCGTCGCGCTCCAGCAACATCATCTTTGCTGCGGTGCGGATTTGGGACGAACGCCAAGCTATGCCCTTGGCGCCGAGGACCGACATGAGAACCTCATCGTCGTCCCTGTTAGTCACCTCCGTAAAGTTCAAGATCCGCCCGAAGACAGCCTGCTCCGGGGTCAATCCATTGCGGCTGATCGTCGAGTTCTTCGCATTGATGATGGCAGCCAGGGCCACAGTAGACATCGACTTGCCCTGGACGTGGAACTCGTGCACCACCTTGCCCCAGATAGTGCCGAGCAATCCTCCGTGGCGCTCGGCCAGGCCATGCTGCCATGCTGCATGAGCTCCCGTCGTCTTCGTATTAATGCCGAACTGCTCCATCAACGCGTTGAAGTAGCCCTCGAACTCGCCGCCCTGATCGATCACGATGTTTTCTGGCACGCCGTAATGCTTGAACCACTCGTTCATGATCTGGCGTGCTACGTGCTTGGCCGTCCTATTCTTGAGAAGGCAGGCGCAGTGCCATCCCGTACCAGCATCCACCATGCTGAGGACCACCAGCTGCTCCTTGGCCGCGTCCCGTAGGTACTTCACGTCGATCACAACCGTCACATTGAAGCCGAATGGTCGCACATCCGCCGTCCCTTGCACCGGACGGGGCGGCGCCTCCGACTCAGCACAAGTCGGACACTGCCAATGCTTCGCGTATGCCAACGCGTTGGGTGTTGCACCGCCGAGACGCAGCATCTTGATGAACGTCGGTCGGCTGGGGTGTCCAAGACCGCGATGGGCCTTGCGCACAGCACGTCGCGTACTTCGCGGAATCTTCATCATGATGTCCTGCCGCACCACCTCTGGAAGCTCCATTTCTGACCAGGAGGCTGCAACCTCCTCCTCCTCCGCAGGGTGCTGCATGGACTCCTCCTTCACCGTCTTCTGCAGTGCCTCGCGAATCTCGGCTCGAACCTCCTGCGGTGTTTTGCCCCACTCAGGTCTCTCCGAAACGTCCCTGGGAACCTCTCCATGACCATGCTCCGCGGGCTCGGGTCCATAACTCCTGGGCTCCTCCGTGGGGTCAGGGAGTTGTGCTGCAGGAAAACTCGAGTTCTCGAACTGCCAGGCCAAATGATCCGCGGCACCGCTCATCACAGCCGTGCCGAACTCCTCTGCGCAGCTCCCGCGCACGGCCGTGCAAACCCCAGGGTTCGCCAACACTCTCGTGGTGTCCTTGAGGCAGATTGCGTCCTCGAATGCTGGGTTCGACTTCGTTGCACTCACGGGTGGCTGGCTCCAGATTGTCGATTGCGCGTGGTCCATTACCATGGCTGCGCGTCCCCTTGCAGCTTGCCACTGCATCACCTCGTCCGTGAACGAGAGCAACATGCGGTACTCGGTCCGCTCTCGGCGTTGCCGGCGCACTCGCATAGGCCTTCGCTGGTCGACACTCTGCATCCGACTCCATGCCGTAGGAGGTGGGGACAAAGCCACGAAGTCTGGGTCAACTGCGACCAGGTACGCCCGTGCCTCGTTCCTGCCCTGGACCGTCAGGAGGTCGAACTCTGGCGCTGCGATGGGCTGGTGGGCGTCCCATCCCATGCTCGCCGCCAGGATCGTGAGTTGGCAAGCCCATGCGAAGACCTCTACGATCCTCCAGGGCCCCGGCCGCCGCCGGGTCTCCTTCTGAAAGGGCAGTGCACGTTCCTCCTGGTAGTACCTGAGGGCGTCCTGCTCCTGCTGATCAGCCCGAAGCTTCCTGTTCGCCA
Organism: Prorocentrum cordatum; assembly: GCA_963575745.1. Classification (NCBI taxonomy): domain Eukaryota; class Dinophyceae; order Prorocentrales; family Prorocentraceae; genus Prorocentrum; species Prorocentrum cordatum. The sequence goes on from CAUYUJ010001662.1 coordinate 19,810, forward strand.
TTTCCTCGGTCATCAGAACCTCCAGCTCCTTCAGGTTGCTCCGGACGTGCCTGCGAGCACCTTTCGTCATGAAAACCTCGTTGTCCGCGTTCTCCATGAAAACCTCCTCGTCACTCGATGCCGTCTCCGCGGACTCTGGGTCGCTGGTGTGATAGTGGGATGTGCTCAGCTCTGAGTCGCCTGCGTCCTGGCCGTCGTTGCTGTCAGAATCGTGCGTGTCCTCCTCCTCGACGGTCTCAGCGACGCTGCGCTCATCCTTCTCCTCGTGACTCGCAGTTCCGCTGAACATCTCGTCTGCGAGCTCGTCCTGCTCCTCGGACTGTCCGACGGGGAAGGCATCCGTGACCGGTGCCGGGAAATCCAGCAATGACACGCACGGATGCCCGGACGCAGCCGGGACCAACGGCTTGGTCACACCATTCGCCGTGAAAGTACCGCTCCTGAAGCTGATTGCTGCGTCCCACTCTGCCATCTCATCAGGGCCGATGAGACCTGGCACCTCGGCATCGACCTCGGAGATCACTACCTCGCCCTGCGTACCGTTGATGCCGACTGTGTAGCACCACGCACGCTCTGACAAGAGCGGCACGCCTGGGCCGAACTTGAAGTACTCGCGCTGATTGATGCTGTGGTACGGCACGCCCATGGCATCCAAAGTCTTCTGCAGCTCGACATGCCACGGACGTCCACCGACAGCCCGCTTGCAGCCCGTGTCAATCATAGCCAGCCCCGCGGGCAAGACAACAAGCATGACGGACTGCTCATCTACCACCTTGCGGGGGCACTCCTCTCGGGTGGTGACCACGTGGGCCGCAGATCCCCCTTTTGCTGCCCAAGGGTCTGCGCCCTTCGCTGCCCAGGGGTCCGCGCCCCCTTTTACGGCAACGTCCTCCCCAGTCGGAGCGGCAGACGTTAGTCCTGGCACAGCTCCGTCTCGGGTGTTCTTGGAAGGTTCCCCTTCATCCTTCTTGGGCTTCTCCAGCGTGTAATGAATCACCGACTTCAGCGAACACTTCTTGCACTTCGCGAAGATCACGGTGCCATTTGACTGCCACTTCAACTCGCCCACAGGATGAACACACTCAGCCTGCTGCTGCATAAGCTCTGGGTCGAACTTCGCCTTCGGGCCTGGAACCAGCCTCTCGCCGTCGAACTGCGAGTCGTACATGGCTCGATGCATCTGCTGCTTCTCCAGGTCGCTCTGCGTGGCACCGACACTCATGACGTAGCTCCGTCCAGAGGCGGTGACTACACGCGGGACTCCAGATGCAGCTGGAGATGCCGTCGCAGCGGCAGGGGCACCTGAGCTCGCGGCTCCTGGAGGCGCTGGAAGATGGACACGTCGTCGTATTGCCTCCATGTTCTTCCACACGCTTCCGACTCCCTGCTGCTCAGGAGATGTAGGCAGGCTACGCCCTGGCAGAGGTGCCTGCTCACGTCGCTTCTGTAGGCCGTCGTAGACCTCGCCTGGGTTCAATCGGGCGTGCATCTCCATCTCCTGTTTCTCTATCAGCGCGAGGCGATCCAGCAACTCAGCTTTATCACGCTGCAAGACCTCTAGTCGCTTCTTTTCCTCGCTCTTTCTCACTTCCTCGGAGGCTCCTGCCATGACCCAGTCCTCTTCCTTAGGGACAGCGGCGGCCTCCCCAGTCGGAGCGGCAGACGTTAGTCCAGGCACAGCTCCGTCTGGGGATTCTTTGGTCTTCGATGCCCCCTTCGCCGACGCCTCCACCACGTATACAGGATGGGCCCTCGCAGGGCCGCTGGATAAGGAGAAATCTGGCTTCTCGCAGCGGCGCGTGTAGAGATTGAGGCGCACGATGCGGTCGTTCTTAGTGATGAAGTGGATGGTTGCCGGCGGCGTCAGGTAATCCCTGAAGATATCCTGACGCGGATACCAGCTGCAGAAGATCTCGTCCATCTCCTCTGGCGTGAACGGCACCTCCTTATCCTCACGCCGCTGGTCGTTGTCGTCCTCGGTGGCCTCATCCTCCTCGCTGGCCTCGTCCTCCTTCTTCACTTCCTTGCTGTTTCTTGCCTTCTTTCTCTCTTTCTTCTCTTCTTTGCTGCTCCTCGCCTTCTTCTTCTTCTCTTTCTTTTCTTCCTTTTCTTCCTTCTCACCGCGGTCTTCTGGTGGACTCCGCTTCTCTTTCTTCGCACCGCGGCCTTCTGGTGTAGTCCGCGACCTTGAACGCGAGGAAGCCTCCGCCTCGGGCGGAGGAGGGGCACGAGGCTCGCGAAGAACAGCTCCCCGATCACGCTGGCGGTCGCCACGACGATCTCGATGATGATCTTCACGCTGCTTGGTGTCACGACTCCCGCCTTCACCGCGCCGATCGTCACGGGGCTTGGTATCACGATTGCCACCCATCACGATCTTGAATATAGTTGCCGTGATCTCGTCGAGATCCACCTCAGCCGCCGTGCAAGGCCTCGACGCGGGCAGCTGCAGGCGCACGAGCCGACCCTGGACGAAGTCGAGGCTCTCGAATCGGCCTTGCTTGAAGAAGATAGGCTTCTTGTTCGTCACGCGCTCCACGATGTGATGGACCGTGGCAAGGTCAGGAAACTCCAACTCCACGCTGCGCCCCTTTGCGTGGGTGTTAGCCAGAATGCGATGGCAACGCACGCATGCATCCTCGTCCCCCTGATCCTCCCCGCGCCTGGCACGGGCGCGCGCACGTTCATCACTGCTCTGTGCGGCCCCTGGGCCGTCGTCGGCGTCCTGGCGTAGGCTCGGCGCAGGCATGCTTTTGGGCCTGGGGTGCATAATGATCCGCTCTGGCGCGTCCGCTCGACCCTCCACTGGATGCCTCTGGGCAGGCACCGACTGGGGAGCACGGCGCCATGGAGCGCGGCCACGACGCTCCTCGGCACTGCCTGCCATGCCAACCCAGTGGACGATCGGTCCATGCACCTGCCTAGGCGCCGGCGGCTTCACAGAGCTCCGCTGGTTGGGCGACGCTGGCTGGCCATTCTTAGGCCCGATCTTGTTGTACGGCTCGCGCTCGCCACTCTTCACCTTGGGGCACTCTGGGTCGCCACGCCAGTGGCCAGGCTGATCGCAGTCAGCACACCGGCTGTTAGCCTTGCGCTGGTCTGTCGGCTTCCGACCAGCCTGGAAGGAGCCGCTGGCGTTGATCTTCTTGGGGTCCCGCTGCCGAGGAGCAACGAACCCGCGCTTCTGACGCTGTACCGCCGTCTTCTGCTTGGCCCTCCAGCCGGCCAAGAACGCTTCCTGAAGATCCTCCGGTGCCTCGTACTCCTCGTCATCTGGCCCGTCGTTGTCCGACACCAGCTCCTCTTCGACCTCGGCGCCTTCCTCGAAGAAGGTGCCCTCGGCCCCTCCGAGATCTCCTTCGTCCTGGTTGTCTGCTTCATCTTCGTCATGCTGCGCCTCCTCCAAGTCGCCGTGGTGTTCATCGTAGTCTTCGCCGTTCTCTACCTCGTGTACGTGCTGGCCAGAGCGTCCTCGCAGCACGCACGGCCTACGAGCCATGGGAGGGTGCGGATAGCGACCGCCCGAACTCCCAGAGGAGCGCCCGTGCTCACGCTGCGCCGCAAACGGCGAGCGGCGAGGGAGCACTGAGCGCTTCTCAGTGTCGTGCACCTTCGAGTAGGCTGCCTTCAGCACGACCTCCATCCGCTTCGAGTCGTAGATGCCGCCACAGTTGAAGAGCACCTGCGCTCGCTCCTTCTGCGACAGTCCAGCGCCACGAAGCATCTTGCTCGCTAACGCGCGATCGCTGATCGCTGATGTGGGGCCCTCGAGCTGCAACTCCATGCGCTTCTTGCGCAAGTACGTGGTCCAATCCATGATCGGCTGCCCAGCTCGACGGTGTGCTCGCTCCCACTCCTGATGCACCTGATCGAGGCGCTCGTGATCCATCTTCTCGAAGGCGTCGTCGTAGATAACAAAGATGGTCTCAAGCGTCTCCTCGCGTCGGAGGTCCGACGCATCAAGCACCTCGATGAGCTCTTTGGCTCGACCTGTCACTTGACTGTAGATGATCAGGCCCAGCTCCACATCTGAGAGCTGGTTGAGGTTGCGGATGACTTCAACCTCCTTGCGCCACTCTCGGTACTTCTTAGTACTCGTACCGACTGCACCATCGAACTCTGGGAGCTTCACCTGCGACAGCAGTAGACGTGCCCGTCTGGGACAGCCGTCGCCACCACGATCCCGATGTAAGGCCAGGAGCTCCCGCTGGGTCTCGGCCATTACGCGCAGGACTGCATACAGGTCCGGCGGACCTGTGCCCGCGGAGGACGGAGCCTCCACATCTGAGCCGTCTTGGCTGGCAGCCATGGCGGCCCGCGCGGGTGGTCACAGCCACCGAAGCAGAGCACGCAGTGCGTCCGCTGGAGCTTACAAGCTCCGCTACCAATGTCAGTGCAGTTGTTTTCGCTCGGACCGCGCGGCGGTCGAAACTGCGGGTGCGTCCCAGGGCCCTAGGACTAGGGCCAAAACAGCGGCGGGCAGCGTGCATGCCACAAAACAAGACAAGCGTGTACAACTTACACACACGGTGGCACGGGCGGCAGAGGGGCAGGGGAGTGCACTCTTCACAGCCGCCACCAGGAATGTCGGCGCCGCCGGACACTCCTCGCCCGCCTTCCTCCACGACTTCTGGCACCGAGCGGGCTCTCGACAAAACAAAAGCTGGGGTCGGCCGGGCTCACGAGCAGGGCTTGTTGCGTTGCACCTCCCCAGCCTTCCCTGGAATCTGCCCGGCGACCACCCAGTCATCGCGCCGTGCCCCCGGGCAAGAACAGTTTCCTGGGAGGTATCTGTCGGGTCTTCTGGACTTCCTGTCCGCGCTTCCCATTGGGATATTTTGAGGTTGCCAAGGCACGGACTCGAGCGAAGGTCGAGTGGCGTCCACTGCGAGGTGTCGGCTGCGAGTATGTAGACTAAGCGTGCTGGTCATGGCACCGGTCGTAGTCATGGTTGTCTTCAAAGGTAGCGCGATGATGATCTTGATCTCTGCGCCAACAATGAAGAAGCCCGATGATTACAACACCAGCAGCAACTCACCTCTCTAGGGACGGGAGGAGGAAGAAGGGCGTAGAGCGGAGAGAGAAGAGGAAGAGGAGTGGCAATACCCGCAGCCCACGGGCTCGAAGTGGCCTCCAAGAAACGCCTCCGGCCTTGCACCACAGGTATGAGTGGGATGGGAAGGGGGAGGGG
>CAUYUJ010001662.1:35000-92500 GCA_963575745.1 Prorocentrum cordatum
CATACATACATACATACGCACGTACACAAATGCATACATGCATACATGTGGTCCTATATAAATACATACATGCATGCATAAAAACATGCATACATGCATGCATACATACTAGCAAACACCCATACATAATGAATGCGCACATGCATACATACACGTATACATGTGTAGGAATATATAAAAATGCAGGCATACATACATACATACCTGCATGCATTCATACATACATATTTACACACATGAATGCATGTGCATATAAACATGCACGCGTTACATTATATCACATTACATTACATTACATCACATGTCATTTCAACATATGGCATTAAATTGCACGGTATAACAATAGACGCCATTACCTTACAATACAGTGCATTGCATAATGTTGCATCCATGCATCCATACATACATACATGCACACGTGCATACATTTATATGTACGATTACATATAAACATGCATACACACAAATGCATGTACACGTACATAAACATACAAATGTATACACGTGTGAACCTCGTCTGTATGTCGTCAGATCTCTCTCTCTCTCTCTCTGATTCGCTCTCTCTTTCTCTCTCTCCCATCTGACCTCACCATGCCGCTCCCTCCCACCTCAGGTGTACGGACAGGCGGCGTTTGCACTTGCACAAGAGCTTGTGGTTTGAGCCAGGACCAGCGTGTCTCCACTCGCACCGCCTGAATCACGTCGCCACCCCCGTCAATGTGTTCTGGGCATGCGTCTTCGTGTACCTCGTATTCGTCCTGTTCGTCCTCCTTCTCGTCCTCTTCACATCGATCCTCCTCCACTTCGTTGTGCTCATCTGCAAATTCCGCATTATTCTCCTCCTCCTCCTCCTCCTGACCTTTCCCCGCACACCCAGCCCACAGAATTCCTTTACCTCTGGTTCGACGCCACGTTCCCTGGGAATATGCAGGGACAGAGGATGAACACGCAGGACAGAGGGGAGGGGCAGGATCCTCTTTCTCTTCATCCTCCTCCTCTTCCTCCTCCTCCCCCTCCACTGCCTCATCTTGCAAAATGTCACTTCTAGCAGTCTTGTGTGACGAGCGCCCATCAACTCTGGACGAGCGCGCCAGCCTATCGCCACCGCCCGCCTTGTTCTCCAGATCCGCAGCTGTGCCTTGGGCACGGAGGGGAATGCCTCAAGGCTCACGCAATTTCGGAGGCGTGAAAACGTTGGTTATAAACTCTTACTAGCAGGGCCACCGATGTAAGAGAATTGCCGGGACCTTCTGGCATGTGCAACGTGGGCGCACAGACCCCACAGTTGCGCACAACAGCGAGGCCCCCCTATAAACCCCTTTGGATAAGGGTTCACTTAGAAACACAAGCCCGCCACACGCGCCATACTTTGTCACCAACCAGATTGCCGATCAGAAGCCCGCATCGCGGGACTAGGTTCTGCAACTCCACACGGGCCATAAATTGGCGTCAAGGGCCAGACGTAAGCATCGATGTCTTGCTGCATTCCAGTTCTGCGAACTCCAGGCGCCAAAGGACACGAGCAGCAGCTGGAACGCCAAACCCATGGGCTAATCTTATCAGCCGAAGCCAACATTCCGTTGAACCCCACCAGTGGTGACACCAATGCTTTGTTGCTGCGTTTCGAACTCCGTCTAGGAGGGCTTCTGCTGTCGACAGCTCTGCATCGACTACTTCGCCGTGAGATGTTAGCGTACAGCAGAAGCTTCGGATGGATTGATCCGCCACAGTGTCCCCTGGCACGTTGCGGGGTGGTAGAATGCGCAGTGCTACCTGACAGGGTTGCTGTATGCTTCTAGGAAAGGACCCCCTCGCCGCGCCGCACCCAGTTGCATGCAACAGTCCCCCTTTGCCCTGAGAAAGAAGAAATAGCCCACGCTCCCGAAGCCACGATCCCTTCTGAAAAACAATGGATACCCGCTCCCGAGACCACGATCCCCCGAACAACAAGTAAACCCGCGCTCCCGAAGCCACCATCCCTCAAAAATATCATGGCGACTGACCCTACCGTATGCAGGCGTGAGTACCGCAAGGCAGGTGGGACGAAGGTGGGGGAAGTCCCTTCGGGGCCAAGAAGCGTGCGATGGGTGCGCCGAAATGGGGAGGTGCCGCCGTGAGGGCGCTGGCACTGGCGCCGTTGGTGGAGCTCCCAATGGCCTATAGGGCCCAAATTGTGTGAAGGGTGTGCATCGAATGGAATACCGACGCCATGCAGACGCTGGCATGCGTGCATTCGGCGAAGCTCCGTGTGGGGCATCGATGCGCGTGAGGGTTGTGCCGAAATGAGGCGGCAATGCCTTGCAGACCCTGGCATGTGGGTTTTAGCTAGATCTCCCTATGGGGCCACGAAGCGTGTGAGGGGTGTACCACCATGAGGTGGCGACACCATGCAAGCCTGGCATTTGTGGGCTGTAATTGGAGCCATTGGGCCACGAAATGCGTGAAGGGTATGTCGACAGGCGGCGACGCCATGCGGACCCTGGCATTTGGCCCTTAGTTGGAGCTCCCCATGGGGCCGTGTGAGGTGTGCTGACATGAGGCGGCGACGCCATGCGGACCCTGGCACTTAGGCCTTAGTTGGAGCTCCCGATGGGGCCACCAAACGTGTGAGGGGTGTGCCAGAATGAGGCACCGACGCCACGCGGATCCTAGCATGTAGGCCTTCGCAACGCCATCGGACCCTGGTATGTGTGGGCTGAAATTGGAGATCCCTATGGAGCCACGAGCCATGTGGGGTGTGCGCCGAAATGAAGCGGCGACGCCATGTGGACCCTGACATGTGGGCCTCAGCTGGAGCTCCCTATGGGGCCACGAAACGTATGAGGGGTGCGCCGAAATGAAGCGGCGACGCCGTGCGGACCCGGGCACTTGGACCTTAGCTAGAGCTCCCTATGGGGCCACGAAACGTGTGAGGGGTGCGCCGAAATGAAGCGGCGAGCTCCCTGCTCCCTATGGGGCCAGGAAGCGCGTGAGAGGCGTGCCGGAATGAAGCGGCGACGCTATGCGGACCCTGGAGCTTGGGCCTTAGTTGAAGCTCATCTGGGGGCCAAGATATATGGAAGGGGACGACTATGAGGAAATGCGGACGGCAGAGGCAGGGATGGGAGGAGGGAGGGATGGGAGGAGGGGGGGAGAGAGAGAAGGACGCGGGGCGCTCTCTTCAAAACGAGGAACCAAATCAACACAGGATGGTTGGGAAAAAACAACGGGTCCGCACTCCCGCGCTTCCAAAACGGCCGAGGCATGCAACAAGGCCGCCAAGATGACCAAGATGCCTCTAAGACAACCCAAGATGGCCCCAAGGCGGCCCAGGATGGCATCAAGACGTTCCAGGAAGGCAAAAAGAGGGCCCGCAGTAAGGCCTGAGGAGGCCACAATACTTGATTTCCCTCGGGTATTTGAAAGATTTGCTTCACCTTTTCACGCGTGTTTCAAATTCAAACGGCCCTGGAAGCCTCCAAGATGACCCCAAGACAACCCAGAATGGCCCCATCAAGACGGCCACAAGACAGCCCAAGAGGACCACTAAACGGCCCATGACAACCCAACCGAGCCACAAGTGGGCCCAAGAGGGCCTTCGGAGGGAACCAAGAAGACGGTCTTACCCCTCAATGGCCCAAGACCGCCCAAAGACGTCCCTACGACGGCCGCGAAAGCCCGCCGAGACGGCCAAGAGAGCCCCAACGCGGCGCAGGAGAGCCCCAAACCCGGTCCAGGCCGACCCCAAGATTGCCCAAGGTGGCCCAAGGGACCCCCAAGACAGCCCCAAAAAAAGGATGGAAGAAAGGGCGAAGACGACAACCCCCGACACGATGCCAAAGAGCGCGTCACGCGCACGAGCGCGTCACGCGTCGGCCCGCGGAGCCTCGGGGCACGAGGCGCCACGCGATGGGGCCTCCCGTGCGCCCTCCGAAAAAGTCGCCGCCCAACGTGCCGGGCCGGCCCGGCGGCCGGGGATGCCGCGCGCAGCTGGATGTGAGGTATCCTGGCGAGAGGCCCAACCATACTCGGGAGGGACAAAAACACACAGCCACAATGAATCGTCGATCCCCCAGAAAAGATGGGAGAAAATATGGGAAGTGGGGGGGAAGACAGAGAACCCAAAAATATTAGAAAATATGGGGAATATTTTTATTTGCGTGTACTTCTGTGTGCGTCCTGGGGCCCCTTCACATACACAGTTGTGAGCGCAACACGTGTGAATATCGCCTTCAGTGGAGCTCCCTGTGGGGTCACGCAACGTGTGAGGGCTGTCAGAAATGGGCCTGGGGGCGCATGCGGGCCCCTGTCACCGGGGCCTTCGGTGGGATCCCCTACGGCCACGAAAAGTGTGAGGAGTGTGCTGAAATTGGTCTTGGGGGCGCATGCGGGTGCTGCCTTTGGGGCCTTCGGCGGAACTCCCTGTGGGACCTCAAAAGCGTGGGGGGGGGCCGAAATAGGCCTGGGCGCGCATGCGAGCCTGGGCCTTCGTTGGAACTCCCTATGGGGCCAGGAAGCGCGATGGGTGCACCAAAACTGGCTGTGGGACCGCGTGCGGTACCACCACCCACTGGGGCCTCAGTTCGAGCTCCCTTGCGGAGCCACAAAACGTCTGCGGGGTGTGCCGAAATGGCTGGCGGGCCGTATGTGGTCCCCCCCGCCAACTGGGGCCGTGGCCAGAGCTCTCTGTGAGCGACGAATCGTGTGAGGGGCGTGCCGAATGCTGGGAGGAAGGAGGAGGGAGATGAGAGGTTAGTTATGTGACGCGGGACGCTGTCTCTTCAAAACAAAAGCCCAACACCACAAGACAGTCGGGAAGAACCGGATCCGCCACACTGCCCTCAGCAAGCTGGAGCATGTTAGAATGCTCCTCTGCTCACTGGTATAGTCTCTTTAGTGCTTTCTATGGCCCATCCCATATACTCCCCGTTAGCGCCCTCAGCAGAGCGCCCCCCCCAAGGCTTATAACGTGGCGCTCTGTTCAGTCTCCAGCCGGGGGCCAGACAATTAAGAGAATCCAAGATGGCCCTAAGATGCTTCCAAGGTGGTCCAAGATGCCTCGAAGAGCCCCAGATTACCCTTGGACGGCCCAAGTGGCCCCGATGTAGCACAGTAGGGCTGCGAGAGCTCCGTCAGGCGGGCCCAAGGAAGTCAAAATCCTTAATTTACCAAAATTGATTCAGTGTGATTGACATTCCCGCATTTTCGGATTTCCGACAGCCCAAAACGGCCCGGAAGCCTCCAAGGCTGACCGCGAGAGCCCAAGATGGCCCAAGAGGCCCTCTGAAAGGCCCCACGATGGCCCCAAGAAATTCCAAGAGACCTACGCGACAACCCGAATGTGCCTCAACAGGACTTCAAGACAGCCCAGTGAGGCCCAAGAGCCAACATTCGAAGGCGGCAGACGGACCAAGAGAGCCCAAGACTGCCCCAAGTCGAACGAGTTTTGACTTTCATCACCCAGAAACGCACCGCATTTCACTTCAGGGTTTCTGGAGCCACCTCTTGACACCCCCAAGAAACCGAAATCATTCAAAAACCTGAGGACATCCCCGAGTATTGCCTTTTCGCCGCTTCGCGCCCGACCCGCTGCTGGTGCCTCAATATTGCCCCAGGATGGCCCAGAGGACCACCACGGGGACAAGACAGCCCCAACGCCAAGAGAGACCCAAGAGACCCCCCAGACGGCCTCAAGAGCGCCCAAAAGCGCCCCAAATTGGCCCCGAGAAGCAATGGTGAGGGCCCCCAGAGAGGGAGGCAAATCGAGGATCACTCTCTTTTGCTAGGCGCCCTACAAGATCGCCCCAGGAAGCCGCACACGGCCACCAAGAGGGCCGAAGAGGGCCCCAAGACGGCCACGCGAACGCCCACTCGGAGCCGGCGGTAAACCGACAACCACGTTACCGCTGGGACCCTCGTAGAGCTCTTAACATGCGAATTCGTGCTCAGACTACGAAGAGAAAGCTTCCCCGAAAATCAGCTTAAAAACTGATAGAATCTATATTTAAGGGGTTTATACGAAGTTGGTTCCCACACGTCTTTTGATGATAATACTGCAGCTACGGACCTGAGAATTTGACAGACAGACGCGGCATAATCCAATACACGTGGGAAGAATACTAGCTCTCGAAACGAATGGTTGAACTGGGAGCCGGCGGTAAACCGTCAACCAGGTTACCGCCGGGACCTTCGGAGAGCACTTGACACGCGAAGTAGTGCCCAGGATACGACGAGAAAGCTTATTTCAGTATCAGCTTGAAAACAAAACCCTCCGTGTTATATGAAGTTGGTTCCGCCCGGTGTTTTGATAGTAATACTACAGCTAGTGACAGAATTCGACAGGCCGACGCGCCATAACCTACTACGGGTCAAGAAAGTACTGGAGCTCTGTAGCTTGCTTCCTGCCTCAGTTAAGTTCACGAGACCACTATCATCTGAAAAAATACATCCCGACGGCCGACGTGTCCTTCAAAATTTTCGAGACCTGAGCTGCAGCTACAGCCCTGAGGATTTCACCATGAAACGCGCCATTATCGACTACAGGGAATAAGATTCTGGGTTCCCAAAACGAAATGTCAAATCTCTCACAATCTTCCAAACCGGGAGCTGGCGGTAAACCGTCAACCAGGTTATCGCCGGGACCCTCGTAGAGCTCTTGACACGCGAAATTGTGCTCAGCATACAACGAGAAAATTTTCTTGAATATCGAATGAAAAACTCGGAAAACGTATTTTGTCGGTTTTATACGAAGTTGATTCTACACGAGGGAAAAATACTGGCTCTCAAAACGAATGGTCAAATCTCTCACAACGTTCGCCCAACCGACCCAAAGTTCCCACATTCTCCCACCCCGCGCCGGAAGTCCGCTAGCTCATCGATGCCGAAGAGCTCTACGAGGTGAACCTCAGGTCATCACATTGTCCGCCGGGGCCGGCTGGGCCAACTGGGAGCCGGCCGTAAACCATCTATCAGGTTACCGTCGGCAGCCTCGTCAAGCTCTTTGCAGCGCGGCGCTGCTGGGAATAAGGAGAAAGCTTCCTCAAGCATCAGCTCACAAAATCGAAAATCCATTTTTCGGTTCTTATCCGAAGTCACTTCCGCCAAGTGTTTTGATAGTAATACTGCAGCGACGGACCTGAGAATTTGACAGGCAGACGCGGCATAACCCACTACAGGTTCGCAAAATACTGGTCCTCCAAACAGACGAACAAATATCTCACAATGCTCGCCTAACCAACCCAAATTTCCCGCATTTTGCGCCAGGGCCGGGTCGTTCAATTACACAATCTACATAATGATATTTGGGATGGAAAGAGATATGTCGGGCGGAAACTTATGCCATCGAATGCTTTGCTCTCTCCAATTCTCAGCCCAAGCGAATTATCAAATCCCGAAATCAGCTGAAACAGCCCGCGGACGTCACCACTGGGAGTCGGCGGTGAAGCGTCAACCACGTCACCGCCGGGGCCCTCGTATAGCTCTTGACACGCAAAGCAGTGCTCAAAATACGACGAGAAAGCTCCCTTGAATACCCTCTTAAGAACTCGAGAGCACAGCGGTTTTATGCGAAGTTGTTTCGGCCAAGTATTAAGATAGTAGCACTGCAGATAAAGAGCTGAGAATTTGACATGCCGACACACCATAACCTACCAAAGGTACGCAAAGATACTGGAGCTGTGTAGCTTGCTCCCTGTTTTCGCGAATTCCACGAAACCGCTATCATCCGGGAATGCATCCCGACGGCCGACGGTTCCCATGAATTTTCAAAAGTTCCGCTGCAGCTACAGCCCTGAGGATTTCATCATGAAACGCGCCATGATCGACCTCAGGGAATAAAAATCTGGTTCCTAAAACGAACTGTCGAATCTCTTACAATATTCGCCCAACCAACCCAAAGTTCCCACGTTGTCCGCCCGGGCTGGGTGGGCCAACCAGCTCCGCGTACCAGCTCTGTAGCTATGCTACAGCTCGAGTTAAGTACAAAACACCGACAGAGCCTGTCAAGATGACTCGAAGCATACGAATAGCTTCGCGGACCTAACTCGAGTAGCGGACCGAGTTCCAACCTCTGGATGCTTCGGACGAACGCAAATGATCATTCTGGATTGCTTGTGTGTGCGTACCATCTCTATAGCTCTCCTACAGCTCGAGTTAAGTACAGAAACTGAGAGCACTTGTCAAGCTGACTCGAAGAATACGAATAGTTTCGCGCACCTAGCTCGAGTAGTAGACCGAGTTCAGACCTCTCGATGCAACAGACGAACGCGCCTGATGATTCTGAATCGATTCGTGCGTACCTTCTCTGTAGCGCTCCTACAGCTCGAGTTAAGTACAGAAATCCAATAGCGCATGTCAAGATGACTCGAAGAATAGGAATAGCTTCGCGGACCTAGCTCGAGTAGCAGACCGAGATCAGACCTCTGGATGCAACAGACGAACGCGCCTGATCATTCTGAATCGATTTGTGTTCGCACCAGCTCTGTAGCGCTCCTACAGCTCGAGTTAAGTACAGAAATCCGAAAGCGCCTGTCAAGATGAATCGAATAATACGAACAGCTTCGCGAACCTAGCCTGAGTAGCAGACCGAGTTCAGACCTCTCGACGCAACAGACGAACGCGCATGCTAATTCTGAATCGATTCGTGTGGGCACCAGCTATGTAGCTCCCCTACAGCTCGAGTTAAGTACAGAAAACCGACAGCACCTGTCAAGATGACTCGAAACAGCCGATCCCGCCCAGACGCTTTTTGACAGTAAAAGGTACCCCATCGAGCGGAGATTGGGACGGCGAGCGGGAATAAGATCGAATATCACGGGAAAAATACTAGAGCTCAAACGAATTGTTGGATTTCGAGAACCTAATTTTCAACCGAGCAAAGTCACCAAAAAGTCCGTCGAGTTTTCTGGCCAACTAGCTCTCCAGCGCGCCGGAATTACTCTTAAGCTTCCAGCAACTAGCTAAGGGAAGCTCTACGAGTTACTTGGTAGCGTCCACTTGGTAGCGTCCAAAACCCGGATAGCAAAGAGGCACTCACACAAACTGGGAGCCAGCGGTAAACCGTCAATCAGGTTACCGCCGGCAGCCTCGTAGAGCTCTTTAATCGCGCGACGTTGCTCGGAATACATGGAAGAAGCTTTCTCAAGGTGACCTGAGAAACTCGGAAACTTGCGACTTTTATTTATTTTCCCAAGTCGGTTCCTGCAAGTGTTTTACTAAGAATATTCAGCCTACGGACCTGAGAATTGAACTGGCAGGCGCGGCGTAACCCAACACACGTAAGAAAAATACCGGCTCTTAAAACGAATTTTCAAAATTTGCACAACGATAGAAAAAAAACGACCCGAAGTCACCACATTGTCTCTTTTGGTCGGATCTGTCAACTAGCTCCACCCGGCGTCCGAATTCCTCTTAGCTCATCTTGCCGGAGAGCTCTACGAGGTACGCAGCACACGCACGCGGCTTAGCGTGCGTGGAGACGCGGGAAACCTTGCGTGGCGTAGCTGTGGAGACGCTAGAAAGCTTCCCTGCAAAGCTCTGAATAATCTGGGAATCTGGGAAGCTTTGCTGAAAAGCTCTGGGGGCCTTCCCTGAAGCACTTCTGAAGCGCTGCCAACAACGCTTTCACGCGTGCCTGCACGCGCGCAGGCGCGCGCGGGCGCGTGCCGGAAGCGCTCCAAGACACGCTGCGACGTTCTACAGGCCCCTCCGGGGATCGTGGAGCGGCAAAGATGGGCTGCTGGCAGGCACCACCACCGCCCGGCTTCTAATCTAAAACCCTATAGCTCTCAGAGAGCTCTCCGGGAAAAACCGGGAGAGCAAAGAGGCACTCCACGAAACTGGGCGCCAGCGGTAAACCGTCAACCTTTCTTGCCGCCGGGAGACTCGTAGAGCTTCCTTGCCATATATTGTCCAAAGAATTAGCAGAGAACGAACAGTTCTTCAGCCCGAGCGCTGATAGCAGACTGATCTCAGGCGTCTAGATACATGTCACTATTGCCCCTGATGATTCCCTTCCTATTGCTGTGCTGAACTGGGCGCCAGCGGTAAACCGTCAACCTTCCTTACCGCCGGAAGACTCGTAGAGCTTCCTGGCCATATATTATGTCCGAAGAATTAGCAGAGAACGAACAGTTTTTCAGCCCGAGCGCTGATAGCAGACTGATCTCAGGCGTCTAGATACATTTCACTATTGCCTCTGACGATTCCCTTCCCATTGCTGCGCTGAATAGCTCTGTAGCTCATCTGCAGCACGAGTAAAACAAAAAAGAGAAACAGTACCATTTCCAAGACAGCAGCAGAGTACGATCGGTGTTCAGCCCTAGCGCTAATAGCAGACTGAGCGCGGGTGTCTAGATACTTTTAAATAGCGCGCATGATGATTCTCTTCCCATTGCAATGCCTAAGAGCTCTCAAGCTCATCTGCACCTCGAGTTCAGTCCAGAAAACGAATTCCATCACCAGAAAAAATAGCAGAGTATGACCAGTTGTTTGGCCTCTGCGCTCATAACAGACCCAGGCCAAGCGTCTCGATACTCTAGACTAGCGCGCCTCACGGTTTCCTCTTGATTTCTGTGCGAACGAGCTCTCAAGCTCATCTGTAGCTCGAGTTAAGTGAAGAAATTCACCATCAGTTCGAGGAAGAAGCAAAAAAAAAAAAAACAAAAAAAAACAAAAACGGTCGAATACGAATCGTTTTGCGGACCTAGCTCGAGTAGCAGACTGATTTCAGAGCTCTGAATGCTTCAGCGGAACGCGCCTGATGGTTCTGAATCGATTACGTGTGCGTACCAGCTCTGTAGCTATGCTACAGCTCGAGTTAAGCACAAAACACCGACAGCGCCTGTTGAGAGAACTCGAAGAATGCGAATAGTTTCTCGGACCTAGCTCGAGTACCAGACCGAGTTCAGACCTCTCGATGCAACAGCCGAACGCGCCTGATGATTCTGAATCGATTCGTGTGCGTACCAGCTCTGTAGCTCTCCTACAGCCCGAGTTAAGTACAGGAAACCGACAGCACCTGTCAAGATGACTCGAAAAATACGAATAGCTTCGCAGACCTAGCTCGAGTAGCAAACCGATTTCAGACCTCTGGATGCAACAGACGAACGCGCATGATGATTCTGAATCGGTTTCTGTGCGCACCAGCTCTGTAGCTCTCCTACAGCTCGAGTTATGTACAGAAAACCGTCAACGCGTGTCAAGATGACTCCAAACCGCTGATCCCGCCGGGATGCTTTTTGGCAGTAATAAGTACCCGATCGAGCTGAGATTGAGACGGCGAGCGGGAATGAGATCGAAGATCACGGGAAAAAATACTAGAGCTCAAACGAATTGAGGAATTTCAAGAACCTAATTTTCAACCGAGCAAAAGTCACCAAAAGGTCCGTCGAGATTTTTCTTGCCAACTAGCTCTCCAGCGCCCCCTGGACTCAGGCGGTAAACCGTCAACCTTGGTTACCGCCGGGGGACTCGTAGAGCTTCCTTGCCATATACCATCTCCAAAGAATTAGCTGAGTACGAATAGTTGCTCAGCCCGAGCGCAGATAGCAGACTGATTGCAGCCGTCTAGATACATTCAACTGATGATTCCCTTCCGATTGCTGTGCAACAGCTCTGCAGCTCATCTGCAGCGCGAGTTATACCAAGAAACCCCATACCATCTCCAAGAAATTAGCCGGGCACGAATAGTTGTGAGCCCGAGCGCTGATAGAATATTGATTTCAGGCGTCTAGATATCAAATAGCGCGCCTGCTGATGGTCTTCCAATTGCTGTGCCTAGAGCTCTCAGCTTATTTGCAGGTCGAGTTTGGTCAGAAAAATCAATACTGTCAGCAGAAAAATAGCAAAGTATAATATGACTAGTTATTCGACTTCTCTGCTGAGGACAGACCGGATCCAAGTGTCTAGATACTTCAGACTAGCGCGTCTGATGATTCCCTCCCGCTTTCTGTGCCAGAGAGCTCTGAGAGTTCGGCCGAGGAACTCACTATGATCAAAAATCGGTAGAATAGGAAAAGTTTCGCGGACCTAGCTCCAGTAGCAGAAGAGTTCAGACCTCTAGATACTCCAGACGAACGCGCCTGATGATTGTGAATCGAATACGTGTGCGCATGAGCTCTGTAGATGTCCTACAGCTCGAATGAAGTAGAGACAACCGACATTAGCTGTCAAAAAAAATACAATACGAATAGTTTTGCGGATCTAGCTCGAGAAGTGGACCGAGTTCAGACCTCTAGATGCTTCAGACGGCCGCGTCTGATGATTCTGAATCGCTTTCTGTGCGTACCAACTCTGTAGCTCTCCTACAACTCGAGTTAAGTACAAAAAACGACGGCATCTGTTAAGGAAATCGATAGAATACGAATATCTTCGCAGACCTAGCTCGAGTAGCAGACCGCGTTTGACCTATAGATGCTTCAGACGAACGCGTCTGATGATTCTGAATCGGTTTCTGTGCGTATTAGCTCTGTAGCTCTCCTACGGCTCGAGTTAAGTACAGCAAACCGACAACATCGGTCAAGAAAATCGATTGAATACGAATAGTGTTGCGGACCTCGCTCGAGTAGCAAAAGTTCAGACCTCTAGATGCTTCAGATGAACGCGCCTGGTGATTCTAGATCGGTTCCTGTGAGCATCAGCTCTGCAGCTCTTCTAGAGCTCGAGTTAAATGCAGAAAACTGACAGCAACTCTCGAGATCTCGAAACAGCCTGTCCCGCCCCGGAATGCTGGGAGGCCCGGACGACCTCAGGTTCCCACATTGTCTCTTTTGGTCGGGGTCTGCCAACTAGCTTCACCCTGTGCCCGAATGCCTAGCTCATCTTGCCGAAGCACTGAGAGCCGGCGGTAAACTGTCAACCAGGCTACCGCCGGAAGACGTGTGGAGCTCTTTTCTCTCAATGCGCTGCTTCGAAGAAAGAGAAGAAGCTTTCTTACGCGTAAGCTGGAACACTCGAAAAATTATGTTCTTCAAATTTTACTGAAAGTCGGTTCCGCCAAGTGTTTCGATAATAATACTGCAGCTATCGAGCTGAGAATTTGACAGCCGCACGCGGCACAACCCACTACAGGTGCGAAAAATACTGGTTCTCAAAACGAATGTTCGAATCTCTGAAAATATTCGCCGAGGCGACCGAAAGTTCTCACATTGTCAGCCCGGGCCGGGTACGTTAACTTGGAACCGGCGGTCAATCAGGTTGCTGGGGGCCTCGTAGAGCTCTTTCCTCGCACGGCGCTCCTCGGAACACATGAGGGAATCTTCTGAAGCGTGAGCCAAAAAGTAAAAAAACATCACGTTTTTGGGGTATTTAAACAACGTCGGTTGATCCAAGTGTTTTGACAGTAATACTACAGCTACGGACCTGGAAATTTCACAGGCATGTCCTAACCCACTATGGTGCGAAAGATCTTCTTTTTCAAAATTAATGGTTAAATATCTTTCAAATCGGCGAAACTGACTCAAAGTCGTCACATTGCCCGCCCGGGCCGGGTGGGCCAACTAGCTGCCCCCCGCGCCAGAATTCCTCCAGCTCATCGATGACGACGAGCTCTACGAGGTACTAGCTGCACCCTGCGCCGGAATTTCTCTAGCTCAGATGCCGAAGAGCTCTAGGAGGTATTACTCTTCTAGCTTCTCCGCTACCGCTCTAAGCGAAGTTTCGTCTGCGTGGAGACGTTCGGATCCGATTGCGACGCAACCCAGGAGAGGCTGGCTTCCGTGCGAAGCTCTGAATACTGGGATCCGGCGGTAAAACGTCAACCAGGTAACCGCCGGGGGCCTCGTAGAGCTCTGTTCTCGCGCGGCGCTGCTCGAAACACACGGAAAAAGCTCTCTCAAGCGTGAAAAAAGAAGCTCGGAAAATACGTTTTATTTTCCATTTTGCACCCAACGTCGGTTCCAGCAAGTGTTTTGATAGTAATACTGCAGCTACGGACCTGAGAATTTCACTGGCAGGCGCGGCATAACCCATTGCACGTGAGAAAAATACCAGCTCTGAAAACGAATTTTCAAATTTTGCGCAAAGATAGAAAAACCGACCCCAAGTCATCGCATTGTCTCTTAAGGTCGGGTCTGCCAACTAGCTCCACCCTGCGCCCGAATTCCTCGTAGCTCATCTTGCCGAAGAGCTCTACGAGGTACAGACTGAAGCCAAACGTGTAGATACTGCAGACGATCGCGCCTCGTGTTTTTTCTAGTCATTTCTTGACGGATGAGCTATGAAGCTCATCTTCAGCTCGAGTTAAGTGAAGAAATTCATCACCATTCGAACAAAATCGGTCGCATACGAATAGTTTTATGGATCTAGCTTGAGTAGCAGACTGTGTTCAGAGCTCTAGCTGCTTCAGCCGAACGCCTCTGATGATTCTGGATCGGTTTCTGTACGCACGAGATCTGGAGCTCTGTTACAGCTCGAGCTAAGTACAGAACACCGACAGAGTCTGTAAAGAGAACTGGAAGAATACGAATAGTTTCGTGGACCTAGCTCGGGTGCCAGACCGAGTTCAGACCTCTCGATGCAACAAAAGAACGCGCTGGGTGATACTGGATCGGTTTATGTGCGCACCAGCTCGGTAGCTCTTCTAAATCTCCAGTTAAGTACAGAAAACCGAGAGGACTTGTCAAAGTGACTCGAAGGATACAAATAGTTTTGCGGACCTAGCTCGAGTATGAGACCGAGTTCAGACCTCTGGATGCAACAGATGAACGCGCCTGATGATTCCGAATAGGTTTCTAAGAATGAGCTATGTAGCTTCCCCGAATCTCGAGTTCAGTACCGAAAACCGTTAACGCGTGTCAGGATGACTCGGAACAGAGTCGGTTGCTGCAAGTCTTATAGTAATATTGCATCTACGGACTGAGAATTTCACTGGCAGACGCGGCATAACCCACTACACGTGAGAAAATTACCGGCTCTTAAACCGAATTTTCAAATTTTGCAGAAAGAAACAGAAAACGACCCAACGTTATCACATTGTCTCTTAAGGTCGGGTCTGCCAACTAGCTCCACCCTGCGCCCGAATTCCTCTTAGCTCATCGCGTCGAAGAGCTCTACGAGGCACTTTCGAAAGCTTTCCTTAAGAGCTCGGGGGCCCCCCCGAAAAGCTTCTGAACCACCTCCAAGTGACGGTGCAGGCACGCATGGACGCGTGCCGGAGGCGCTCCCGGAGCAGCTGCCGGGACTGGCGAGTCGCTGCCAGGATCGTGGAGCGGTAAAGGTGGGCTGCTGGCTGGCACCACCTCCGTCCGGCGTCTAATCTAAAACTCTATAGCTCTGAAAGAGATCTCTGGGACATTCTGGATCGGTTTCTGTGCGTATATACTGGGAACCCGCGGTAAACCGTCAACCAGGTTACCGCCGGGAGCCTCGTAGAACTATTCCCTCGCACGGCCACTGCTCGCAACACATCGGAAAAGCACTCTTACGCGTGAGCTGAACAACTCGAACAAAATACGTTTTTCAGTTTTCACCCAAAATCGGTTCCACCAAATGTTTTGATAGTAATATTGCAGCTACGGACCTGAGAATTTCACCGGCAGACGCGGCAAAACCCATTACAGGTGCGAAGAATACCAGTTCTCAAAACGAATTTCAAAATCTCTCAGAATCTTCGAAAAACCGAGCCCAGGTTGACACATTGTCCGTCCGGGCCGGGTCGGCCAACTAGCTGCACCCCGCGCCGGAATTCCTCTAGCTCATCGATGCCGAGCAGCTCTACGAAGTACAAGCTCCGTAGCTTTTCTACAGCTCGAGTTAAATTCTCTAGCTCATCGATGCCGAAGAGCTCTACGGGGACAGCACCTATGAACAACACTCGACACAGCCGACTCTTAAGCTTTCAGCAACGAGCTAAAAGAAAGCTCTACGAGTTACTAGCTGAGGGAAGCTCTACGAGTTATTATTCTGAAGCTTCCAGCAACCAGCTAAAGGGAGCTCTACGAGTTACTGGGCGCCGGCGGTAAACGGTCAACCTTTCTTACCGCCGGGAGACTCGTAGCGCTTCCTTGCCATATATTATGTCCAAAGAATTAGCAGAGAACGGATAGTTCTTGAGTCCCAGCGCTGATAGCAGACAGACTGATCTCTGGCGTCTAGATACATGTCGCTATTGCCCCTGATGATTCCCTTCCCATTGCTGTGCTGAACAGCTCTGTGCAGCCCGAATAAAACAAAGAAAAACAATACCATTGGGATGTTGTACGGTTGCGGCTGGGCGTGTGTGCGTGTGTACTTGGCTATGCGTTTGGTTGTGTGTAGTGGAGTCGGATCGCTGGGTGTATTGCGTGCATGTGCAGGTGTCGTTGCAGTGGTTGACTCGGTCAGCGCTGTGTCGGTTCGCTAAGCTGTGATCATCGGGTTGTCGTGTGTGTTCCCCGCGGGCGGTAGTGTGGGTGCGAGTGGTTTGGGCTTGCTATGCTGTGAGAACCCAGATTTTTCGCACCTGTAGACGACTATGAGGGCCTCTGCGTCTTAATATGAGCTGCGTGGGCGCAAGTTTACTATCAAAACACTGGGGGAAACCAACTTCATGTCGACATTTAAACAATCAGTTTTTCACTTTTTCGAACAATGCTTCCAGAAGCTCTCTCTTTCGATTCTGAGCACTCTTACGTGTACAAGGAGCTGCACGAGGTACCCGGTGGTGACCAGGTTGACGGTTCGCCACGAGTGCCAGTCGAAGCAGAGAGCTCCGGAGAAGATTTCTTTTAAATTTTCATTTTTACATTTTTCAGTGTCAACATGAGGTCGGTTCCGGGAAGTGAACAGATAGTAAAACTGCATCGACATAGCTGAGCTCCTCTCAGAATGATGCTGTTATGCTGATGCTCAGCTCAAAAATCTGTTTTCTCAATATGACCAGTCAAATCTCTCTCAAATCTTAGGAAAACCGAGCCCAAGTCACCACATTGTCCGTTCTGGTCGGGTCGACGAACTAGCTCCACCCTGCGCCCAATTTCCTCTAAGCTCATCTTGACGAAGAGCTCTACGAGGCACTGGGCGCCGGCGGTAAACCGTCAACCTTTCTTACCGCCGGGAGACTCGTAGAGCTAGCTTCCTTGCCATATATTACGTCCAAAGAATTGGCAGAGAACGAATAGTTTTTCAGCCTCAGCGCTGATAGCAGACTGATCTGAGGCTTCTAGATATATTTCACTATTGCCCCTTACGATTCCCTTCCCATGGCTGTGCTGGACAGCTCTGTAGCTCATCGGCAGCACAAGTAAAACCAAGAAAACAATATCATTTCCAAGAAATAGCAGAGTACGAATCGGTGTTCAGCCCTAGCGCTAATAGCAGACTGAGCGCGGGTGTCTAGATACTTCCACATAGCGCGCATGACGATTGTCTTCCCATTCGAATGCCTCGGAGCTCTCCGGCTCACCTGCACCTCGAGTTCAGCCCAGGGAACGAATTCCATCACAAGAAAATACAAGAATATGGCTAGTTGTTTGGCGTTTGCGCTCATAACAAGCCCAAGCCAAGCGTCTAGATACTTCGACTAGCGCGCCTCCTGATTTTCGTCTGATTCGTGCGCGGAAGAGCTCTCGAACTCATCTGCAGCTCGAGTTAAGTGAAGAAATGCACCATCACTTCGAAAAAAATCAGTCGAATACAAATAGTTTTGCGAACCTAACTCGAGTACAAGACTGGGTACAGAGCTCTAGATGCAACAGACGCACGCGCCTGATGATGCTCATGTGCGCACCAGCTCTGTAGCTCTCCTACATTTCGAGTTAAGTACAGAAAACCGACAGCATCTGTCAAGATGACCCGAATAATACGAACAGGTTCGCGGACCTAGCTCGAGTAGCAGACCGAGTTCAGACCTCTAGATGCAACAGATGAACGCGCCTGATGATTGTGAATGGGTTTCTGTAAGTATCAGCTCTGTAGCTGCCCTACAGCTCGAGTTAAGTCCAGAAAACCGACAGCACCTCTCAAGATGACTCGGATAATACGAATAGGTTCGCGGACCTAGCTCGAGTAGCAGACCAAGTTCAGACCTCTAGGAGCAACAGATGAACGCGCTGGATGATTTTGGATGGGTTTCTGTACGCATCAGCTCTGTAGCTGTCCTACAGCTCGAGCTAAATACAGAAAAAAGACAGCACCTGTCAAGATGACTCGAACAATACGAATAGTTTCGTGGACCTAGCTCGAGTAGCAGACCGAGTTCAGACCTTTGGATGCAATAGACGAAAGCGCCTGATGATTCTGAGAGGGTTTCTGCAAGTATCAGCTCTGTAGCTGTCCTACAGCTCGAGTTAAGTACAAAAACCCGACAACGTCTGTCAAGATGACTCGAAACGGCCGATCCCGCCGCAACGCATTTGGGCAGTAATAGGTACCCGAACGAGCTGAGATTGAGACGGCGAGCGGGAATAAGATCAAGTCCATGCGCGCCACAGGCCCCAACAGGCTGCCTTGTGAACTACTCAAGGCATTGCCGTGGGCGACGTTGCGCGGCGTAGCTCGGATGTTTGATGAGATATTTCGTTTGACACGGCAGTATCCGCAGGACTGGAGGCAGATTTTGATTGCCTTCATGCCCAAGCTGCCGAGCTTGACATCATTGACAGATGCACGGTATCTCTGCCTGCAGAACAGTCTCAGCCGTTGGTACTCGGCTTGTGTGGTGATCTTGGTTCAACAATTTGTGTCTCGGGCTGGGCTCATGGGACCTCTGGGCATCTACGGCTTCCAATTTTTGGATAGGCGGTGGTGGTTTCTCTATTTATTTCGAGCCGTAGGCAAGCTATAGAGTTAGGAAGCAGACTGTTCGAATGGGAGTGATCACGGGCGCTAGTCTGCAGTATGGAGACGAACTCGAGCTGTGCACAATCAAGGAGCTGGGAAACACAATTCTATGAAGCCGCACCCTCGCGCGCGCAGAATGCGAGATTGCTGCGCTTGCATGCCGTTCATGTATATCGCGAGGAAGCTCTACGAGTCTCCGGCGGTAACCAAGGTTGACGGTTTACCGCCAGCTTCCAGTTGAGGGTTTACTGCCAGCTTCCAGTTGAAACCCCGCCCCGTGGCCCTCTGCTCCAAGCTCCGCCCAGTGCCCCCTCCGCCTCGACCATTTTATTCCGCTTCGCGACGGGCGCCGCCTGCCCATCTTCCTTCTGTCCCCAACGCCCCGGTAGGAGCGAAAAGTCAGCCATCCGAGACCCCCGCATGCCGAGCGCTCCAGTGGGGGCCCCGCCCACAGCCCCCTCTGTCACGAACGTTTTCTTCCGCGTCGCGACGCACGCCGCACCTCTCACCCCCGCGTGCCAGTGACTCGTTGAGCTTCCCGAAGAGCGCCGCGGCGAAGCTGGAAAGTAATTATGGCGCGCTGGCGGGCTAGTTGGATCGAAAAAACTCGACGGAAGTTTCGTTTTTTTGGCTCTAAATAAACTCGAAGTTCAACAATTCGTTAGAGTTCTACTGGGCGCCGGCGGTAAACCGTCAACCTTCCTTGCCGCCGGGGAACTCGTAGAGCTTCCTGACAATATATAATGTCGAACAAAAAAATGCAGATAACGAATAGCGTTTCAGCCCACGGAACGCCCCCGATGCTTCTGAATTGTCTTCTGTACGAGCTCTGTAGCTCTCCTACAGCCCGAGTTACGCGCGTAAATCGACAGCACCTCTCAAGATGACTCGAACAGTACGAATAGTTTGGCAAACCTAGCTCGAATATCAGACCGAGTTCAGAGCTCTGGATTCGACAAGCGGACGCGCCTGATATCTCCGAATCGATTCCTGTGATTACCAGCCCTGCAGCCCGCCTCAGCCCGAGTTAAGTGCAGAAAACCGACAGCTCTCAGGATGACTCGAACAATACGAATAGTTTCGCGGACCTAGTTCGGGCAGCAGAACGAGTTTCGAGCTCTGGATTCGACAGGCGGACGCGCCTGATGTATCCAAATCGGTTCCTGTGATTACCAGGTAGCCCCCCGTGCCTGGCATACCACCGCCATTGTCAGTCCCTCAGTGCAGTACCCGTCACATAGGTTCTGTTGTGCATCCCTCCTCAACTCCTCCAACATCTCCATATCCCGTCCTCTGACCTCCTCCGCAGTATATCTCTGTCTGGTATGTGCTCTGATCTCCTCCACCCACTCCTCCCTGTCCTCAGATATCCGCCCCTGCACAATGAGGTGCTTGATACCATAACGCTCTTTGCGCCTGGAGGCAGGAGAGGTCCACGCGGCCAACGCCGCACGATACTCCCTCCGAAGTCCGTTGGCACGTCTGCGCAAGCTGGGTACGTCCACTGACGCAGGCAAAGGCTTCCGTCGCAAAATCTCCTGGCAGGCCGTGATCCCTGCAGGCCTAATTGGCGGTAGTCCCCGTCCCGCGGTGGCAGTCGTGAATTTGATTTCCTCCTGCTCAGTACAGGCCCGAATAGTGGTCGACACAAGGTCCCCTGGAGAACAAGTAGTATTGGCATCTCCCAAGACCCGATCGATTTCCTTTCGTGCCATATTGAGGCCCCCCCAATTCACCGTCTTATAACCCACCAAACTCTTCTCACGAGCTGCCGTCGGGGTTCTACGTTTGACCAGCTCAGCGCCTGTATCACTAAAAGTCCCCTGAAGCAGGCCATGGTCGCTGAGACGACTACGATTTGTCTTCCCCCCATTACTCATGATCGTTTCAACCGTCATCTGATCGATCACCCACGTCCTGGGAACAAAAAATGTAATCAAGAACCTTCTTACACGTCCCCCACCGAGATATTCCGTAACTCTCCCATGCGTGTAGTCGTCGTGGCAAGAACGAATTGGCAGCCTTCATCCCAAGGCGCCCTAGAAAGCAGAGAACAGGGGGACTCGTAGAAAGCGACCTGACTTCGTAGAAAGCGACCTTTCTTACCGCCGGGGGACTCGTAGAGCTTCCTGCCAATATATAATGTCGGAAAAAAAGCAGAGAACGTATAGTTTTTCATCCCAAGCGATGCTTCTGGATTCTCTTCTGTACGAGCTCTGTAGCTCTCCTACAGCCCGAGTTGCGTGCATAAATCGACAGCACCTCTCAAGATCACTCGAACAATACAAATAGTTTGGCAAACCTAGCTCGAGTATCAGACCTAGTTCAGGCTCTGAATGCGACAGGCGGACGCGTCTGATGTCTCCGAACGATTCCTGTGATCACCAGCCCTGCCCTACAGCCCGAGTTAAGTGCAGAAACCCGACAGAATCTCAGGATGACTCGACCAATACGAATAGGCACCTAGTTCGGGCAGCAGACCGAGTTCCGAGCTCTGGATTCAACAGACAGACGCGCCTGGTGTCTCCGAATCGATTTCTGTTACTACCAGCACTGTAGCTCCCCTAGAGCCCGAGTTAAGTACAGAAAACCGACAGCACCTCTCAAGATGACTCGAACAATACGAATAGTGTCGCGATTCTAGAGCGGGCAGCTGACCGAGTTCAGAGCTCTGGGTTCAGCAGACAAACGCGACTGATGATTCTGAATTGGTTTCTGTAAGTATCAGCTCTGTAGCTGTTATATAGCTCGAGTTCAGTACAGAAAACCGAGAGAGTCTGTCAAGATGACTCAAATAATACGAATAGGTTTGCGGACCTAGCTCGGCTAGCAGACCGAGTTCAGACCTCTAGATGTGAAAGGACGAACGCGCCTAATCATTCTGTATCGATTAGCTGTGCTTACCAGCTCTGTAGCTGTCCTGAAGCTCGAGGTGAGTCCAATATACCCACAGCGCGTATCAAGATGACTCGAAACGGCCGATCCCGCCTGGACGCTTTTTGGCAGTAAAAGGTACCCGATCGAGCTGAGATCAAGACGGCGAGTGGAAATAAGATCGAATAGCACGGGAAAATACTAGAGCTCTAACGAATGGTTGAATTTCGAGAAGAAAATTTTGAACCGACCAAAAGTCACCAAAAGGTCCGTCGAGATTTTTCTTGCTGACTAGCTCTCCAGCGCCCCGGAACGGGGTGCCGGCGGTAAACCGTCAACCAGGTTACCGCCGGGACCCTCGTAGAGCTCTGACTAGACCAAGTCGGTTCCGAGATAACAGCAGAAAAACGCTTCTGAATACCAGCTTGAAAATAAAGGCATGTTGTTTTCGGTCGTACACAATGTTCGTTCCACCTAGTCTTTTGATCGAAATAATCCAGCTAGGGCATTGCACCATCGAAAGCGCCATCATTCACTGCATAGAACAGAAATTCGAATTTGCAAAACGAATTTCAAAATCTCTCGCCATCTTCGAAAAACCGACCCCAGGTCACCACATTGTCCGCCCGGACCGGGTTGGCGAACTGGGCGCCGGCGGTAAACCGTCAACCTTTGTTACCGCCGGGGGACTCGTAGAGCTTCCTGACAATATATAGTGTTGACAAAATTGCAGAGAACGAATAGTTTTTCAGCCCAAGCGATTTCAGACCTCTCGATGCAACAGCCGAACGCCCTCCGATGCTTCTGGATTGTCTTCTGCACGAGCTCTATAGCTCTCCTACAGCCCGAGTTACGTGCGTCAATCGACAGCACCTCTCAAGATGACTCGAACAAAACGAAGAGTTTGGCAAACCCAGCTCGAGTATCAGACCGAGTGCAGACCTCTGAATGCGACAGGCGGACGCGTCTGATGTCTCCGAATCGATTCCTGCGATTGCCAGCCCTGCAGCCCCCCTACAGCTCGAGTTAAGTGCAGAAAGCCGACAGCATCAATCAGGAAGACTCGAACGATACGAACAGTTTCGCGGACCGAGTTCGGGCAGCAGACCGAGTTCCGAGCTCTGGATTCAACAGGCGGACGCGCCTGATGTCTCCCAATCGATTGTTGTGATCACCAGCCCTGTAGTACCCCTACAGCCCGAGTTAAGTGCAGAAAACCGACAGCACCTCTCAAGATGACTCGAACAATACGAACAGTTTCGCGATTCTGGATCGGGCAGCAGACCGAGTTCAGAGCTCTGGAGTCAACAGACGAACGCGACTGACGATTCCGAATCGGTTTCTGTAAGTATCAGCTCTGTAGCTGTCGTATAGCTCGAGTTAAGTACAGAAATCGAGAGCGCCTGTCAAGATGACTCGAATAATACGAATAGGTTTGCGGACCCAGCTCGGCTAGCAGATCGAGTTCGGACCTCTGGTTGCAACAGCCGAACGCGCCTGATCATTCTGAATCGATGAAGTGTGCTTACCAGCTCTGTAGCTGTCCTATATCTCGAGTTAAGTTCAATATACCGACAGCGCGTAAACTCGAAACGGCCGATCCCGCCTGGACGCTTTTTAGCAGTAAAAGGTACCCGATCGAGCTGAGATCAAGATGGCGAGCGGGAATAAGATTGAATATCACGGGAAAAAATACTAGAACTCTAACGAATGGTTGAATTTCGAGAACAAAATTATCAACCGACCAAAAGTCATCAAAAGGTCCGTCGAGATTTTTCTTGCCAAGTAGCTCTCCAGCGCCCCGGAATTACTGGCGCCGGCGGTGAACCGTCAACCTGGTCACCGCCGGAAACCTCGTAGAGCTCCTGTCACTGCTAAGAGTGCAGAGAATCGACACAGAGTGAAAAAACATAGTTTTTTTTGAAAATCTTCATTTTAGATTTTTTTTCGATGTTCATATTCGCTCAGTTCCTGGAAGTCAACTCATGCAAAAATGCATCGGGAGAGCTGAGCTGCTTTCAGAGAGAAGTTTATATGCCAATGCGACGCGCAAAAATCTGATTTCTCACAATAAATTGTCAAATATCTCTGAAATTTTCGCAAAACCGACCAAAAGTCACCAATTTGTCCTTTCTGGCAGGGCGGTCCAACTGGGCGCCGGCGGTAAACTGCCAACCTTTGTTTTTCCCCACATCCAAAGTGGGGTTCTTGTTCCCCACATCCAAAGTGGGGTTCTTGTTTTCTCTGCACACCCCGCGCAGGAACACTCACCCCACCCCCTCTCCTCTTCTGCCTCATCATGCGGATGAGAATTCCGTCGTCACTTTTGGGCTCCTGGGGCGTGAATTTGGAGGAAGTATCAGGCGGGAGCGTCGTCTGTGAATGAATTGCGAGGAAGTCTCAGGCGGGAGCCCCCTCCCTATGGGTCCCGCACTTCATGTTGGTAATCCGAGGCGGGTCATCGGAACCTTGTTTCTGTCGTCACTTTTGGGCTCCTGGGGCGTGAATTTGGAGGAAGTATCAAGCGGGAGCGTCGTCTGTGAGTGAATTGCGAGGAAGTCTCAGGCGGGAGCCCCCTCCCTATGGGGCCCGCACTTCATGTTGGTAATCCGAGGCGGGTCATCGGAACCCTGTAACTGTCGTCACTTTTGGGCTCCTGGGGCGTGAATATGGAGGAAGTATCAAGCGGGAGCGTCGTCTGTGAGTGAATTGCGAGGAAGTCTCAGGCGGGAGCCCCTCCCTATGGGGCCCGCACTTCATGTTGGTAATCCGAGGCGGGTCATCGGAACCCTGTAACTGTCGTCACTTTTGGGCTCCTGGGGGGTGAATATGGAGGAAGTATCAAGCGGGAGCGTCGTCTGTGAGTGAATTGCGAGGAAGTCTCAGGCGGGAGCCTCTCTCTATGGGGCCCGCACTTCATGTTGGTAATCCGAGCGGGTCATCGGAACCCTGTAACTGTCGTCACTTTTGGGCTCGTCAAGCCTGAATTTGGAGGAAGTCTCTGGCGGGAGCCTCGTCTTTGAGTGAATTGTGAAGAAGTCTCAGGCGGGAGCCCCCTCCCTATGGGGCCCGCAGATCATGTTGGTAATCCGAGCGGGTCATCGGAACCCTGTAACTGTCGTCACTTTTGGGCTCCTCAAGCCTGAATATGGAGGAAGTCTCAGGCGGGAGCCTCGTCTGTGAGTGAACTGCGAGGAAGTCTCAGGCGGGAGCCCCCTCCCTATGGGGCCCGCAGATCATGTTGGTAATCCGAGCAGGTCATCCAAAACCTGTAACTGTCGTCAATGTTGGGTTCTCGCGCTGCCAGAACGCAGTTCCCAGGCCACACTTTGGATGCAACAAGGAAGTTTTTGGGCTCCTCAGGTCGCCGAGGTGCTGCGACAGGGCGCCGAAGGCGCCGACGACGACGGCCAGGCCGAGGCGCGGGCGCGGAGCTTGCTGATGTTCAGGCCCAGCGAAAGGGAGTTCACATGGCAGAGCTCGGGGGCGCACAGCGTGCGCCGCTCGGGGTTCACCCTGACGCACGCGTCCTACCTGACCTCCACGCTGTCGCAGGGCCAGACGCTGCGCAAGGGCGTCACCATCGACTGCGCGAGAGACGAGGACGCTGGCCGCACGGGCATGTCGGACGAGCAGTGGTGGCTGCACCTCTACGTCATGTTCTCCCGCGCCACGTGCATGCGGAACATGCTGATCCTGCGGCCGCCGCCGCGAGAGTTCCTGGAGTGCGGGCCGCCGGCGTCCCTGCGGAAGGCGCTCCTGGAGTTCGACAAGAGAACGGTTTTGTCCAGGGCGGAGGCGAAGCAGCTCGCGGCAGAGCTGGGCTTCGTGCTGCCTTCCGCCTGAGCGCGGCTGCGCCTCGCTCGAAGCCCGCGGGGTTGTCCCAACGGCTTGGTCTTGCGCGCCAACGGCTCGCGGGGTTGTCCCGACAGCCTGGCCCGCGGGGTTGTCCCAACGGCTGCGCGACGTGACCTGTAGAGAACGCGCCTGTGCTGGCCGTGGCGGCGACGGCGCCGAGGAACATCGACATGCGCGCTCATGCAACAGGAAGGGGAGGAGGTGGCGGGGCGCGGAACAAACAGGGGGGCGAGGATGGGGACAACGTAAGGAGTGGAAGGGGGGCCCGCGCCAAGGCGAGAGGAAATATACGCAGAAGAGACAGCCAGGACGCCTCACCAACCACGAGGACGACGGTGATGGCTTTTTCCAGATTCGCCCAGAGGATTCTTATGTGGGGTTCTTCCGTCGGAGTAATTTTCTCTGCACACCCCCGCGCAGGAGAGAGATCTCACTCACCCCCTCTTCTCCTCGCACTCATTCACACACACATCATCATCACTCGCACTCTCTCACACGCTCACGAACATCATCGTCATCATCGGTATCGGCATCATCCTCATTCAAACATCATCATCGCCACCACCACCCACAATCAATCATCATCCTCTTCACCACTCATCTTCACCACCACTCATCATCCTCATCCTCATCATCGTTGAGTAAAGTGTGAGGAAGTCTCAGGCGGGAGCCCCCTCCCTATGGGGCCCGCAGATCATGTTGGTAATCCGAGCGGGTCATCGGAACCCTGTAACTGTCGTCACTTTTGGGCTCCCCAGGCCTGAAAATGGAGGAAGTCTCAGGCGGGAGCCTCGTCTGTGAGTGAATTGGAGGAAGTCTCAGGCGGGAGCTCCCTCCCTATGGGGCCCGCAGATCATGTTGGTAATCCGAGCGGGTCATCGGAACCCTGTAACTGTCGTCACTTTTGGGCTCCTCAAGCCTGAATATGGAGGAAGTCTCAGGCGGGAGCCTCGTCTGTGAGTGAATTCTGAGGAAGTCTCAGGCGGGAGCCCCCTCCCTATGGGGCCCGCAGATCATGTTGGTAATCCGAGCGGGTCATCGGAACCCTGTAACTGTCGTCACTTTTGGGCTCCTCAAGCCTGAATATGGAGGAAGTCTCAGGCGGGAGCCTCGTCTGTGAGTGAATGCGAGGAAGTCTCAGGCGGGAGCCCCCTCCCTATGGGGCCCGCAGATCATGTTGGTAATCCGAGCGGGTCATCGGAACCCTGTAACTGTCGTCACTTTTGGGCTCCTCAAGCCTGAATTTGGAGGAAGTCTCAGGCGGGAGCCTCGTCTGTGAGTGAATTGTGAGGAAGTCTCAGGCGGGAGCCCCCTCCCTATGGGGCCCGCAGATCATGTTGGTAATCCGAGCGGGTCATCGGAACCCTGTAACTGTCGTCACTTTTGGGCTCGTCAAGCCTGAATTTGGAGGAAGTCTCTGGCGGGAGCCTCGTCTTTGAGTGAATTGTGAAGAAGTCTCAGGCGGGAGCCCCCTCCCTATGGGGCCCGCAGATCATGTTGGTAATCCGAGCGGGTCATCGGAACCCTGTAACTGTCGTCACTTTTGGGCTCCTCAAGCCTGAATATGGAGGAAGTCTCAGGCGGGAGCCTCGTCTGTGAGTGAACTGCGAGGAAGTCTCAGGCGGGAGCCCCCTCCCTATGGGGCCCGCAGATCATGTTGGTAATCCGAGCAGGTCATCCAAAACCTGTAACTGTCGTCAATGTTGGGTTCTCGCGCTGCCAGAACGCAGTTCCCAGGCCACACTTTGGATGCAACAAGGAAGTTTTTGGGCTCCTCAGGTCGCCGAGGTGCTGCGACAGGGCGCCGAAGGCGCCGACGACGACGGCCAGGCCGAGGCGCGGGCGCGGAGCTTGCTGATGTTCAGGCCCAGCGAAAGGGAGTTCACATGGCAGAGCTCGGGGGCGCACAGCGTGCGCCGCTCGGGGTTCACCCTGACGCACGCGTCCTACCTGACCTCCACGCTGTCGCAGGGCCAGACGCTGCGCAAGGGCGTCACCATCGACTGCGCGAGAGACGAGGACGCTGGCCGCACGGGCATGTCGGACGAGCAGTGGTGGCTGCACCTCTACGTCATGTTCTCCCGCGCCACGTGCATGCGGAACATGCTGATCCTGCGGCCGCCGCCGCGAGAGTTCCTGGAGCGCGGGCCGCCGGCGTCCCTGCGGAAGGCGCTCCTGGAGTTCGACAAGAGAACGGTTTTGTCCAGGGCGGAGGCGAAGCAGCTCGCGGCAGAGCTGGGCTTCGTGCTGCCTTCCGCCTGAGCGCGGCTGCGCCTCGCTCGAAGCCCGCGGGGTTGTCCCAACGGCTTGGTCTTGCGCGCCAACGGCTCGCGGGGTTGTCCCGACAGCCTGGCCCGCGGGGTTGCCCCAACGGCTGCGCGACGTGACCTGTAGAGAACGCGCCTGTGCTGGCCGTGGCGGCGACGGCGCCGAGGAACATCGACATGCGCGCTCATGCAACAGGAAGGGGAGGAGGTGGCGGGGCGCGGAACAAACAGGGGGGCGAGGATGGGGACAACGTAAGGAGTGGAAGGGGGGCCCGCGCCAAGGCGAGAGGAAATATACGCAGAAGAGACAGCCAGGACGCCTCACCAACCACGAGGACGACGGTGATGGCTTTTTCCAGATTCGCCCAGAGGATTCTTATGCGGGGTTCTTCCGTCGGAGTATTTTTTTGCGGTTTGCGGTCCGCCACTAGAATCCGAATCCGAATCGGCGGAGCAGTGCAACTGAGCCCCCACCATCTTAGGTAGGTCGTAGCAGACGCACGCCACCTTAGCAGCAGCTCTCGTCAGGGCAGCGCAGGCAGCTAGTTCACAGCAGGTTACCGTGCTACCAGGAGGCAAGCTCATCGCCTCCTCGGCCACATCGTGCCAATGGAAGCTGTGCGAGCTGGTGCAGGAGGAAGAGGAGGAGGAGGAGGAGGAGGAGGAGATGGGAAAATCAACCTGCACGCTGGAACCCCTACCTACAACGCCAATCTGAAGCCACCACCCACCTCCACATCCTTCATTACTGACACCCCCATCGAATGCACCACGGAGAGCAGTCTTACGAGTACTGAGGAACTTATCATATGCAAACCAGCGAGTAATAGTTTGGCCACCTCTGGCCTCCCACGACAATTTATCCGCACGCTCATTACCCTCACGAAAGAAATGCTTATACAGATTCTGTCCCGATGCAGGTGAGGTCAGTCCCCATCCAGACAGCATCGATACCGTATTTTGTAGTGTTCCCACCAGTCGTACATACTGCTTGTTGCGAATCTGCCACTCACCACACATCCAGTTTACAACAGTCTTACTATCTCCCAA
Organism: Prorocentrum cordatum; assembly: GCA_963575745.1. Taxonomy (NCBI): domain Eukaryota; class Dinophyceae; order Prorocentrales; family Prorocentraceae; genus Prorocentrum; species Prorocentrum cordatum. The sequence goes on from CAUYUJ010001662.1 coordinate 63,785, forward strand.
GATCTCCATCCCAAGACGCTCAATATTCTCACACCTCCACTCCGTTTCATTCTCAAAATTAGCGGCAATACGTTTGCTCATCCTCTCATTCATCTCACTCTCCTCCTCCTCCTCTGCCTTCACATGTCTCACACCAGGCGGCCTGGGTAGAACAAACAAGTCGAACAAGTGTTGCATACCAATCACAGTCAGCAAATGCTTGCAGTATTTCTCACGGGACCCAGCGGAACTGTCGAATGAGAGGTACCACTCGCAACCAAAGAGATCGCACAAGCACCAGTCCCACGCAGTATGTCCACGGGGGGGGCCGCCCATGTTCATGCGTGTGAGCTGCTTCCTATCTTTTACAGGCAATGCTAGAATACATGTGTCACGATGTTCCGTCCACTTCCCCCTTCCATGTAACATGGCCAGCCTAGATATCATCCATTCACGTGACATGTCCGACTCCTCAGGTATGGCAGGCTGATCATCTGGTGCCCGCCGGCGACAGCCACTCGACATCTGGGATATCTGAGATACATGATATGTTTGAGAAGCCGCCGCCGCCGCCATCGCCCGAGTTTTCCTCTGACGCCGATTTGGTACCGTCTCTCCCTCCTCCTCCTCTGTGTGTGTTGTGTATCTCCTCATACGAATACTTGCAGCAACTGAGACATCCTTAGCCCAATCCCAACAACGAAATATCCATATCTGCACCGCACTTCGGAATCCAAGCCCAGCAAAACTCTGTCGTCCCGCTTTGTATCGCCTACGTTGAAACTCAGACCAGCCTTCAGTTCTCCGCTTGCGTATACCTGACATTATAGCTAGACATCTGCCTTCAAAATAGTGAACAGCAGCAATGGTAGAATAGTCGGGCGTTCTGCCCTCACAGTTGAATAATAATGCAGCAATCACTTTAGCTTGATAGCGAGTAAATCTTTCAGCCAAGTCAATCCCAGAACAGCGGTAATACGCGATTTCCCCAAAGAACATCCTCTGGGCTTTCTGGAGCATGGCCTCTGAGTCCGAGTGGTCCTTCCAGGTCTCCTCCAGAGTGGCTCCCAGGATCTCAAACGCTTGAACACGCGGTAGGACCACTTCTCGGGTCCCAAGAGCGGCGTCACTAGACGGCACCAGCACACGGATATCCTGCTCAGGGGACGGCGGGATGCCAGGCGGCGCACCAAAGTAAATATACATCAAAGATTTCGGCTTCCAGGTCATTCCTGCATTCATCAGGGGGATACTCATGTCACGCACCATCAACTCAAGGTCAGTGCGGGTCTTCGCATACAACAAAAGATTATCTGCCCAGAAACTGTGGGTCATACGCTCACCATTGAACATGCGCTCATCATTTTCCAATTTGATGCCGTACTGCGTTTCTTGCCTCCATCTGTCGATAACATCTCTCCAGAGTACAATAGAAACTGCCAGAAAAATCATAGGTCCCTCTACTCCTCCCGTTCGAATAGATTTGTCCCAATAGACCGCTGACGATGCCTCGATGCCCTCGAAGCTGGCCACGCACTGATTATCCATCATGGGTTCAATCAACGCCACAATGAGATCAGCAGGTATGTCAAGAGCACGAAGACAGCGCATGGCGAGGCACGGAGTAACATTATCGAAAGCTTGTAAGATATCAAGATTGGCAAGCCACAAACTGTCTCCTTTGCCCCAGACAGCGGAGTGCTGGCTGAGCCTCTTGGCAACGCTGGTGATTTCCGATGTTTTGCGTCCCGATCTGAATCCGTACAGGCATACATAGTGTCGGTGCTCCTCAATCCTCTTCTCAATCAACATCACAATACATGTCATGTACCATTTCATAAGACACGACTGTAGACATAGCATATGTGTATCTGTCAAATGTTGTATGTCCATTTCTTTTGGCATGAGTGTGGCAGCTAGTTGACGCCAACTGTCGGGACAACATAACCTTCTGGAATACACACCTTGGAAGCTCACCAGAACACGTCGCACAGATGCCCACGAGAGCTGTTTCAACATCGTGACAGTCACGTTGTCGGGACCTGGGGCCTTTCCCGTGGACAGCTTCGCCCTCGCCCGCAGCAGGAGCGACATCGAGAACACCTCTGAGGATCCGCTTCCCGGGGACTCGTAGAGCTTCCTGACAACATATAATGTCGTAAAAATTACACGGCAAAAATATTGTTCAGCCCAAGCAATTTCAGACCTCTCGGATGCAACAGCCGAACGCCCCCGATGCTTCTGGATTGTCTTCTGCACGAACTCTGTAGCTCTCCTACAGCCCGAGAAACGCGCGTAAATCGACAGCACCTCTCAAGATGACTCGAACAATACGAATAGTTTGGCAAACCTAGCTCGAGTATCAGACCGAGTTCAGACCTCTGCATGCGACAAGCGGACGCGTCTGATGTCTCTGAATCGATTCCTGTGATTACCAGCCCTGCAGCCCCCCCCCCCTACAGCCCGAGTTAAGTGCAGCAAACCGACAGCACCTCTCAGGATGACTCGAACAATACGAATTACTTTGCAGACCTAGTTCGGGCAGCAGACAGAGTTCGGAGCTCTGGATTCGAAAGGCGGACGCGTCTGATGTCTCCGAATCGATTCCAGTGAGAACCAGCCATGCAGCCCCCCAGAGAACCGACAGCATCTCTCAAGATAACTCGGACAATACGAATAGTTTCGCGATTCCAGATCGGGCAGCAGACCGAGTTCAGAGCTCTGGATTCAACAGACAACGGCCACAAATGATTCTGAATCAGAATCTGTACGCATCAGCTCTGTAGCTGTCCTGTAGCTCGAGTTAAGTACGGAAAACCAAGAGCGTCAAGATGACTCGAATAATACGTGAGTGTGCGCACCTAGCTCGGCTAGCAGACCGATTTCAGACCTCTGGGTTCAACAGGCAAACGCGCCTGATCATGCTGAATCGATTAGCTGTGCTTACCAGCTCTGTAGCTGTCCTGAAGCTCGAGGTATGTTCAGAAAACCGTCATTCCGTGTCAAGATGACTTGAAACGATCAATCCCGCCGCGGTGCTTTTTGCCAGTAAAAGGTACCGGATCGAACTGAGATCAAGATGGCGATCGGGAATAAGATCGAATGTGGTCGTAAAAAATACTAGAGCTCTAACGAACGTTGAAATTTCGAGAACAAAATTTTCAACCGACCAAAAGTCAGCAAAAGGTCCGGCCAACTAGCTCTCCAGCGCCCCGGAATTACTCTTGAGCTTCCAGCAATAGCTTGCTAAGGGAAGCTCTACGAGTTGTAGCATCCAAAACCCGGAGAGCACGGAGAGCAAAGAGAACTGGACCGGCGGTAAACCGTCATCCAGATTACCGCCGGGGCCCTCGTAGAGCTCTATTCTCGCACGGCGCTGCTCGGTACACATACCGGTAGAGTCTAAAAGAAGACCAAAAAAAACTTAAAATCAAGTTTTTATATTTTCATACAAAGATGGTTCCGCCAAGTGTTTCGATAGTAATACTCCACGTACAGACCTGATATCCGACTGGCGAACGCGAAATAACCCACTACAGGTGCGAAAAATACCGGATCTTAAAACGAATGTTCAAATCTCTCAGAAAGTTTGTCCAACGATCCAACCGGGCGCCGGCGGTAAACCGTCAACCTTGGTTACCGCCGGGAGACTCGTAGAGCTTCCTAGCTCGACTTGAGTTGAGAAAACCAACATTCCGACTCATAGTGAATATATTTTGACCTCTGAATGCGACAGGCGGACGCGTCTTATGTCTGCGAATCGACTCCTGTCATTACCAGTCCTGCAGCCCCCCTACGAGTTAAAAGCAGAAAACCGACAGCCTCTAAGGATGACTCGAACAATACAGCAGTTTCGCAGACCTAGCAGCAGACCGAGTTCCGAGCTCTGGATTCGACAGGCGGACGCGCCTGATGTCTCCAAATCGATTCCTGTGACCACCAGCACTGTAGCCCCCCTGAGCGCGAGTTGAGTGAAGAACACCGAGAGCACTTCTCAAAATGACTCGACCAATACGAACAGTTTCGCGATTCTAGATCGGGCAGCAGACCGAGTTGAGAGCTCTGGATTCGACAGGCACACGCAATTGATCATTCTGAATCAGTTTCTGTAAGTATCAGCTCTGTAGCTGTCCTACAGCTCGAGTTAGGTTCAGAAAACCGAGAGTTCCTGTCAAGATGACTCGAATAATACGAATAGGTTTGCGGATCTAGCTCGCCTAACAGACCGAGTTCAGACCTCTGGATTCAACAGGCGAACGCGCCTAATCATTCTTCATCGATTAACTGTGCTTACCAGCTCTGTAGCTGTCCTAAAGCTCGAGTTATGTTCAGAAAACCGTCAGGGCGTATCAACATGACTCAAAACGGCCGATCCCGCCACAGCGCTTTCGATAGTAATATTCACCCGATCGAGCTGAGATCAAGATGGCGAGCGGGAATAAGATCGAATATCACGAGAAAAAATACTAGAGCTCTAACGAATTGTTGAATTTCGAGAACGAAATTTCAACCGACCAAAAGTCAGCAAAAGTTCCGTCGAGAATTTTCTTGCCAACTAGCTCTCCGGCGCGCCGGAATCTTAAGCTCCCAGCAACTAGCTTAGGGAAGCTCTACGAGTCAAGTTCGCACATTCTCCGTCGGGGCCAGGTCGGCCAACTAGCTGCATTCCGCGTCTGAATTCCTCTAGCTCATCGATGCCGAAGAGCTCTACGAGGCACACACTTGGCAGCGTCCAAAACCCGAAGAGCAAAGAGAATCTTGGGAACGGGAAACTTGGTAGCGTCCAAAACCCGGAGAGCGAAGAGAACTGGGCGCCGGCGGTAAACCGTCAACCTTGGTTACCGCCGGGAGACTCGTAGAGCTTCCTAGCTCGACTTGAGTTGAAGAAACCGATAGCACCTACCAAGATTCCGAGTCATAGTGAATGTTTTTTCAACTCTGAATGCCACAGGCGGACGCGTCTGATGTCTGGGAATCGACTCCTGTCATTATCAGCCCTGCAGCCCCCCCCCCCCCCTACAGCCCGAGTTAGTGCAGAAAACCGATAGCACCTCTCAGGATAAGTCCAACAATACAATAGTTTCGCAGACCTAATTCGGGCAGCAGGGCGAGTTCCGAGCTCTGGATTCCAGAGGCGGACGCGCCTGATCTCTTGAAATCGATTCCTGTGACCACCAGCACTGTAGCCCGCTCAGCGCGAGTTGAGTGAAGAACACCGAGAGCACTTCTCAAGATGACTCGACCAATACGAATAGTTTCGCGATTCTAGATCGGGCAGCAGACCAAGTTGAGCTCTGGAGTCAACAGACGAACGCGACTGATGATTCTGAATCGGTTTCTGTAAGTATCAGCTCTGTAGCTGTCGTATAGCTCGAGTTAAATACAGAAAACCGAGAGTTCCTGTCAAGATGAGTCGAATAATACGAATAGGTTTGCGGACCTAACTCGGCTAACAGAGCGAGTTCAGACCTCTGGATTGAACAAGCGAACGTGTCTAATCATTCTACATCGAGTAGCTCTGCTTACCAGCTCTCTAGCTGTCCTGGAGCTCGAGTTATGTTCAGAAAACCGTCAGCGCGTATTAAGATGACTCAAAACGGCCGATCCCGCCACAGTGCTTTTCGATAGTAATATTCACCCGATCGAGCTGAGATCGAGATGGCGAGCGGGAATGAAACCGAAAATCACGGGGAATAATACTAGAGCTCTAACGAATTGTTGAATTTCGAGAACAAAATTTTCAACCGACCAAAAGTCACCAAAAGTTCCGTCGAGATTTTTCTTGCGAACTAGCTCTCCAGCGCGCCGGAATTACTCCTAGCTTCCAGCAATAACTGGGGGCGGGCGGTAAACCGTCAACCAGGTTACCGCTGGGACCCTCGTAGAGCTCCATATAGGCGAAGTCGTTTTCGAGAGCAGAAAACGCTGCTCAATACCAGCTTAAAAAATAAAGGAATAGTTTTCCGGTCGTACACAATGTTGTTTCCCCGTAGTGTTTTGATCGAAATACTGCAGCTAGGGCCCTCAGAATTGCATCATCGAAAGCGCAATGATTGACTGCATAGAATAAAAAACTCGAATTTGCAAAATGAATTTCAAAATCTCTCGCCATCTTCGAAAAACCGATCCCAGGTCATCACATTGTCCGCCCGGGCCCGGTTGGCCAACTGACACCGGCGGTCAACCGTCAACCTGGTCTCCGCCGGGAACCTCGTAGAGCTCTTTTCACGCGTGAGAGTGCTAAGAGTCGAAGGAGAGAGCTTCTCGAGGCATTTCTCGAAAAATTGAATCTTCAATTTTTTCATGTAGATAGAAAGTTGATTGCGCCAAGTGTTTTGATAGTAAAAGTGCGCCTTCAGCGCTCATATGAAGACGCAGAGGCCCTCAAAGTTGTCTACAGGTGCGAAAAATCTGCTTTCTCAACATGAATTGTCAAATATCTTTCAAATATTTGCAAAACTACCCAAAAGTTGCCACATTGTCCGCGTCGGCCGGCTGGGCCAACTAGCTCCACCCCGCGCCGGAATTCCTCTGGCTCATCGACGACTGGGCGCCGGCGGTAAACCGTCAACCTTTGTTTTTTTTTGGGGAGGCTGACCAGGCACCGAGCGCCCCAGCGCCCGTCAAGTGCCTACCTAGTCTCTCTGCAGCTGGAGGTCTTGGGCCACCTGGACTGCGGCCCGCAAGAGGCCCTCGAGACCCGAAAGCTCAGCGTCAGTGATACTGCTATGGGAGGGGAGTGCCTGTGCACAACGCCCTACTATTTCCCATATGATTGGACAAGGAGAGGAGGCTTGGGGGAAGAGGGAGACTACACGAGCTCTCTTATCTCTATGCTCAGGGTCAGGGTAAGGGTCATGGAATCGAGGAATATATCCAATCTGCAGAAACCAGCCAACGCCCACACCTTGGGCACACACTCCGCCGTCGAAGGATCCGCGGAGGCCAATAACTCGAAAGTTGTCTCGGACATCAGAACGAAAGATATGGTGGTGGAACAGCTCTCTGAATATCTGGCCTTCCCGTGCTAAGTGGGTAAGTTCATCAGCTACTGTGTTACTCTCTCGATATATGTGTCGAATGAAGTCGTTGCCCCATGAGGGGGGTCGTATTCCTTCCTCCTCCAACTCTTCCAAAAGAGAAATAATATTTGCCACCCGCCTACGATAAGAAGCCCCATCTCCTCCTTCTCCTCCCTCAACCTTCCAGAGACCATTGATCCAGTTACAGATAAGAAGCGAATCGCCCGTCAGCTCGAGACCGATCCCATCATCACTCAGATCCCAAGTCGGCTCCTGTTCATTGTTCGAGGCCAATCTCTGGGCCAGCTTCTCGGACTCCTTCGCCGACAACGGACGAGCCAACATCTCCTCCCCCCTCTCCTTTATGTAGTCTCCTCTCCCTCCAGTTCCTCCACGGACAACAAACAAGTCAAACAGAGACCCCAAAGTACAAGCTTCCAGGAACTGCCTGCAATACTGAACGAAGTCAGAGTAAGAGAAAGAGCACGCCCTCCACCACCGATCCTCCAGATTCACAAACGAGGGAAATATCGTCTGGAACATGAAACACCAAGGATGTTCACCCGTCGCCTGCCCCTTAGTACTGCCTAATCGTGTCAGTTTCGAGGCCTCCTTCCACTTCCACTGTGAACGCCAATATTTTGACTCCAGTGTCCTTTTCTCCTCCCACCTCGGGGTACAGCACATCAGAAGCCGGCGTGCGTCACGATGCGCACGAGGATACACCGTCTGTTGTCCAGGTCCAGGAACAGCCACCCTCCGACGTTTCGGGGGGGGCCTGGGGGAATCCCTAGGCCCCCCCCGCTCACAGGGAACTTCAACATCTCGAGAAGAAGAGGCCCTATCAGAGGGCATAGCAGAAGAGACCATCCCATGCATATCTGAAGAGACAGCGCCCATCCCATTCGTATCTGAGGAGACTGCGCCCATCCCATTAGTAACTGCAGAGACAGCACCCATCCCACTGGTAACTGAAGAGACTCCCACCATCCCATTAGTAACTGAAGAGACCACACCCATCCCACTGGTAACTGGAGAGACCATCCCATGCATATCAGAGACAGCACCCATCCCACTGGTAACTGAAGAGACTCCCACCATCCCACCAGTAACTGAAGAGACCACATCCATCCCACTGGTAACTGGAGAGACCATCCCATGCATATCAGAAGAGACCACACCCATCCCATTCATATCTGAAGAGACTGCACCCATCCCACTAGTAACTGAAGAGACAGCCCCCATCCCATTGGTAACTGAAGAGACCTCCCCCATCCCATTGGTAACTAGAGAGCCCGCGACCATTCCTGGGCTCAGCTCCGACTCAGGAATCTGATATCCGCTGTCGACATTAGCTCCAAAATATGATGCTATGTCAGCTCCAAGCTGCCACAAGGAATAAAGAACTCTCTGCACTGCACTCTGGCACTTTGCTTCAAAGAACATCCGTCTAGCAATTCTGAGTCGAGCTGGCTTCCAAACAACCCAACTTTCGGAGGCTGGCTTTTGGGGTGACGTCATCTGGTAAAGACAATTTCCCTCAAAGACATTCAGGCTCTGCAAGGAGTCCCTGTCCCAACTAATACCTTGACTTCCATAAATGAGAATGCTCTGAACCCGAGTGATATAACTCCTACACTTGGCCGAAAACGGGACTGCCTTTGATCTAAAATAAGCTGCATGCGCATGGAAGGCTCGTCGCGCGGCCCCGATCCGCCGCCGAAGGTCCTGGTGTGCCTCCCTATAGCTACAGTATATGCTGTTCCCCAAGACATTCATCTCATCAACTACTTTGAACGGCACCATCTGATCCTGAACCCGAACCAGGATAGGATGTTTTGGCTTCTCCGAGAAACCGATAAACGCGACCTCGAGCGACTCGATCTTCCATTCGAATCCCCATCCCCGCAGAGTCTCTGTCATGTCTCCTACCTGTCGCCTAAACTCCTCCTCCGAAGATCCCAAGATAAAGATGTTGTCGGCATATAGCAAGTGGTGTACAGGAACCGAGGCCGAAACTTCTCCCACCGAGTTTGGATCCAGACAATGGAACCCAATCCCCTGCTCATCCCAAAGCTTAAATAAAGGAGCCCACATCGCAACGACTATCAGGTTCCACAAGGAGGGGCTGTCGTTCCCACCTGTCCTGATGTGGGTATCAATTCCCACATCTGGCAGCTGCAAGCCCTGGAAGAGAAGCGAAGTGACCTCGCACGGCATAGGCACGAGCACACCGTACTGGAGCCAGGGAGGGATAGAGAGGACGTCGAACGCACGTTTGACCGTCGAGATTTTCGTGTTCTGGAAAGCTTGCTTCACATCCGCTGACCCCAGAACCAGACGTCGATCCTTCCCCCACTGTGAGGCGTGTTGTGCTGCTGCCTTAAGTCCTGCAAATATCTCGGTGCATGATCTTTTGGGAACGAAACCGAATAACGATGCATGAGTGCCAGCCTGGAGACAATATGGTTCAAGCATGATCGAGAGACAAGTACTGTACCACTTCTTAAAGATACTCTCCACAGAAATACGCCTCGTATCAGAAACATCGCATATCGGATAAGATTTGGGAAGTAGTGTCGTCAATGTTTGATGCCAAGAAGATGGAGGTACAACAATGCCACGTAAGATATCACAAAATAATCGCTTGATAGTGCGAACGGCTCTCCACGGAAGCGCTTTGATTACTTCTGCCCCCACCCCGTCTGGTCCCGTGGCTTTTCCAGGGTTGAGTCGAGCTCGGGCCCGAAGGACCACCGCCATCGTGAGCGTCGCCTCCTGGGGTCTGGGGGACCCCTGGAGCTCCTCCCTGAGGCCCTGGACAATCTTGATCGACCGCCGACGCTCCTCCTCATCCTCGCAGACCTCCTTCAACTTCATCATCTCCTCCATCCACCTCTCCCTGTCCACGCTCTCCTCCCCCTCAATCTTCACCGCCTTCAAAGCTGCTTTACGTGGACGCTCCGCTTCCCATTCCAGCTTTGCTCGTTTGAATTTTCTCGCTTCCCGATCTCTTTTTCTGCGTAGAAGTCGATAGGCTAACGTCCCCCTCTCCGCCCTCCTCCGGTAGACCTGCACATCCAAGGACCGCAGCAACTCCGATCGTTCAGGGGGTCGAGCTGGGCGCTTCGGGGTACATTCGGTGGCCGACGCACACGAATAGATAACACTCTCTGCCTGACACATAAGTTGGCACGAAAATAGATTGGCATCCAACAACTGGCGACACGATCGACGAGCAGACAAGTTGAGTGGGTCCCAGCCTTTCAAGGTTCGAGAACGTCGTGAGAGATTCCGTCTCGCCGACTCCCTGGAAGCCACTCTCAGAGAAGCTCGAACAAGGGCATGATCTGATAATCTCATCACGGCTCCCTGCTGCTGTCCTACGTACAGAAACTCAACCGAGCACCCCGACACCTGCGATCCATGAGGAACAAGGATGTAATCCAGCACTTCACGGCGGGACCCCTTCCGATAATCAAACCAAGTCGGCTTCCTAGCTCCAAAAGAATTCGAAGCACACATACGCTCCTGAACCAACCAATCCTCCACCTCCTGTCGCAAGCTCTCCACCTTCTCCTTCCTCTCCCGCTCCTTGGTCCCCGTGGCCTGGATCTGCACTACCTCCAAGCCTCCTCCCGAATAAACCTCCTCCTCATGCTGTAAGTGTGGCTGTATCTCAACATTCGCATCCATGGCAACAACAAGACGACAGAAGCCATAACGACGGCATACGTACTTTCTGAGCAAGCTCACCGACTGGAGTGCACAATGTGATATCTCCAGAAACTCGGGCTGGCTGGCATCAGGCAAGTACAATGAGACAAAGAGCATCCGTCCAGCAAGGATCGCGCACCACCTCTCTGAGGCCCATTGGCCTCGAACACTATCAGCCCTCCGATAGAGTATCATAGCACGGCGATCCTCCGAGACGTGGTAGTACAGTCCCATTTTGACAAGCCATTGCGCCATAACGTCGATGTTCTGAGACTCCTGTACCCCCAGGAAATCCCAGCCTAGGTGTGCTCCGTAGACTACCCTCGTCAGAACACTATAAGCTTTGTCATCCTTCCTCCCCGCACGTTGAAGGTTGAGCGTGGCGAAGCGGACTTCCGTCGGCTCCGCCCGTCGGCGTCACTGAGAAGCAGCCCTGGAGTCCGTGACTAGCTCCTCGAGCTCTGTCGCCGTCATGGTGATGCCGTGCCTCTGGGCGAAAGACGTCCAAGCTGCTGGGATAACTCGCCACTGCCCAGATCCCCCGAAGCTGGCCGCCTGATACTCGGCCAGCAAGCTCCGCTTCCCCTCAACGGGGTCAGAGTACATCGTGGACGGCGACTTTCCGTATCCAGTCGATCCTTTGAGGAAGATGGTGGGGTGCTTCCTGCTCCAGACACCATAAAATCGGCCAACTGCTTGATTGTGTGGGATCTTCTCGTCTGGGACCTCTGCACGAACTCTCAAACGAGACACCTTCGACTTCACCTTGGTGTAAAAGGCGTGGTTAAGCGATTCGTCATCATTTATACGTGTGAGAGCGCGCTGTACAGCATAGACCACTTCACTCCCTGCCCCAACCTTAAATCTAATCTTGATATTCCCCGTCATCGGTTTCGATCTGGCAAGTTTCTCAGAGCTGACCACATCCACTTGACCGTGTAACTGCTCGTTATCCGCTTTCAATAGACCCAGGGTGTTCTGGAGTAGTGTGCAGGCATCCGTATCGTCGATCATCGTAAGTTCCCTACTCGTGCGATTCGACCAGTCCTGGACCCATCCGTACAATTCTACATATGTAGGAGTAAATTTTGCCGTCGATGTTCGTCCTGCAAATCTCGGGGCTGCTATCGTAGAGTTAGAGGATCCAATCGAAGCAGTATCCTGGCTGGCCAGGGTCTCCAAGTTCTTAAGCCTAATCTCCTGCTCCTGCTGTTTCTTCTCAATGGCCGTGAGTTTCTCTGTCTGGACCCCGAGACGTTGATCCATACTACTAATACGCACGTCAGTGGCCACCGAGGCGGCCTTCGACTCATCATGATTCTGAAAGGACATCTGCATGAACAATCGCAAACTCTCATCTTTTTGAAGACTCAGAATTTTCTCTCTCATGGCCTTTTGATCACGAATGTCACCTCCCGTCTTGTCCACCTTCTCCTCCTCCTCCATATCCGTCTTCATCCTCTTGCTACCCTGACCGTCAACCTCCATTTCTTCTGGAAAGAACTGGCGAAACGACCCTTCTTGAACTTACAGAGACACCAAGAACGATGCGAGTAGTGTCGATAAGGTCGGGAACGACGAAATATGCAACACTCTAGGCGACAGTAATCCTCCCAATAGAAGTCTTCCAGATCTGCAAAGAATCGATCCCAAACACAGCTAGGCTCTCCGAGAGGATATAAGACGTTCCACCCTCCTGCTGGCTCTCCGAAGCTGTTCGTGACTGCACAGACGATACAACAATACTCAACTCGCACACGTGGAATGAATAATGGACGAGAGCAAAAATGGAAGAAGGCACGCTCCCAAGAACAAAAGCAGATGCAGACGTATGCGTGCTCCACTCGTACCAGCAGGGCGTTGCCTCCCAGTAACCAGTTCAATCAGGAGCCTGATGCCAGCAGAGGGGCCGCAGGCTGTCCAAGATGTGTGCGGAAGAGTGTACAGTATGTGGAACCCAACTCCCTACTGCACAATGCAGCTCGAGAGAGCCCCCCGGCGGGGCAAGGCCGAGGGAGAGCGGGAGGTAAGCTCCGCGTCCCCAACCTTTGTTTTTTTTTGGGGAGGCTGACCAGGCACCGAGCGCCCCAGCGCCCGTTAAGTGCCTACCTAGTCTCTCTGCAGCTGGAGGTCTTGGGCCACCTGGACTGCGGCCCGCAAGAGGCCCTCGAGACCCGAAAGCTCAGCGTCAGTGATACTGCTATGGGAGGGGAGTGCCTGTGCACAACGCCCTACTATTTCCCATATGATTGGACAAGGAGAGGAGGCTTGGGGGAAGAGGGAGACTACACGAGCTCTCTTATCTCTATGCTCAGGGTCAGGGTAAGGGTCATGGAATCGAGGAATATATCCAATCTGCAGAAACCAGCCAACGCCCACACCTTGGGCACACACTCCGCCGTCGAAGGATCCGCGGAGGCCAATAACTCGAAAGTTGTCTCGGACATCAGAACGAAAGATATGGTGGTGGAACAGCTCTCTGAATATCTGGCCTTCCCGTGCTAAGTGGGTAAGTTCATCAGCTACTGTGTTACTCTCTCGATATATGTGTCGAATGAAGTCGTTGCCCCATGAGGGGGGTCGTATTCCCTCCTCCTCCAACTCTTCCTCCTCCAACCTTTGTTTTTTTTGGGGAGGCTGACCAGGCACCGAGCGCCCCAGCGCCCGTTAAGTGCCTACCTAGTCTCTCTGCAGCTGGAGGTCTTGGGCCACCTGGACTGCGGCCCGCAAGAGGCCCTCGAGACCCGAAAGCTCAGCGTCAGTGATACTGCTATGGGAGGGGAGTGCCTGTGCACAACGCCCTACTATTTCCCATATGATTGGACAAGGAGAGGAGGCTTGGGGGAAGAGGGAGACTACACGAGCTCTCTTATCTCTATGCTCAGGGTCAGGGTAAGGGTCATGGAATCGAGGAATATATCCAATCTGCAGAAACCAGCCAACGCCCACACCTTGGGCACACACTCCGCCGTCGAAGGATCCGCGGAGGCCAATAACTCGAAAGTTGTCTCGGACATCAGAACGAAAGATATGGTGGTGGAACAGCTCTCTGAATATCTGGCCTTCCCGTGCTAAGTGGGTAAGTTCATCAGCTACTGTGTTACTCTCTCGATATATGTGTCGAATGAAGTCGTTGCCCCATGAGGGGGGTCGTATTCCTTCCTCCTCCAACTCTTCCAAAAGAGAAATAATATTTGCCACCCGCCTACGATAAGAAGCCCCATCTCCTCCTTCTCCTCCCTCAACCTTCCAGAGACCATTGATCCAGTTACAGATAAGAAGCGAATCGCCCGTCAGCTCGAGACCGATCCCATCATCACTCAGATCCCAAGTCGGCTCCTGTTCATTGTTCGAGGCCAATCTCTGGGCCAGCTTCTCGGACTCCTTCGCCGACAACGGACGAGCCAACATCTCCTCCCCCCTCTCCTTTATGTAGTCTCCTCTCCCTCCAGTTCCTCCACGGACAACAAACAAGTCAAACAGAGACCCCAAAGTACAAGCTTCCAGGAACTGCCTGCAATACTGAACGAAGTCAGAGTAAGAGAAAGAGCACGCCCTCCACCACCGATCCTCCAGATTCACAAACGAGGGAAATATCGTCTGGAACATGAAACACCAAGGATGTTCACCCGTCGCCTGCCCCTTAGTACTGCCTAATCGTGTCAGTTTCGAGGCCTCCTTCCACTTCCACTGTGAACGCCAATATTTTGACTCCAGTGTCCTTTTCTCCTCCCACCTCGGGGTACAGCACATCAGAAGCCGGCGTGCGTCACGATGCGCACGAGGATACACCGTCTGTTGTCCAAGTCCAGGAACAGCCACCCTCCGACGTTTCGGGGGGGACCTGGGGGAATCCCTAGGCCCCCCCCGCTCACAGGGAACTTCAACATCTCGAGAAGAAGAGGCCCTATCAGAGGGCATAGCAGAAGAGACCATCCCATGCATATCTGAAGAGACAGCGCCCATCCCATTCGTATCTGAGGAGACTGCGCCCATCCCATTAGTAACTGCAGAGACAGCACCCATCCCACTGGTAACTGAAGAGACTCCCACCATCCCATTAGTAACTGAAGAGACCACACCCATCCCACTGGTAACTGGAGAGACCATCCCATGCATATCAGAGACAGCACCCATCCCACTGGTAACTGAAGAGACTCCCACCATCCCACCAGTAACTGAAGAGACCACATCCATCCCACTGGTAACTGGAGAGACCATCCCATGCATATCAGAAGAGACCACACCCATCCCATTCATATCTGAAGAGACTGCACCCATCCCACTAGTAACTGAAGAGACAGCCCCCATCCCATTGGTAACTGAAGAGACCTCCCCCATCCCATTGGTACTAGAGAGCCCGCGACCATTCCTGGGCTCAGCTCCGACTCAGGAATCTGATATCCGCTGTCGACATTAGCTCCAAAATATGATGCTATGTCAGCTCCAAGCTGCCACAAGGAATAAAGAACTCTCTGCACTGCACTCTGGCACTTTGCTTCAAAGAACATCCGTCTAGCAATTCTGAGTCGAGCTGGCTTCCAAACAACCCAACTTTCGGAGGCTGGCTTTTGGGGTGACGTCATCTGGTAAAGACAATTTCCCTCAAAGACATTCAGGCTCTGCAAGGAGTCCCTGTCCCAACTAATACCTTGACTTCCATAAATGAGAATGCTCTGAACCCGAGTGATATAACTCCTACACTTGGCCGAAAACGGGACTGCCTTTGATCTAAAATAAGCTTCCTGACAACATATAATGTCGACAAAAATTACACAGAAAAAAAGTTGTTCAGCCTAGGCAATTTCAGACCTCTCGGATGCAACAGCCCAACGCCCCCGATGCTTCTGGATTATCTTCTGTACGAGCTCTGTAGCTCTCCTACAGCCCGAGTTACGTGCGTAAATCGACAGCGCCTCTGGAGATGACTCGAACAATACAAATAGGTTGGCAAACCTAGCTCGAGTATCAGACTGAGTTCAGACCTCTGCATGCGACAGGCGGACGCGTCTGATGTCTCTGAATCGATTTCTGTGATTACCAGCCCTGCAGCCCCCCTACAGCCCGAGTTACAGGAAACCGACCGCACCCCTCAGGATGACTCGAACAATACGAATAGTTTCGCGGACCTAGTTCGGGCAGCAAACAGAGTTCGGAGCTCTGGATTCGGCAGGCAAACGCGCCTGATATCTCCGAATCGATTCCAGTGATTACCAGCCATGCAGCCCCCCTACAGCCCGAGTTAAGTGCAGAGAACCGACAGCATCTCTCAAAATGACTCGAACAATACGAATAGTTTCGCGATTCTAGATCGGGCAGCAGACCGAGTTCAGAGCTCTGGATTCAACAGACAACGGCCACTGATGATTCGGAATCAGATTCTGTACGTATCAGCTCTGTAGCTGTCCTGTAGCTCGAGTTAAGTACAGAAAACCGAGAGCGTCTGTCAAGATGACTCGAAGAATACGAATAGGTTTGCGAACCTAGCTCGGCTAGCAGATCGAGTTCAGACCTCTTGGTTCAACAGGCGAACGCGCCTGATTATTCTGAATCGATTAGCTGTGCTTACCAGCTCTGTACCTGTCCTAAAGCTCGAGTTGTCTTGGGAAAACGATCAACGCGTATCAAGATGACTCGAAATAGCTGATCCCGCCGGAGTGCTTTTTGGCAGTAAAAGGTACCCGATCGAGCTGAGATCAAGATGGCGAGCGGGAACAAGATCGACTATCACGGGAAAAAATACTAGAGCTCAAACGAATTGTTGAATTTCTAGAACGAAATTTTCAACCGACCAAAAGTCACCAAAAGGTCCGTCGAGATTTTTCTTGCCAACTAGCTCTCTAGCGCCCCGGAATTAACTCTTAACTTCCAGCAAGAACTTGCCAGGGGAAGCTCTACGAATTACAAAGAGCTCTACGAGGTACTAGCTGCACCCCGCGCCGGAATTCCTCTAGCTCATCGTTGCCGAGAAGCTCTACGAGGTACTTGCTAAGGGAAGCTCTACGAGTTACTTGGTAGCGCCCAAAACCCGGAGAGCGAAGAGACCGTCGGAAGGGGGAAATCTTTCCTCGAGAGCGCTGGTGGGCTCCCCTGCAGCGCTGTCGAAGCGCTGCCAGGAACGCTTCCACACGTGCCTGCACGCGTGCAGGCACACGTGGACAGCGCCACCGAACCCGCTGCCGTCTCGCCGGGGCTTCTGCGAGGCCTGTGGACCGCCGTGGAGGAGCTCCTGGCGGGCACCACCACCGTCCGGCTTCTAATCTTAAACCCTTTAGCTCTCAGCGAGCTCCCCGGGAATCTCTCCTGGAGAGCCTTGGGGGGCCCCTCTGGGGCGCTGCGGAAGCGCTGCCAGAAACGCTTCCACGCGTGCCTGCACGAATGCAGGCACACGTGGAAGCTTGCCAGAAGCTCTCCCGGACACGTTGCCGGGCCGCCGGAGTTTCCGCGGGAAACGTGGACCGCCGTGGAGGAGCTCCTGGCAGGCACCACCACCGTCCGGCATCTAATCTTAAACCCTTTAGCTCTCAGCGAGCTCTCCGGGAACAACGGAAATTGGCAGCGTCCAAAACCCGGAGAGCAAAGAGGGCACACACCGGAAAGCCTTCCTGGCAAGCCCACAGAAGGTTTTGGGAAGCTTTTCTGGGGCTCTGGGGGCCCCCCTGCAGCGCTTCTGAAATGCTACCGGGAACGCTTCCACGCGTGCCTGCACGCGTGCAGGCGCGCGTGGACGCTTGCCGGAAGCTCTCCCGGGCGCGCTGCCGGGCCGGGCGAGTCGCTGCGAGGATCGTGGACCGGCGAAGATGGGCTGCTGGCGGGTACCACCACCGTCCAGCTTCTAATCTTAAACCCTTTAGCTCTCAGAGAGCTCCCCGGGAATTTGTCCTGGCGGTCCTGCGGACGCTCTCGTGGCGCGCTACTGGGGCTCTGGGGGGTTCCCCAGCAGCGCTTCTGAAGCGCTGCCAGGATCGCTTCCACGCGTGCCTGCACGCGCGCAGGCTCGCGTGGAAGCTTGCCGGAAGCTCTCCCGGACCCGCTGCGACGTTTTACAGCTCCCTCCGGAGATTCTGGACCGGCGAAGATGGGCTGCTGGCGGCCACCACCACCGTCTGGCTTCCAATCTTAAACCCTCTAGCTCTCAGAGAGCTCTCCGGGAAAAAACCACCCAAAAGTAACTCGCAGAGCTTCCCTTAGTAAGTTATTGCTGGAAGCTTAAGAGTAATTCCGGGGCGCCGGAGAGCTAGTTGGCAAGAAAAATCTCGACTGACCTTTTGCTGACTTTTGGTCGGTTGAAAATTTGGTTCTCGAAATTCAACAATTCGTTCGAGCTCTAATATTTTTTCCCGTGATATTCGATCTTATTCCCGCTCGCCATCTTGATCTCAGCTCGATCGGGTACCTTTCACTGCCAAAAAGCAGGCAGGCGGGATCGGCCGTTTCGAGTCATCTTGACACGCGATGACGGTTTTCTGAACATAACTCGAGCTTTAGGACAGCTACAGAGCTGGTAAGCACGGCTAATCGATGTAGAATGATTCGGCGCGTTCGCTTGTTGAATCCAGAGGTCTGAACTCGGTCTGCTAGCCAAGCTAGGTCCGCAAACCTATTCGTATTATTCGAGTCATCTTGACAGACGCTCTCGGTTTTCTGCACTTAACTCGAGCTACAGGACTTCTACAGAGCTGATGCGCACAGAATCTGATTCAGAATCATCAGTGGCCGTTGTCTGTTGAATCCAGAGCTCTGAACTCGGTCTGTTGCCCGATCTAGAATCGCGAAACTATTCGTATTGTTCGAGTCATCTTGAGATATGCTGTCAGTTCTCTGCACTTAACTCGGGCTCTGAGGGGACTGCAGGGCTGGTAATCACAGCAATCGATTCGGAGACAGCAGGCGCGTCCGTCTTTCGAACCCAGAGCTCCGAACTCTGCCTGCTGCCCGAACTAGGTCCGCGCAACTATTCGTATTGTTCGAGTCATCCTGAGAGGTGCTGTCGGTTTCCTGCACTTAACTCGGGCTGTCGGGGGGGGCTGCAGGGCTGGTAATAACAGGAATCGATTGAGAGACATCAGACGCGTCCGTCTGTCGTATGCAGAGGTCTGAACTCGGTCTGATATTCGAGCTAGGTTCGCCAACTATTCGTATTGTTCGAGTCATCTTGAGAGGTGCTGTCGATTTACGCACGTAACTCGGGCTGTAGAAGAGCTACAGAGCTCGTACAGAAGACAATCCAGAAGCATCTGGGGCGTTCGGCTGTTGCATCCGAGAGGTCTGAAATTGCTTGGGCTGAATAATTATTTTTCCCGTGAATTTTTTTTCGACAGTATATGTTGTCAGGAAGCTCTACGAGTCCCCGGCGGTAACAAAGGTTGACGGTTTACCGCCGGCGCCCAGTTGTCACATTGTCCGCCTCGGCCGGATGGGCCAACTAGCTCCACCCCGCGCCGGAATTCCTCTCGCTCATCGATGCCGAAGAGCTCTACGAGGTATCTTTCCTGGAGAGAACTGGGAAGCTCCCCTGCCGCGCTGCCGAAGCGCTGCCAGAAACGCTTCCATGCGTGCCAGCACGCGCGCAGGCACGCGTGGAAGCTTACCAGAAGCTCGCCCGGACCAGTTGCCGGGTCAGGCGAGTCGCTGCGAGGATTCTGGAGCGACGGAAAGGAGCTCCTGGCGGGCACCACCACCGTCCGGCTTCTAACTGGCGCCGGCGGTGAACCGTCAACCTGGTCACCGCCCGGAACCTCGTAGTGCTCCTAACACGCGTAAGAGTGCTCAGTATGACACGAGAGGGCTTCTGGAAGCATTTCTCGGAAAAGAGAAAACATGATATTTTTTTCATGTCAACATGTAGTTGGTTTCGCCAAGTGTTTTGCTAGTAAAAGTGCATGTAGAGAGCTCATATTAAGACGCGCAGCTCCTCATAATCGTCTACAGGTGCGAAAAATCTGCTTTCTCAAAATAAATAGTCAAATATCTTTCAAAAGATCGCGAAACCACCCAAAAGTTACCACATTGTCCGTTCTGGCCGGGTGGGCCAACTAGCTCCACCCGGCGCCGGAATTCCTCTAGCTCATCGATGACGAAGAGCTCTACGAGGTATCTTAAACCCTTCAGCTCTCAGCGAGCTCTCCGGGAAAAACCCGGAGAGCGAAGAGACCGTCGGGGGGGGGGGGATCTTTCCTCGAGAGCGCTGGGGGCCCCCCTGCAGCGCTGTCGAAGCGCTGCCAGGACGCTTCCACATTTTCTTGCACGCGTGGCACACGTGGACAGCGCCCCCGAACCAGCTGCCGGGTCGCCGGAGTTTCTGCGAGGCCAGTGGACCGCCGTGGAGGAGCTCCTGGCGGGCACCACCACCGTCCGGCTTCTAATCTTAAACTGGGCGCCGGCGGTAATACGTCAACCTTTCTTACCGCCGGGGGACTCGTAGAGCTTCCTGACAACATATAATGTCGAAAGAAATTACACAGAAAAAAATCTGCCCAGGCAATTTGAGACCTCTCGGATGCAAAAGACGAACGCCGCCGATGCTTCTAGATTGTCTTCTGCACGAGCTCTGTAGCTCTCCTACAGCCCGAGCTTCGTGCGTAAATCGACAGCACCTCTCAAGATGACTCGAACAATACGAATAGTTTGGCAAACCTAGTTCGAGCATCAGACGGAGTTCAGACCTCTGCATGCGACAGGCGGACGCGTCTGATGTCTCCGAATCGATCCCTGTGATTACCAGCCCTGCAACCCCCCCTGCAGCCGAGTTAAGTGCAGGAAACCGACAGCATCTCTCAGGATGACTCGAACAGTACGAATAGTTTCACGGACCTAGTTCGGCCAACAGACCGAGGTCGGAGCTCTGGATTCCGCAGGCGAACGCGCCTGATGTCTCCGAATCGATTCCAGTGATTACCAGCCATGCAGCCCCCCTACAGCCCGAGTTAAGTGCAAAGAACCGACAGTATCTCGCGTTTCTATATCAGGCAGCAGACCGAGTTCAGAACTCTGCATTCAACAGACAACGGCCACTGATGATTCTGAATCAGATTATGTACGTAGCGGCTCTTTAGCTATCCTAAAGCTCGAGTTAAGTACAGAAAACCGAGTAGCGTCTGTCAAGATGACTCGAATAATACGAATGGGTTTGCGCACCTAGCTCGGCTAGCAGACCGAATTCGGACCTCTGGCTTTAACAGCCGAACGCGCCTGATCATTCTGAATCGATTAGCTGTGCTTACCAGCTCTTGAGCTGTCCTGAAGCTCGAGTTATCTTGAGAAAACCGACACCGCGTGACAAGATGACTCGAAACGGCCGATCCCGCCTGTGTGCTTTTTGGCAGTAAAAGGTACCCGATCGAGCTAAGATCAAGATGGCGAGCGGGAATAAGATCGAATATCACGGGAAAAAATACTAGAGCTCAAACGAATTTTGAATTTTGAGAACCAAATTTTCAACCGACCGGGCGCCGGCGCTAAACCGTCAACCTTTCTCACCGCCGGGGGACTCGTAGAGCTTCCTGACAACATAATGTAAATAGACTGAAAAAATAGTTTTTCAGCCCAGCAATTTCAGACCTCCCGGATGCAACAGCCGAACGCCTCCTATGCTTCTGGATTGTCTTCTGTACGAGCTCTGTAGCTCTCCTACAGCCCGAGTTTCGTGCAAATCGACAGCACTTTCTGAAGATGACTCGAACAATACGAATAGCTTCGCAAACCTAGCTCGAGTATCACACCGAGATCAGACCTCTGCATGCCAGAGGCGGGCGCGTCTGATTCCTATGATTACCAGCCCGGCAGACCCCCTACAGCCCGATTTCAGTGCAGGAAACCGAGAGCATCTCTCAACATGACTTGAACAATACGAATAGTTTGCGGATAGTTCGTGCAACGGACAGAGTTCGGAGCTCTGGATTCGAAAGGCGGACGCGCCTCATGTTCCGAATCTTGCAGACCTAGCTCGGCTAGCAGACCGAGCTCAGACCTCTGGAACCAACAGACGAACGCGCCTGATCATTCTGCATCCATCAGCTGTGCTGACCAGCTCTGTAGCTGCCCTCAAGCTCGAGTTATCTTGAGAAAACCGACACCGTGTGACAAGATGACTCGAAACGGCCGATCCCGCCGGAGTGCTTTTTGGCAGTAAAAGGTACCCGATCGAGCTGAGATCGAGATGGCAAGCGAGAATGAGACCGAATATCACGGGAAAAAATTCTAGACCTCTAACGAATTGTTGAATTTCGAGAACTAATTTTCAACCGACCAAAAGTCACCAAAAGGTCCGTCGAGATTTTTCTTGCCAACTAGCTCTCCAGCGCCCCGGAATTACTCTTAGCTTCCAGCAATAACTGGCACCGGCGGTGAACCGTCAGCCTGGTCTCCACCGGGAACCTCGTGGAGGTCTTTTTCGTGAACCTCGAGAGTGCTGAGAGTCGAAGAAGAGATCTTCTCGAGGCATTTCTCGAAAAATTGAATCTTGATTTTTTTCATGTCGATAGAAAGTTCGTTGCGCCAAGTGTTTTGATAGTAAAAGTGCGCCTTGAGCGCTCATATTAAGACGCAGAGGCCCTCAAAGTTGTCTACAGTGCGAAAACTCTGCTTTCTTAAAATCAAGTGTCAAATATCTTTCACATATTCGCCAAACCACCCAAAAGTTGTCACATTGTCCGCCTCGGCTGGCTGGGCTAACTAGCTCCACCCCGCGCCGGAATTCCTCCGGCTCATCGACGACGAAGAGCTCTACGAGGTACTTGCTAAGGGAAGCTCTACGAGTGAAGTGAGCAAAAGTTCCCGGATTTTTCTTGCCAACTAGCTCTCGAGCGCCCCGGAACTGGCGCCGGCAGTGGACCGTCAACCTAGTCAATTCTGGAGGCAATTCTCGAAAAAATAAATATTGATTCTTTTTATGTCGAAACAAAGTTGGTTCCGCCAGTGTTTCGGTAGTAAGTGCGCCCAGAGAGCTCATATTGAGACGCTGAAGCTCTTATAACCTTTCACAGATGCGAAAAATCTGCTTTCTTTGTTATCTTTCAAATATTTGCAAAAACCACCCAAAAGTTATCACTTTGTCCTTTCTGTCCCGGTCGGCCAACTAACCCCGCGCCGGAATTCCTCTAGCTCATCGACTGGGCGCCGGCGGTGAACCGTCAAACTTAGTTACCGCCGGGAACTCGCTTCCTAGCTCGACGTAAGTTGAGAAAACAGACAGCATCTATCAACATTCCGATCCATAGTGAATAGTGTTTAACCTCTCAATGCGACAGACTGACGCGTCTGATGTCTGCGAATCGACTTCTGTCATTACCAGCACTGCAGCCCCTACAGCGAGTTAAGTGCAGAAAACCGACAGCACCTCTCAGGATGACTCGAACAAATAGTAGTTTGACAGGCCTAATTGGGGCAGCAGACCACGGAGACCGCTGCCAGGCCGCCTGAAATGGCGCCGGCGGTGAACCGTCAACCTGGGCCGGGAACGTCAAAGAGCTCCTTTCACGCGTAAGAGTGCTTAGAATCGATAGAGAGAGCTTCTAGAAGAATTTCGTGAAGAAGGCAAAATTGATGCCTTTTCATGTCAATATGAGGTGAGTTCCGCCAAGTGTTTTGATAGTGAATGCGCGCCTACAGAGCTCATATTAGGACGCAGAGGCCCTCATAATCGTTCACAGGTGCGACAAATCTGCTTTTCCAAAATAAATTGTCAATTATCTTTCAAACTGGGCGCCGGCGGTAAACCGTCAACCTTTGTTACCGCCGGGGGACTCGTAGAGCTTCCTGACAACATATAATGTCGAAAAAAAATGCCGAGAACGAATAGTTTTTGAGTCCAACTCGAGTCTTAGACCGAGTTCAGACCTCTGAATGCGACAGACGGACGCGTCTGATGTTTCGGAATCGATTTATGTGATTACCCGCCCTGTAGCCTCCCTACAGCCCGAGCTAAGTGCAGAACGCCGGCAGTAGCTCTCAAGATGACTGGAAGAATACGAACAGTTTCGTCATTCTGGATCACGCAGCAGACCGAGTTCAGAGCTCTGGATTCGACAGACAAACGCAACTGATGATTCTGAACCGATTTCTGTAACTATCAGCCCTGTAGCTGTCCTACAGCTCGAGTTATGTGCAGGAAAGCGAGCGCGCCTATCAAAATGATTCGAGTAATACGAATAGGTTTGCGGACCTGGCTCGGCTAGCAGACCGAGTTCAGACCTCTGGTTCGAACAGCCCAACGCGCCTAATGATTCTGCGTGCGATAGCTGTGCTTACCAGCACGGTAGCTGCCCAGCTCGAAAAGTAGAAAATACCGAAAACGCGTATTAAGATGACTCGAATAATTCGAATAGGTTAGCGGACCTAGCTCGGCTCACAGACCGAGTTCAGACCTCTGGATTCAACAGACGAACGCGCGTGATAATTCTGAGTGCGATGGCTGTGCTTACCAGCTCTATAGCTGCCCTAAAGCTCGAGTTAAGTACAAAATACCAACAGCACGTATCAAAATGACTCGAAACGGCCGTTCCCGCCTGCCTGCTTTTTGGCCTTCAAAGTTACCCGATCGAGCTGAGATCAAGATGGCAAGCGGGAATAAGATCGAATATCATGGGAAAAAATACTAGAGCTCCAACGAATGGTCAAATTTCGAGAACAAAATTTTCAACCGACCAAAAGTCAGCAAAAGTTCCGTCGAGATTTTTCGTGCCAACTAGCTCTCCAGCGTGCCGGAATTACTCTTAGCTTCCAGCTATAACTAGCTAGGGGAAGCTCTACGAGTTATCTTAGCAAAACCGACCCAAAGTTGTCGCATTGTCTCTTCTGGTCGGGTCGCTCAACTAGCTTCACCCCGCCGGAACTGGGCGCCGGCGGTAAACCGTCAACCTTTCTTACCGCCGGGGGACTCGTAGAGCTTCCTGACAATATATACTGTGGGAAAAAACTCCAAAGAACGACTTTGTTTTAAGCCCAAGCGATTTCAGACCTCTCAAGATAACGCTAACAAAAAACAAACAGTTTCGCAACCCAGTTCGAGTATCAAACCGAGTTCAGACCTCTGTATGCGACATCATGCGATTCCACTCATGCGATTCCAGCCCTAAAGCCCACCTACAGCCGGAGTTAATGCAGAAAACCGACAGTATCGACTCGAATAATATAATAGTGTTGCGAACCTAGTTCGAGCAGCAGACCGAGTTCCGAGCTCTGGAATCGACCGAAAGACGCGCCTGATGTGTGAAAATCGATATATGTGGCCTGCAGCACTGTAGCCCTCCCCCAGCACGAGTTCAGTGCAGAAAATTGAGAGCACGTCTCAAAATCATTCGGACAATACGAACAGTTTCGCGAACCTAGCTCGGGCAGCAGGCCGAATTCAGACCTCTCGGTTCAACAGACGCGTGCCATTGGTGATTTCCCATCGATGTCTGTGACAATGAGCCCTGTAGCTGCCCTACAGCTCGAGTTAAGTACAGAAAACCGAGAACGTCTATCAAGATAACTCGAATAATACCAACAGGTTTGCGGACCTAGCTCGGCTAGCAGACCGAGTTCAGACCTCCGGATTCAACAGGCGAACGCGCGTGATGATTCTGAGTGCGATAGGTGTGCTTACCAGCACTGTAGCGACCCTAAAGCTCGAGTCAAGTACAGAAAACCGAGAGTGTCTATCAAGATGACTCGAATAATACAAACAGGTTTGCGGACCTAGCTCGGCTCACAGACCGAGTTCAGACCTCTGGATTCAACAGGCGAACGCGCCTGATCATTCTGCATGCATTAGCTGTGCTTACCAGCTCTGTAGCTGCCCTAGAGCTCGAGTTATGTTCAGAAAACCGTCAGCGCGTATCAAGATGACTCGAAACGGCCGTTCCCGCCACTGTGCTTTTTGGCCTTCAAAGTTACCCGATCGAGCTGAGATCAAGATGGCGAGCGGGAATAAGATCGAATATCACGGGAAAAAATACTAGAGCTCTAACGAATGGTCAAATTTCGAGAACCAAATTTTCAACCGAGCAAAAGTCATCAAAAGTTCCGTCGAGATTTTTCTTGCCAACTAGCTCTCCAGCACGCCGGAATTACTCTTAGCTTCCAGCTATAACTAGCTAAGGGAAGCTCTACGAGTTACTGGGCGCCGGCGGTAAACCGTCAACCTTTCTTACCGCCGGGGGACTCGTAGAGCTTCCTGACAATATATACTGTGGGAAAAAACTCCAAAGAACGACTTTGTTTTAAGCCCAAGCGATTTCAGACCTCTCAAGATAACGCTAACAAAAAACAAACAGTTTCGCAACCCAGTTCGAGTATCAAACCGAGTTCAGACCTCTGTATGCGACATCATGCGATTCCACTCATGCGATTCCAGCCCTAAAGCCCACCTACAGCCGGAGTTAATGCAGAAAACCGACAGTATCGACTCGAATAATATAATAGTGTTGCGAACCTAGTTCGAGCAGCAGACCGAGTTCCGAGCTCTGGAATCGACCGAAAGACGCGCCTGATGTGTGAAAATCGATATATGTGGCCTGCAGCACTGTAGCCCTCCCCCAGCACGAGTTCAGTGCAGAAAATTGAGAGCACGTCTCAAAATCATTCGGACAATACGAACAGTTTCGCGAACCTAGCTCGGGCAGCAGGCCGAATTCAGACCTCTCGGTTCAACAGACGCGTGCCATTGGTGATTTCCCATCGATGTCTGTGACAATGAGCCCTGTAGCTGCCCTACAGCTCGAGTTAAGTACAGAAAACCGAGAACGTCTATCAAGATAACTCGAATAATACCAACAGGTTTGCGGACCTAGCTCGGCTAGCAGACCGAGTTCAGACCTCCGGATTCAACAGGCGAACGCGCGTGATGATTCTGAGTGCGATAGGTGTGCTTACCAGCACTGTAGCGACCCTAAAGCTCGAGTCAAGTACAGAAAACCGAGAGTGTCTATCAAGATGACTCGAATAATACAAACAGGTTTGCGGACCTAGCTCGGCTCACAGACCGAGTTCAGACCTCTGGATTCAACAGGCGAACGCGCCTGATCATTCTGCATGCATTAGCTGTGCTTACCAGCTCTGTAGCTGCCCTAGAGCTCGAGTTATGTTCAGAAAACCGTCAGCGCGTATCAAGATGACTCGAAACGGCCGTTCCCGCCACTGTGCTTTTTGGCCTTCAAAGTTACCCGATCGAGCTGAGATCAAGATGGCGAGCGGGAATAAGATCGAATATCACGGGAAAAAATACTAGAGCTCAAACGAATGGTCAAATTTCGAGAACCAAACTGGCGCCGGCGGTGAACCGTCAACCTGGTCACCGCCGGGAACCTCGTAGAGCTCCTTTCACGCGTGAGAGTGCTCAGAGTCGAAAGAGAGAGCTTCTGGAAGCATTTCTCGGAAAGGCTAAAGATTGATTTTTTCGTGTCGACATGAAATCGTTGCTTCAAGTGTTTTGATAGTAAAAGTCTCCCTACGGAGCTCATACTAAGACACAGAGGCCCTCATAGTCGTGTACAGGTGCGAAAAATATGCTTTCTAAAAATGAATTGTCAAATATCTTTCAAAAAATTGCAAAACCACCCAAAAGTTACCACTTTGTCCTTTCTGGCCGGATCGACCAACTAGCTCCACCCCGCGCCGGAATTCCTCTAGCTCAGCTCTACGAGGTATTTTTAACCGAGCAAAAGTCATCAAAAGTTCCGTCGAGATTTTTCTTGCCAACTACCTCTCCAGCACGCCGGAACTTGTACTGGGCGCCGGCGGTAAACCGTCAACCTGGTTACCGCCGGGGACCTCGTAGAGCTCCTAGCCACGTGTCATAAGTCCATGCATATCTCTGGAATGCGCACGGTGAATTTATTTCCAATAATAGAATGAACACATACATGTATGAGTTTCAAGGCGTCTTCCAGCGCGCGAGAGCGATGCTTCCGTGGCAGCGCACCTGTATGTAGACATGTACAGATGGACAAGCATGCGAAAATAGGATCGACGTCAGCCGGCGCGGCAACGCACCGGGCACGAGCGCGCGCACGCACATACGCGCGCACGCGAATAAATACAATCTCACGCGCGCACGCACTCACAACCACGCGCGCTCACTCACGCACCGGCACCCCTCACGCACACACATGCACACACACGCACGCGCACACACACACACACACACGCACACACACACGCACACACACGCACTCAAACACACACACACACAAAAAAAAAAAAACAAGCACACACACACACACACACGCGCGCGCGCGCGCGCATACAGACACTAACACAGACACAGACACAGACACACCCACACGCACACGCACACACACACATACACACAGACGCGGCCACACACACACACACGCACACACACACACACACATGCCTGCCAGACACACACACACACACACAAACGCAAACATCTACAGATACAGACGGACCGACGCCTTCGCACTCACAAACCCATCCCCCCGCTGCTCAGCGCTCTCAATCCCCCGCGAAATCCTCGCGCCCCCGCGCACCCCGCCCCCCCCCTTCCCGCCGGCGCTCCGGAGGGGGGAGGCACCGCCCCATGTCGGGGCCGGCCCTCCCTCCACTCCAACCACTCCGCCCTCGCGGAGCGCCGGGGGGGAGGGAGGATGGGGAGGGGGGGGAGGGGGGGGAGGGGGGGCGCGGGCGGCGCCAGCACCGCGCGCGCACACACGCACACAAACGCACACACACACGCTCACACACACACACACAAACAGACAAACGCAGACACAGCCACACACACACACACACGCGCGCCCACACACACCTGCCAGACACGCACACGCACACGCACACACACACACCCACACACACACACGCACACACACACACACACACACACCCGCAATCCACAGACACGGACACACTGACGACGTCGCACTTACACACCGATCCCCACACTGGTTAGCGCTCTCCGCCCCCGCGACCCCCCTGCCGCCCCTGCGCGCCCCGCCCCCCCGCTCTTCCCGCCGTCGCTCCGGAGGGGGGAGGCACCGCCCCATGTCGGGGCCGG
>CAUYUJ010001662.1:95000-98473 GCA_963575745.1 Prorocentrum cordatum
TTCGCAAGGCCGCCCCCACCTCGCGCATCTCTCCCAGCGGCACCATCGTTCCCTCCGCCAACGTCCCCAGACTCTACCGCGCCATTGGCGCCGCCACCCAGCCTCGTCTCGGCGCGACCACCGACTCCGTCGCCAGCGGAGGCGCAGCCCGCGCCAGACGGCGACGCCGCCCTCTTCCTCCGCGCGCGCCTCGCTGCGGAATGCGGCGCAGCCCCGACGGGCGAGCCCGCGGCCCACCCCCCTCCACCCCCTCCTCCACCTCCTCGCACACCTCCCCCTCCTCGTCCCGCACCTCCCCCTCCTCCTCCCCCTCCCCCTCCTCCGCCGCGCACAGAGCCCAACCCCGCAGCGACCCCGCCGCTCGCGCCCGGGCCGCCCGCCGCGCCCACGGCACGCGCGGCGCCGAGCACCCCGCCCTTCGCCGTCGCCGCGCCACTCCCGGCGACCCCGCCGGCATCGAAGCCGCGCATCTCCCCGGACGGCGAAGCCGGAGTCTTCCGCCGCACGCGCCTGGCCGTGGCCGGCGAGCTGAGGACACCATCGCCCCCTTCGCGCTCCGGCGTAAGCGGGGCACCCGCCCGGACCGGCACCGGCGCCCGCACGCTCGACCCCGCCTCGCTCTCCGCCGCGACCTCTGCAGTCTGCCGCCCCGCAGCGCGGCAACGCGCGCCGAGACCCGAGGCGCTCGCGCCGCCGGCGCCACCGCCACCGACGCCAGTCACCTCACTCCCGCCAGCTCCCACACCCCCGATGCCTGCCCCGCCCCCCCCTCCACCGCTCTGCTCTTCTGGCGCCCCGCCAACCCCTGGTGCCCCCGCGTCGGCGCTCTGCCCCTGACTGCGCCCCATGCGACAGTACACCGCCATGTACGCCTCCTTCGGCTTCACGTGCTCCGGCTCGCCTCGCATCCTGCGCGGCGGCTTGTCGTCGTCAAACAAAACGTAGCCCCCGTCAGGGACGCGGCACAACGTCGTATAGTGACCGGTATGCACTGTTTGCCCATTGTGGTACACAACGCCAACCAGCTGCATCTGGGGAAGCCCATGCAGCCTCAGTCGCTCTTCGACCCACACGGGCTGCCGCGCCTCATGGCCCCTCCTCAATTGAACCACCAAAACGCGCGGCACGCCCGTGAGTCGCGTCTGCTGGTTGTGCCAAACCCGGTCGGCATCCGCGCGGCAACACGCTGGGCAGCTCTTCTCAACTTGTTCAGGCGCGCAAAAGTCGGAGTACATTTCCGACAACATCATCGGCCCGCCGGGCCGCGCGTGGACCCGCAGCTTCAGAACATCCCCCGCCTCGTACGAGACGGACAAGTGCCCGCACTGACGGCATTTCTGCCGCTTCTCCATCACAAACCCGAACATCCGATCCACGTGCGTCACGCGCATGTTCGTCGCACGAATGCTCTCGGGGTCCCACGACGCAAAGCGTCCGGCCAACTCCTCTCCGCGGCGCGCAGCCGACATCAGCTTACCCCAATACGAAAACACATCATGCTGCTGCCACTCGTTGTCGAACTCACTGGGCTGCCCGAGGAAAACGTCCTCGCTATCAACATTCGTTCGCCGCCGCACGCTCACGGGTCCGCCCTGCCAGCGTCGCGACACCAACTGATTGTGCGTGTCCCACATCCCGCAGACGCAGCAACGCCCACTGGCACTCTCCTCGCAATCGCCCTCCGCGTGCCATCGAAGCCACTCCCAGACGGCAGGCGTCCGCAGCATCAGCTGCGTCACGCTGACCACGTAGCAAGAATGCCCAGGCCGCGGCATCCCACGGACGGGCACGCTACTCACGCTGTCCCACGAAGCCGCGCGAATACCATCCACGCGAGGCACGTCCATCTCTCCAGGGCTCGGCGGAGGATGAGCCGGGCGCTCCGACGCGAACAAACTCTGCGGCCCGAACGCCGCGGACACCAGCTCTTCCCGACGGCGCTGTCTTCGGGCTGCCTCGCGTTGCTGCGTTCGCAAGTACGCCTCCCGGTTTCGGTCCTGCGCCTGCTGCCTCGCCAAGGCCGCAGCCTCCCGCCCCTGCTGCAACCGATTCTGGAACTCGGCACCCTCCAGCCGGTGCGACCGATCGCGCGTCGCCTGGAGCGCGAGCCGGCAGCGTTGCGCCAGGGCCCTCATCTTATGCTCGCGAGAACCGAAGCACGCGTGGGCACGCACATACCCGAACAGCCCAAAGTGGTCTGACACATGGAATTCGCAGCCCTCGAAGAACACTTTCCCCTTCCCTACCAAATGCACCTCCGCCCAACGCTCCGCCCCGAACATGACCCGGTCCCGTCTCTGTCCGACAGCCCCCCTCTCGCCGAGACCCGAGTAAAACTTGTTCCCGGGGCAGCCCCAAGAACGACCCTCGTACCAGGTGTCCTTCAAACGCAGCTGCTCCACAGCGGCCTGCACCTGGGAGTCCGTGCTGTTCATGTCGCCCACAATGAGCAGACGGTCGCAACCTTCCGCGCAAGTCCTCGTAATCTTCCGAAGTATCGCGTGACGCCGCTCCCATGCCGCACCCGCGGGCAAGTGGACCGCGGCCACGTTCACCCACCCCGCGCCGCCCGCGCCCCCGCCTACGGGAACTTCGACCCGGCACAGCACGCACGGGTCCTCCCCTGACAAAGCCTGGCCTTCCGCGCGCAGACCGCGCCTCACGTACAGGTGCACGTACCCCCTGGACTCGTGCGCATGGGCCACGCCAACCAATTGGAATTCCGCCTCCAGCTCCTTGTACGCCTCCTCGCCCTCGCATTCCTGCAGAGCAACGACATCACCCCCGCGCGCCTGCCTCCAACGGAGCACTTCGCCCAGGACCGCCGCGCGCTGGTCGCGGTCGCTCCAGGAGGGCGGCGCCACGGCCGAGCGATGCCCACCAGCGATATTCCACGTGGCAAACGACAACGTCGACGCGCCCTCCAGGCCCTCCTCTTCGCCAGCCTCACCCTCCGCTTCCCCTGGCACAGCCGCCCTCGGCAAGCTCGCGCCCGTCGCGCTGGGCGCCGAAGCACCCGCGCGAGGCACGACGCCGAACGCGCCCAGAACGTCGCGGCATTCCTGCTCCGAACGCAACAACTCCATGACATCCCGCGCCCCCCGCGCGCCGACGCCCGCCCGGAACGACGCGAACGCGCCCCGCAGCACGCGACACACGTCAGGCACGAAGGACTCCGCCGACGCATCCAGCACGCCCGCATTCGCCAGGCGCCCGACACGGCCCAGCAGAAGCCCGAGCGCGCAGGCGATCCTCTGCGAGGGAACACGAACGCGCGGCGCGTCCCCGAACTCCCCCGCCGGCGGGCGCCGCCCAGCACTGGCACCGAGCGGCCGCAGCAGTGCGTCGATATTCCGGGCGATTCGCCCTGCCACGTCCTCCCTGCGGGCCCGATCGTGCACGCGCACTGCGAGAGACTCGGCTCGCCCGAGCGCCTCCCCCGGCCGACCAGACGTAACACTCACAAAACATCC
>CAUYUJ010001663.1:0-17500 GCA_963575745.1 Prorocentrum cordatum
TGTGTGTGTGTGTGTGTGTGTGTGTGTGTGTGTGTGTGTGTGTGTGTGTGTGTGTGTGTGTGTGTGTGTGTGTGCGTGTGTGTGTGGGGCGTCGCGCGCGGTCGAAATGCGCAGTTCGTGTCTCCAACTGTGCATCTGTCGCGCGCCGCTCGGTGGAGTGGTCGCTGGGCGGGGGTTTCCGCGGGCCCCCCAGCTGGTCCGGGGGGGGGCAGTGGTCTGGGCATGCAAGGGCGCGGGGGGGTGGGGATGGTGGGCTGTGGGAAGGAGGGGGTTCGATAGGAGGGGTGGCCAAGGGGCCGGGGGTGATCCGGAATGGGCGAGGGGGGAGGAAACGGGCCCAGGAGGAGTTGCACCGTCGGCGTCAGCATCGCGAGGGCGATGGGGGGCGGGGGGGGGGGCGCGAGGAGGGGGCATGATGCGCGCTAGGGCGCAGAGGATGGGAAGAGGGCGGGCGTGGACGATTGGGGAACTGATCCAGCGGAGGAGGACGACGAGGAACCGCATGAACTGGCACATGGGGGGGTGGCAATGTGGACGAGGGGCGCGGTGAGGGCCGGGGCGGGGGTGCTCGGAGGGGCATGGGGGGGGGGGGGGCCGAAGCGAAGGGATATTGGGGGGCGGCGGGGGGTGGGGCATAAGTTCTAGGCGGGCGCCAGCTAGCGATTAGCTGAACAGTGTTCTGCGTGTCCGTGCGCCCCCCCCCAGAACGCAGTGACCGGTTGCAGAACATCATGATATGGGTAATCGTGCGGTTCGTGCTTCCGGGCCAAGGGCTCGAGTCCACGACGCCCCTTGGCGTCGCGTTGATGCCGCCCCGATTTGCCGGGCCGCGCGTGCGCAGATAGGCGTAATATGTGTTTGAACGCTTGTTTCATGACCCACTCTATAGTAACAGACCCGCGCTGGAAACCAAGTTGGGGTCGGTGGTGCGGGCCCTTCTGAAAATCAACGACGAAGCTACTAAAGGCAACCTGCCGCGTTTCATTCATGAGGCGAACGTGCGGCGCGAAGTTGCGAAGCGTCGCATCGAGATGACGAAGCAGCGCGGGCACCGGGCCTGTGTGAACGTCAACGTGGAGGCGATGGGGAGAAAGGTCGAGCAGTTGCCGAAGGGCGGCGTGCCGCCTGAGATTGTCCGGCCGCTGCCGCGCGACACCGCGCTGGGCGAGCTCATGGTGCAGAAGAATGCGACGCCCCGTGATGGGGCGCGAGATTTTGTGGGAGCGGCTGCGCGCTACATGGACTTGCGTGCGCCGAGTGCCGCCGTGGTGGGGAAGTCGTCGGTGGGCGAAGTGGGCGCGAGCAAGTTGAGGCAGGGTGCGTTTGAGCATGCGCCCGGCAAGTCGTTTGGAGGGCACGAGGTCCCAGGTCCAGGCGCGACGGCGGTCGTCCAGGCAGGTGCATTGGCAATGGGAGCTAAAGGCCTCGCACTGCGTCTGTCCAGTACGTGGGCGGGCATGTGCGACAGGCCCGAGTGCCGATGCGGTGGGGATAGAGACGAGCGCGCTCTTGCGAGGGCGAAGAGAATGGGGGGCCAGGCGGCCAGCAGTGATATGAAGACACTGCTGTTCTGGCTTTGGGAGATGCTGGAAACGGACGCGTCCCGCATTCGGTGCGCGGTGTTCCCAGGGCGTGCGATGGTGAATCAGTTTGTTCCGTGGTTTTTCGGCGTGGCATTTCCGTTCTGTTTCAAGTGCGGAGTGGGGGTGCCGGACATGCCTGAGTGGCAGGAAAATGCACGACATCGACGTGGGCCACCGGCGCCCCGCGTGGAACTGGCTCTGTGGGCGCGCGTCATGACGCGTCGGGTGGAGTCTCAATTTCGGCGTGAGTGGCGGTTTGGTTTTACGGTGTCGTCGGTCTTGTTTCAAAGTTCCGTGAATATGGCCCGGTCCGTCCGCTTGGCGGACTACAGGAAAGACGGAGAGACGGAATGCCAGTATTCGCAAGGTGAACTCGAGAAGGCAGCCGTGCGTGGAGATTTCTCGAAGTTGAAATATGCGCAGTCGCTCGACCCGATAGCGACACGATTGGCTGCAGGGGCCAGCGCGGTCGCTTGCAATATTGAAGGGGCGAACGAGATTCGGGCGCTCATGAGGCGCGACGCCCAGGCTGCTCGAATCGCCCACGGGGTGCCGTTATCTTTCACCATGTCCCCGGACGAGAGGCGCAACCTGGCAATGGTGCGGATGTCGCAGTCGCGAAAGAAGGGCCCCGTGAATCGTCGCGCGGCGCGGGCGCTCCGCGGCTCCGCGCGCGGTGGGTTGCGGTGGCCGTCGCTGGCGCGCGTAACGCGGGGCGGGCGCGGGCAGGCGGGCGAGGGCGGATCGGGCGCAGAGGGGGCAGAGGGTGACGACGACGTGGACATGGCAGTGCCTCTGGCGATGTTGGCAGATGCCGTTCCCGCGTCGGACGAGAGAAGAGCAGTGCTAGCTCGGGGTCCGCTGGCGGGCGTCGATGGGTTTCGGGTCATAGTGGGCCTTGTATTTGAGTACATTTTGGGCATGCGGTATTGTCCGAGGTGCCAGATTACGAGTGCGCGGACTCTCTGCAGCAACGCGACGGCGGCGGGCGGGTGTTTGGGTCGCGTGGACGGGGTGTGCGGCAGCATTGGAGCTCAGAGGTCGGCTGGAAGTCTGCATTTGCACGTGCAAATCTTCGCGCAGTGTTTGCACCGGCGCGCCCCGTTGCACGAACTGACACAGTTGCCGACAGATGTGCTGGAGGGGTTGGTAGAGGAGCACAAAAGGTACAAGAGAAACGCGAGTCGCCAGGAAAGCGCTGACGTAGAAGGATGGAGGGAGAGGAAAACGGAGGTGGGAAAGGCGTGGCCCACGTGCCGCGAGTCGACGGATCTGGTCGCATTGCTGGGGTACTTACACAGCGGCCAGACTAATGCGTTGGGGGAGACGGAAGGAGGAGGTAGGAGAACAACCCCGACATTACCAAAGGCGCGCCTGGTTATGGTGGAACAGAAAACGGGAAGAAGGCACGTGAGGAAGGGCGAACGTGGCTTCAAGAGTACATGGGCGCACGGGTGCAAAAGGGGCAGGAGTTTGGTAAGAACCACGTGCGCCAGTGGAGTAAGCGTTTGCAGCGCGTGGTACCGTTGGCACATTGTCAGAGGAAAGACGACATGACGCAGTGCAAAAGCTTTTTTCCCGCTCGCGACGTGGCTCATAGATCGCGCAGTGGTGTTGCGGCAGGGTTTTTTTTTGAACAGCCGTGACATGCCGCGAGCGGGGGGGGGGAACATGACAGCGTGCTTGCACGGGCCCATGAACGAAGATAACCTGAGCGGCATACTGCCAGCGATGTTAAGCGGCGCGGTAGGGCTGAATTTTAACAGCGATTTGCAGATCTCGCACAGGTTCCCAGTGACGGAAGCGACGCGCGATAGTTGTTTTTGCCAAGAGCGGTGTTGGGAGACGGATCGGCCCATAGACGTGGTTCTGGCTGCGCAACGAGCGCAGAATGCGGCGGCGGGGTATGCGGCGGACTATCAGTGCAAGCGGTGTGCCCCGTCATTCAACGAGGTGAGGGAGATTAAAAAGGGCCACCGCGCGCTGGCGGAGCAGGCGAAGGACCTGGCCGCGGCGTACCGAGCGAACAGGCACATGAAGAGGTTTCTCAGTGACATGCACGGGAGAGGCGCGGTGCGATCAGCGCAGGAAGGTGCGAACCTGCGCGCGTGCAGAGACCCCAGAGACGTGACTGGTGCCGAGAGTATCAAGACTGCGAAGACAGCCGTGATCCCGGGGGCAGAAGCCGTGCGCATGGCGGAGCGGCTCTGTGCAGAGGGGGGCGGTGCGGCCGTATCAGCGTCGGGGATGCTGGAAGCGGACGAACGAGAAGGGTCGAAAAAACTTCGAATTCTGTCGAAGAGTCCGGTGTATTTGTATGGCATGCGCCCGGTGGGCGCTCCTGGTGCACCCGGTTTGGCGAGTGCTTACGATATTGGCGCATAGAGTTGGCAGCGTTGCCCCGCAGCGGAGCAGAGATGGCGGCTGCGGCCAGCAATGACTACCAGGCGGAGCTGACGCTGTCTGGGGTTCAGAGACTCCGCGAAGCACACCAGCAGAGAGCGGATGCTGACGAGGGCGGGGCGCAGGCCGGAGCCCAGTTCAAAGCCGGACTGGATTATGCGATTAAGGAAGGATGGGGGAGTTGCTCGTGGGTTCCGTTCCCGGATGTTCCAGACATGGAACTTCTGAGGCGCGCGTGGGTGCTGGTGCGGAACGAGCGCCCGATGAGCCCGAGTTTTCATGGGGCGCCGCAGCCGAAGCACGGAGCGGGGGAGGAGGATAGGAACGGGCTCTTGTTGATGGTATATTTTCGGGCGTTCACGCTGCGTGACGACGTCGACCGCGGAGTGCCGCGCCTGCGGGATTTCCGCGGAGCGCAGGGGTCGTGGGCGGAGGCGTCGTGAGAGTGGTTAAGGAAAGGCATGCCATGTAAAGAAACGAAGAGGTACGTGCAGAACTACATGGGCGTTGTGGACTTGCGACCAGTCACGGAGGGCGCTCTCGCGAAGCACGAGGACGAGTTGCACAGCGATGAAGAACTGGATCCGAGAATTGTCGCTGCGGCGACCAGGCGGAAGACGCGCGTGGGAGGTGCGTCCATGGAGAAGGAGGATAGGCGGACAAATGTAGATGCGGAGTGCGAAAAGGAAAGAAGCCGGGATGCCGTGGCCATGGGCGACGCCGCGCGGGGCATGAGCACCAGTCGGAAGAACGGAAAGCGCAAGAAGCGCGGAGGGGGCGGCGTGTTGGGGTGGGATGACGCGGCAGTGCAGAGAGCGCAAGCGGTGGCCGCGGCGTCGAGAGCCGCGGAAGGAAGCGGCGCGGGTGAAACGCGAGGTGCGCCAGAGGTGGCGGCGGCGAAAAAAGCAGCGGCGTCAAGTGTGCGGAAGTGGAGGAACGGGCTTGCGGATAGCGGGTTGAACGCGGGGCAACGTAGCGTCGTTGAGAAGGTGGCAGATCGAGTGTTGGCGCAAGAATTCGCGGGTTCCGCGAGGGGCGAGAAAACAGGCCAGAGTCGTTCTGATATGCGGCCCCCCGTGTGGATGTTGCATGGTGGCCCAGGGGCCGGGAAGAGTTTCGTAATGGACAAGATCCGGAAGGAGCTGTTCGAACAAGAGATGGGGTGGGCGCGCGGCGTAGACTTCTAGGTGGCAGCGTTGCAGGCTACAAATGCAGCAGCTCTCGACGGGAATACGCTTCACAGTGCATTTGGGGATGGCGTGAACAAAACGAAGGAGACGAACGCGGCGGGCGATGCCAGCGTAGAGACGAACAAGAAAACGAAGAAAGAGAAAGCCGCGCAGCGTATGTCACAGTGGAAGTGGCTGATAGTGGACTAGGTGAGCATGGTCAGCGCGAAATTCATTGCAGAGCGAGACTCGCACTTGCGGTCGTGCATGTCAGCTGCAAGTGACATGAAGGTAGGTGGAGACGGCGTGGCCAGGCCCTTCGGGGGCGTGAATATGCTGTTCTGCGGGGATTTCTATCAATTGGAGCCGCAGTCGGGGACGGCCATCAATGCGCTTCCCACGTCGCATTTAAGAAACGCGAGGAAGTGCGCGCCGGGTGCCGCGGAGGACCGCGGGCAATATATCTTTTGGGGTGCTGGAGGCGAAGGGGCAGTGCGGCGAATGACAGAGTTGACGGAGTGCAAGCGCGTGGAGGATCAAGACGACTGGTTTCCCGCAGTGCAGGGCGAGTTTCGCCGAGGGGCGTTGTCGGATCGTGCGCGCAACTTTTTGCATGGCAGACCGACGGATGCGCTGGGGTCGTGGGTGAACGGTGCACCGTTGCGCGGGAACGCCCATTGTCTGAAAGACGCAGAGGCAATTCCGATCGAAAACGGGCTAGAGTGTGAGAAATGCAAAGTTGAGCGGGAGAAGGGAAAGCTTGTCGCGACGTCGCTAGAAGACGAACGACTTCGGGAGGAAATATTCTTTGAAGCCGTCGCCATTTATGCGAACCAGGACATTCGTTGCCACGTCGGGAAGCAGAGAGCTGTGCAGTGGGCCAAGGGGCGAGGGGAACAGCTGCTCTGGGTCGCAGCCAGGGGCCGCCCGTGCCATGGTGGGGAACAGAGGCGGCCGTGCACGGTAGAGGACAAAATACGGTGGCTGGGGTACCGCGACAAGGAGTGCGCAAGCTTGCCGTTCTGGCTGCCGCTGGCCAAGGGGATGCTCGTGGCTTTGGATGATTTTTTGGACCGATCGAAGAAACAGCTGCTGCTGGGGCGCACAGCGACGATCCATGGGTGGGCGCTGCACGAGTACGAGGTCCTGGGAGATGAAGACGAGGCAGTCTTGTTGCATTGACCGAGAGTGATTGTGTTGGACTTTCGCACGATGGGTTGGCGCCTGCCAGGTTGGGGGCCGGGACTCTATCCGATCTTCCCATCGAAAGGGCGGCAGTGGTTTTAGGGCGGGTATCGGAAGCATCCTGTATTTGGCGTGAAGCGCACGCAGTTCATGATCACCCCGTCGTTGGCAGTAATGGCGCACGCAGCGCAAGGCCCGACCGTGGGGGCAGTGATCGCGGACCTTGAAAGAGGGCGCGGCGTGAGTTGGATGTCAAGTTACGTTGCCATCGCGCGCGTGCGCAGACGAGAGAACCTTGTGGTTTCCCGGCCTTTTGATCGGCAGCCGTGCAACGAAGGTGAGTTGGCTGGCGCGAAGAAATTGTTGCAGGTGCTCCGAGGGGATAGCGTCAATTGGGGCGAGTGGGAGGCGGAGTTAATGCCGCGAGACCAGTGCGAGCGGCGCCGGCGGAGGTTGTTGGTTGAGGCGTTCTCGATATACGAGTTCCAAAGGGAAGAAAGGCCAGCGTTTTGCAAAGAATGCACGGCGGAGATGAAACGTGCGGGCAAGAGATGGTGCAAAACGTGCAAAGGGTGGGCGACCAAAGCGGAGGGCGATGTTCCGATGCGGCATGGCGGCGATTGGGGCGGTAGGGGAGCAGGCGACGAGCAGGGGGTGAAAACGATCCGGACCATGTATTGTGTCAAGTGCAGCCATGTTAAAGTGAAGTAGAAGTCGCGCAGTTGCCACCCGACATGGAACGCAAGCGTCGGCGCAGTGCGGTGTTCGAACGACGCGTGTCTCTCCCTTTTCAAAGAGATGGCAGAGATGTCCGATGCCCAGAAGAAGCACGACGAAGCCGGGGCGAGTTTTTGTCGGAGGTGTGCAATCGCAAAAGAGAAGGCAATACAGCGAGCGAGTGCAGAAACAGCGAATCGAAACAGAACGGCAGAAACAGAAGTGGAGCCGTTGACATGCTGCGCTCCAGAATGCGGGGCGGCAGCGCGACCAGAAGAAGAACCATCGGACGAAGGCAGGGCAGAGAGTGGTGCGCGGGGGCTGCAGCAAACGCGGCCGAACAGCGCAGGGAATATTCAATGAGTCGAAGCGTTTGCAGCGACTGCTTGCGTGTGCATCCTGCGAGAGAGAGTTCGCCCAGCAGTAGCATATCAGCGACGATCAAGTGAGTATGCACTTCACGAGGAAGAGTAAGGTTGTGTGCGCAGACTGCGTTACCGACGGGTTCACGGTGCGCAGTTGGCAAGCCTACCAGTGCAGTGGCAAAGAAACTCCCGAAGGCGGCTTTTGCCGTGGATGGTAGCCACGTCGCGCGCGACGCAAAGCAGGGCACCCTCAAATGCAAGTCGTGCAAATGATATACCTTTCAGCACCAATGCCAGACGGAGTGGCGGCAAGTGGGGCTAGTGGGGCAGGCGTGATTGAAGATTCAACCCTTCTTCATGTCCAGATGGCCAGTGCGACGGCTTCCCGGGGTAATGATCGGCTGGGTTGCGCTTGATCGTCTGATCGGCTGATTCTCTGGGGGCATCCATGATCCTCGTTTTTTTTTTGGGGGGGGGGTGTTCTTGGCTTCCGAGGGGAGGGGGGGAGAGCGGGGGCTTGAGCGAATCTTGAAGAGGAGGCGGAAGAAGGGAAGCGGGGAGAGTGAAAGAGAGAGAGAGAGAGATAGAGAGGAGGGATGGATGGGCGACGAGGAGGATGATGCGT
The DNA here is from genome assembly GCA_963575745.1 of Prorocentrum cordatum. NCBI lineage: Eukaryota > Dinophyceae > Prorocentrales > Prorocentraceae > Prorocentrum > Prorocentrum cordatum. The sequence continues at coordinate 8,048 of CAUYUJ010001663.1, forward strand.
GGGGCAGAGGAAATGTGCGTGATGGAGGAGGGGTGAGGATGGGTACTATATTTTATGGAAAAAAATCTGGGGAGGGTTGTCCAGGAGGGGTTGTCCCGGGGGGGGTGACCGGGTCCTCGCGGGGTTGTCCAAGGGGTTGTCCTGCGGTTTCGTCTTGGGTGCGCAACGCGCATGTTTGATCATGTCAGGCTCATAGATGCCGCGCGCAGGGTCGTCCAGCCAGTTTCGTTTGAGGCATCCTCACGGTTCTAGGCTCAGAGATGCCGCGTGCGAAATGCTCCAGGCAGTTCGTCTGAGACATCTGGGCCACTCCAGGCTCATAGATCTCGCGCACAAGGTCTTCCAGCCAGTTTTGTCTGAGACATCCTCGCAACCCTAGGCTCAGAGATGCCGCGTGCGAGATACTCCAGGCCGTTTCGTCTGAGACATCTAGGCAACTCCGCGCTCATAGATGTCGCACGCAAGGTTGTCCAGCCAGTTTCGCTTGAGACATCCTCACCACTCCAGGCTCATAGATGCCGCATGCGAAATGCTCCAGGCCGTTTCGTCTGAGACATCTTGGCAACTCCAGGCTCGTAGATGCCGCGCATAAGATCATCCCGCCAGTTTCGTTTGAGGCATCCTCACGACTCGAGGCTCAGGTGCCGCGTGCGAGATGCTCCAGGCCGTTTCTTCTGAGACATCTTGGCAATTCCAGGTTCGTAGATGTCGCGCGCAAGGTTGTCCAGCCAGCTTCGTCTGAGACATCCGCACAACTCTAGGCTCAGAGATGCCGCGTGCGAGATGCCCCGGGCCGTTTCGTCTGAGACATCTAGGCAAAGATATCGCGCACAAGGTTGTCCAGCCAGTTTCGTCTGAGGCATCCTCACGACTCTAGGCTCAGAGGTGCCGCGTGCGAGATTCTCCAGGCCGTTTCGTCTGAGACATCTATGCAACTCCAGGCTCATAGATGTCGCGCGCAAAGGTTGTTCAGCCAGTTTCGCTTGAGACATTTCACAACTCTACGTAGGCTCAAAGATGCCGCGTGTTAGATGCTCCAGGCCGTTTCGTCTGAGACGTCTTGGCAACTCCAGGCTCATAGATGCCGCGCATAAGGTCTTCCAGCCAGTTTCGTCTGAGGCATCCTCACAACTCTAGGCTCAGATGTGCGGCGTGCGAGATGCTCCAGGCCGTTTCGTCTGAGACATCTGGGCAACTCCAGGCTCATAGATGTCGCGCACAAGGTTGCTCCTCCTCCTCCTCCTTCTCCTCCTCCTCCTCCTCTTTATCCCGAACGGCATCTCGGAGCCCAGAGTTGCGAGGATGTCGCAGGCGAAACGGGCTGGACCACCTCGCGCGCGGCATTCCGTGGACGCCAACAGCGCGTGTATCTCAGGGAGGTCCCAACAGCTGGGCTTTTCAGGCTGCCACTCCCTAGCGCTTGCGGGGTGCAACATCAGAGCTGGCACACGCTGTCTCTAAGCAATGTGCAAAAACCGAATGATGGCTTAAAGGAAGGCGTTTTCAAGTCGCACGTGCTCGCCCTCAGCGTTCGTGAGATGCTTGCACCCCCATCTGGAGCAGTGGCCCCTCACTGACCGCATTGCGCGAGGACGAGAATCGGAGCAGAACCTACATGCGCTCCAGGTGGCACCTGGGGGTCGGCAACCACAGAGCAGACTCTTCCCTCCCCCATCATGCGGAACCACATCGAGACCGTATCAAACTTTGTGATGTTCCCATCTGCAGGTTCCGTGTCACTGGTAAGACTGAGCGTGATGATCGGGAGACCCCAATACCGAGCAGCACCTTTAACATGTGCGTGGAGGTCCCCTCTCTAATTACGCGACCCCACACACAGATTCAACAACACCATGAGTGCGTGGTAGGCCAAAATATGGTTAGCTTCAGATTCCGACTGAGCGGGGACGTATTGGGACGCACCCTGGGGCATTTACTCCCCAGTTACCCAACAGGCGGTCCACAAACGCGCCGAAAGGGTTTACGCGCCCGCTTGCAAACCCAGCACGCTTCCCGATTGGCTTTGTGGTCCCGAGCTATGGCCTCACGGTTGGCAATGACTTCCTCCTCACTGGAGCGCACGGAGGACTGAAGCCAAGCCAAGCGGCACGAAGCTACGCCCTTGCGATGCTTGTGCAATCACCAGGTATGCTTGCGACGCACTTGACACTCCGCACCTGTGGCGAATTGTGCTACACTGTCGGGTGTTTGGTGCAGTTTCCTATACGCGCCCTGAAGTCTCGGGCGCTGAGCGCCACAAAACCACACGAATAACACATAAACTTGGGGGATGGAGGAGGGCGATGCAACAATTCAGTCACCTCATTCTCCTTGGTAAATATTCTCTGCCAAATGGCAGTCTCAGCGCAGATGACGTGCCATCTCTTAGCAGGGTCGGCAACGCGCGCAAGCCACGAGCGGAAGCTTCGCGCTTGCCCTGGGATGAAATCAAACCACTCCTCCTCCTCCTCCTCCACCACCACCGCCACCTCCTCCTCCTCCTCCTCCTCAGCAGCAGCATCATCGTCAGAATCATGATCATGATCATGATCATCATCATCATCATCATCATCATCATCATCATCATCATCATCATCATCATCATCATCATCATCATCATCAGCATCATCAGCATCATCATCATCCTCCTCCTCCCTCCTCCTCCCTCTCCTCTCTCCTCCTCCTCCTCCTCCTCCTCACCTCCTCCTCCTCTCCTCCTCCTCCTCCTCCTCCTCTCTCTCCTCCTCCTCCCTCCTCCTCCTCCTCATCATCATCATCATCCATCATCATCATCATCATCATCATCATCATCATCATCATCATCATCATCATCATCATCATCATCATCATCATCATCTCATCATCATCATCATCATCACCACCACCATAATCTTCATCATCATAATCATCATCACCACCACCATAATCATCATCATCATCATCATCATCATCATCATCATCATCATCATCATCATCATCATCATCATCATCATCATCATCATCATCATCATCATCATCATCATCCTACTCCTCCTCCCCCTCCTCCTCCACCTCGTCCTCGCATTCCTCCTCCTCATCCCTCTCCTGCTCGTCCGCCCCGTCCTTTTCCTCCTCCCTCTCCTCCTCATCGTCCCTCCTGTTCTCGGTATTCTCCGCCATGCAAAGGATGCCTTCGCACTCTCGATGCTATTTCCAGGAGGCACACTCGCCAGGAGGCACCCTCGCCAAGGGTGCCCTCTAATAATTAGCTTGGACATGGTCTCGTCTCCCTCCTTCATCCATTCCTTGTTCCTCTTCCGCTCTCCTCCCCGACCATCAGTTATCCTCCCTGCTCACCGCGCTCTCGCTCGAGGCATCTCCACGACTTGCTCGAGCATGGCTCAACGCTGCAGGTTACCTCCGCCGTCGGGCCAGGGGCGCCACGACCCCCCCCCAAGAGCACCACTCGGCCACGGACGCGTCAGCAAGTGGCTCGTGCGGGCCTGGCCCCTCTCTCCCCCCCGTCCCTCCCCCCTCTCGGATCCCAGAGCTTCGAGGATTCGGGGAACGAAGAATGACATGAACATACAAACTCGGAGACCCGCGCGGATTTCTCGGGCCCCAGCGCGGATCCGAGAAATCCGCGCGGACCTCCGAGTTTTTATGTTTGTGTCATTCTTCGTTCCCCTAAGGATGTCTCCAGCGAAACGGGCCAGACCATTTCGCGTGTAGCATCTCGGAGCCGTGCCAGGCCGCCTCTCGCGCGACACCTCGGAGCTCAGAGCTGTGAAGATGTCTCATCGAAACGAGCTGGACCACCACGCACGCGGCACCTCGAAGCCCCGGACTGCGAGGGTGGCTCAAGAGTCTTAAGAGAAACGGGCTGGACCACCTCGCGCCCGACAACTATGAGCTCAGAGTTGCAAGGATGTCTCCCGCGGCGCCAAAATCCCTCCCAGAGCACAGTTCGACGGAAGTGTGATCAAATGGTTCGTTTGGGTCTGACCAATCCTCTCTCCACCCTCCTCCCCCTCGGAGCCCAGAGTTTCGAGGACGTCTCAGGCGAAACGGGCCAGACCACCTCGCACGCAGCATCTCGGAGCCCCGAATTGCGAAGATGTCTCAGGCGAAACAGGCCAAACTACCTCTCGCGTGGCATCTCGGAGCTCAGAACTGTGAGGATGTCTCAGGCGAAACGCGCTGGACCACCTCGCGCACGGCATCTCGGAGCCCCGAATTGCAAGGGTGGTTCAAGCGAAACGGGCTGGACTACCTCGCGCGACATCTATGAGCTCGATACTGCAAGGACGTCTCAGGCGGCGCCGAGACCCCTCCCAGAGCACAATTCGACGGGAGTGTAATCAAATGGTTCGTTTGGGTCTGACCAATCCTCCTTCCTCCCTCCTCCCTCTCGGAGCCCAGAGTTCCGAGGACGTCTCGGGCGAAAATTGCGAGGATGTCTCAGGCGAAACGCGCCAGACCACCTCTCGCGTGGCATCTCGGAGCTCTGAGCTGCGAGGATTTCTCGGGCGAGACGGGTCGGGCCACCTCGCGCGCGGCACCTCGAAGCCCCGGCGGCACGCGCCGGACCCCATCTCGCGCTTGGCATCTCGGAGCTCAGAGCTGCGAGGGTGTCTCAAGCGAAACGCGCTGGCCCAGCTCTCGCGCTTGGCATCTGGGAGCTCAGAACTGCGAGGGTGTCTCAACCCAGACGCGCCGGACCAGCTCGCGCTTGGCATCTGGGAGCGCAGTGTTGCGAGGATGTCTTAGGAGGAACGCGCTGGAGCACCTCGCGCGCGACACCAGGGAGCTCAGGGTTGCGAAGATGTTTCAAGCGGCACCGAAACTGCGCCCAGAGCACAATTCGACAACATAAGTGTAATCAATGGTTCGTTTGGGTGTGACCCCTCCTCCCTCCTCCCTTTCGGAGTTTCCTAGATGTCTCAGGCGAAACGGGCCAGACCATCGCGCGCAGCATCTCGGAGCCCCGAATTGCGAGGATGCCTCAAGCGAGACGGACCAAACCACCTTGCGCAAATTCTCTCAGAGCTCAGAGTTGCGAGATGTCTCAAGCGAAACGGGCCAGACCACCTCTCGCAAATCTTACCAAAACCCAGAATTGCAAGGATGTCTCAAGCGAAACGGGCTGGAACACATCTCGCGCGGCATCTCGAATCCCAGAATTAAGAGGATGTCTCAGGCGAAACGGGTCGGACCACCTCGCGCGCGGCCCCGAACTGCAAGAATGTCTCAGGCAAAACGCGCCAGACCGCTTCTCGCGTAACTTCTCGGAGCTCAGAGTTGTGGGGATGTATCAAAAGAAATGCGCTGGACCATCTCGCGCACGGCATCTCGGAGCCAAAAAATCATTCCAAGGATACCTCAAGCGAAACGGGCTGGACCACCTAGCGCGCAGCATCTGGAAACTTTGAGTTGCGATGATGTCTCAGGCGAAACGGGTCGGACCACCTCTCGCACGGCATCTCAGATCTCAGAGTGTCAAGGATGTCTCAGGCGACACGCCCAATCCTGGTCCAATGAACAAACTCCGAAACGCGAGTTGTGAAGAACTCTCAGGCGAAACGGTCAGATCGGTGAATTCTTAAGGATGTCTCTGTGCGCCTTCTCACGGTCGGAGCTAGCTTCTACCACAACAGGACCCCGTTCAGCAAGCTGCTGGGAGAAGAACAGAAACTTCTGGAGTTCCGCGCGGTTTTCTTGGATCGGCGCTGGCGCGCCAGGAGCAGTGCCGCAAGCGCCACCAGCGGGACCCAGGCGCCGATCCAAGAGATCCGCGCGGAGCTCCGAAATTGTGGATGTGAAGGCCAGCGATGTTCTTCGAATAGTCAGCAGGCGACCAAAATTGCCCAAAACGGCCCCCAAGAGACTCAAAAGAGGCCCCAAAAATGATCTCCAAGACGCCCCCAAAAGGACCGCAAAAGGCCCCCGAGAGGCCCACAATGCCTTACCCGTGCACTTCTTCATCGCTCAGTCCGTCGTGGTCGTCGTCCTGCTCATCATGGACTTCGATTCTGCTCTGGGCGTCGGCGGAATGAATGAGCACAAGACCAATCGGAAGCCCGCGCGGATACCCTTCATCGGCACTGGGCACGCCTCCCCCTCGCGCGCGCGCGGACCGCGCCGTCCCAGGGGGTCAGTTGTGGCGCCGAGAACTCCGCACGAGCCTCCCAGGGTTCGATGCCTCTGCAGTGTCTGAAGGCCTCCCAGCACCGAGGAGCAAGAGATGGCACACCAATAAACTGCTGGAGCTCCGCGCGAAACTCTTGGATCGGCGCTGGGCCCCCCTGGCGGCGCCGGCGGCGCCGCCCCTGGCGCTCTCGTCCAGCGCCGATGCAAGAGATCCGCGCGGAACTCCAAAGAAATCGATGGTCATGCCTTTGTTTCTTCTTCGGCAACTGGGAGCCAGGAAAAAGCGGGTCTTACGCGAGATGGCACAGCGACCTTGCACGGTGGCTTACGTGGGCCGCCAGCGCGGCATGCCAGTGCAGACGAGGACGCTTACGCGCGACCTTACGCGGGACGCTTTCGCACGACTCTCGGCGAAGTCGACCGAGTTTCATTCCGTCGCTCAGATGGGGTCGGAGTCGATGGGGTCGGAAGATCGCGCCGCATCGCCTGCGCATCGGCGATGCATCGGCGAGGTCGGGAGAGCGAAAATCGAGCACCACACCGCGCCGCTTCCCCGATGCATCGGCGAGTCGACGATCCTCCCATCCCATCTGCTCTGGCCCCGTGGGGAGGCCTGGCTGTACAGTCAAAACGTATATTAAGGACGCGTGGTAATGACGCAAGACCCTTGGAGGCTGAAGTTGGGATTTTTTGGGCGGCGGCGACCAGTGAAAACGGCAAAGGACGGGCCACAGAGGCAAGGACGCAAGGGTATCCTAGATGAAGGCGCGCATCCTTACTAGGCGCGTTGACTGTATTTCTGTGCTCGAGTCCTGGCAGCCCACGTGCATCTTGGCCACGAGGTCCTGCACCTTGTTGATGACGGGGCGGGGCACGGCGAGAAGGCTGGTGCCGCTGTCGATGAGCGCGCTGCAGCCGCCCTCCTCGAAGCAGCCCAGCCGGGTCTCCGTGAAGAGGCCCGGGCGCGTGAGCTTCACGCTGGCGAGGCCAACGCTCCTGGAAGGACAGCAAACTAACAAGCTGGTGAGCACACACTTTCGGATGTCCGCGGATCTTTTGTTTGGGGGCTGGACTCCCCTCCCTGGCGCGCGGAGCGCGCTAAGGCCGGCGATCCAAGAGATCGGCGCGAGCGGTTTTGTCTGTGCCATTTTCTGCTCTTCTCCGAGCTCCAGGTGTGCTTCCCGAGGATGGGCACCCTCGTGAAGAGGTCTGGCTTGTCCGTGTGCTGACGCTCCTGCACGACCAGTCAACATCGAATCAGGAAGCAAGCGCGAATCGGAGCGCGCATCGAATCGGGCCGCATGGGCACGGAGTCGGGATCGACCAGGACTGGCTGCGACGGGTTGCACAACGACGCCGTGCGAGCATCGGGCCACATCGCTCGAGGCCTCCCCTTGCCGTCGCTCGGACGTCCATTCCCCGTGCATGTTTTGGTTTCGTGCGTGTTGTTTCTCTGCTCGATGGTCCAGGATGCTCCTCGATGTTCCTCGCCGAGAAAACATGCACACGTCCGAGCGATGCCGAGTCCCAGATGGGGTCCCAGGCGAGCATGCCCGGGGGGCCAAGCCCAGAGGGTGGGGGCGCGGGGCGCTCGGGAGGCCTGCCACTGCCTTCTTCAGCCTGCAAGCGTCTGCTTGGGACCGACTGGCCGCCAGGGGCGCTGCGCCTGGCACCCCCAAAGGTGGCGCCGACGAGCAGAGAGCGAAACTGTCGGGTTCCTGCGCGCGGCTCTACAGAGAGGCAGGGGACCTGGCCCAGGAACACGCTCCGGGTCCGAGCAGATGGGGTTGGAGGGTCGCGCCACATCCCCGATGCATTCGCGAGGCATCGGCGGCGGCGGCGACGCATCGGCGCTGCGGGGGTAGCATAGAAATCGGGCTGCACACCGCGCCGCACATCGGCGATGCAGCTGCGACGCGGTGCGACCCTCCGAGCCCATCTGCTCGGACCCCGCCTGGGAGGCCTAGAATCGCATCGTCGGCACATCAGAACCGGATCGGACGGACCGGCCGAAAATCAACATCGAATCCGATCGGTCGGATCCAGATGGGGCCCCACTCCTGCCAGGTGAAGTACCCGTCGGAGCCGGCACGGGCCCCCATGCAGATGGAGAAGGCCTGCACGCCGAAGGTGTGCAGCATCGGGGGCGTGTCGCTCATCTCCAGCGCGGACTCGATGGCGTCCTGTCGGGGACGCGCCACGTAGCCCTGGTCGGCCAAGGCCCCGTCGCGAGCCCGTCGCTCGCTTGCTAGCTCCCAACCCCTGGGCCAGCGGAAAGCAGAAATGGGGGAGTGGGCTCAGGTCGGGCCTGTCCCCCTACAGGGGGATTTTGGACGGAAATTTCTTAATAGTCCAAAAATACTCAGAAATGGTAATACAAACAACAACAACAACAACAACAACAACAACAACAACAACAACAACAATCATTTTACCCGAACGCTCAGTGTTCTCACCAGTGCCAGGGTTTTCATGCGACGCGAGACAATACCCCCACTTCGTGGGGGGGCAGGTCAAGCTCTACCAAATATCCAAACGACTCTTCGCGACCACCCAAACCCAGCTTCCCGCCCTATGACGTTGGGACACTTCACTTCGTGGCGTGCGGACGACCGTGGCTACTACACTGGCGTGGGGTACACACCCACAGAACTTGGTCACTTATTCGGGGCGCGCGTGTGCCCAGCATCCTGCAATTGTGACATACAATACATGACACAGACAGACAGAGAGAGAGACAGTGAGAGACAGAGAGAAGAGACAGAGAGAGCGGAGTTGGTCACATTTTTGGGGCAAGTTCCTGAGATCGTCGTGTTTTTTGTTGGTCTTGCGCGCGCGAATGTCCACTTTACTTTTTTTTGCAAGGGATTATTGAATTTTGATTATGTTAGAACAAGAAAAAGTAGCTCGCGCGAGCTCATGTAACATAAATGTTGAAAAACCATTGGTTTTGTGGGAGTCGGACAGCGCGCGCGGGATGAAATTTGGACATTTTTTTTTTGAAAAACCATTGGGTTTTTGATGTTTTTATGTTGAAATCGTTACGAAACCTAAGGTTCTGGAAGGATTTTCGTCTTGCGCGCGCGAATGTCCACTTTTCCTTATTTTTGCAAGGGATTATTGAAATTTGATTATGTTAGAACAAGAAAAAGTAGCTCGCGCGAGCTCATGTAACATAAATGTTGAAAAACCATTGGTTTTGTGGGATTCGGACAGCGCGCGCGGAAGGACATTTTGACAATTTTTTCTTAAAAAACCATTGGGTTTTTGATGTTTTTATGTTAAAATCGTTACGAAACCTAAGGTTTTGGAAGGATTTCGTCT
>CAUYUJ010001663.1:20000-50000 GCA_963575745.1 Prorocentrum cordatum
GCGCGTGTACGTGAGCGTGTGCGTGTGCGCGTACGTGCGTGCGTGTGTGCGTGTATGCGCGAGCTGGATTTTGCCGCCCGCCCTCGACTCCCGGCATCGGCCATGACGCCCTGCCACGGCCACCTCGGCCCGGGCCGCCTGCTGCACGCTCTCGGCCCGTTCGCCACCTGGGCGGAGGCGCCTGCCTCGCTACCCCCAGCCGCTCCTGGGTCCGCCCGCTCCGGCAGCTCGGTGACCCTGCAGCCCGCTGCCTCCGCCCGGTGCGGCCCTCCCCTCGCCGGGGGGCGCCCGCGCATCGCCCTCCCGGCCCCCCCTGGCCTGGTGGCCCCCGCTTTCCCTCTCCCCTGGGGAACGGTCCGCTCTGGACGCCCCCGTCAGGCCGGGCCTGGCTCGCGCCACTACAGGGGTGCCTTGCAAGTCTTCCGCGACCTCGGCATCCACGGCGCCTGGCCGCCGCCCCGTTTCTTCCCCGGCCTGGCACTTGCTCTGTGCCCTCACTGCTCCCTCATGCCCGCCCCCTGGACGGCACCCCTTCTGGGGCGGTCCCCCGCCGGCCTCCCGGGGCGCTTCGCAGGTCACTCGTGACCTCGGCTCCCGCGGTCCCCGCTCCAACCTTCTCCTGCCGCCCCCATTTCTCTGGGCCGCCTGGACCCGTCTGGGCAGTTCTGGCAGCCTGTCGATTATCGCCACGCCAGAGGGGTGCCTTGCAGGTCACCCGCAGCCTCTGCATTCTGGGTACGTACTTGGCTAGGGTTCCCACGGGCCCTCGCGTGTCGGGCCCAGTCTGCCTGCCCACCTGGCTCCAGGTCGTCCCTATCACTGGGGTGACCTCCGCTTGGAACTTTCCTCCGGGCGCCTCGCAGGTCTCCTGACCTCGGCTCCCCAGGCACTGCTGCTTCGCTTCCGCCTCCAGCTCTGCTGGGCCTTCCCCCCCTGGGCGCTCGCCTTCGGCGGCTGCCCCTGCTTCTTATCCCCAGCTGCTGCCCCGCCGCCGCTGGTCCGGCCCCCGGCGCCCCCCCGCCGCCGCCGCCTGCCCCCTCTGAGCGGGCACAGCTCCTCCCTCCCTCTTGCCCGCGTCGGGCCTCTTCTCCCTCCCCCGCGCATTGCGGCTTAATTCGCGTTGCGTGCATCCTGCATACGCCCCATCGCCAGCGAAGTGACTCTGCCTAGCCGCCGACGGAAAAAGTGTGTGTGTGTGCGGGTGCGGGTGCGGGATCGGGTGCGGATGGGAGTGCGGGTGGGTGTGCGTATGCGTGTGCGTATGCGTGAGCCTGTGCGTGTGCGGGTGCGTGTGCGTGTGCGTGTGCGTGTGCGTGTGCGGGTGCGGGTGCGTGTGCGTGTGCGTGTGCGTGTGCGTGTGCGTGCGCGTACGCGTGCGCGTGCGTGTGCGTGTGTGCGTGTGCGTGCGTGTGCGTGTGCGTGCGCGTGCGCGTGCGCGTGTGCGTGTGTGCGTGTGGTGCGTGTGCGTGTGCGTGTGCGTGTGCGTGTGCGTATGCGTGACCGTGACCGTTGTGCGGGTGCAGTGCGGGTCGTGTGAGTGTGCTTGTGCGTGTGCGTGTGCGGGTGCGGTGTGCATGTGCATGTGCGGGTGCGGGTGCGGTGTGGATGGGTGTGCGGGTGGGTGTGCCGGGTGGTGTGCGTGTGCGTGTGCGGGTGCGTGTGCGGGTGCGGGTGGGGGTGCGTGTGGCGTGTGCGTGTGCGCGTGCGTGTGCGTGCGCGTGTGCGTGCGTTTGCGCGGTCGTGTGCGTGTGCGTGTGCGTGTGCGTGTGCGTGTGGTCGTGCGCGTGCGCGTGTGCGTGTGCGTGTGTGAGTTGCGTGGTGCGGGTGCGTGTGCGTGTATGCGTGTGGCGTGTGTGTGTGCGTGTGTGCGTGTGCGTGTGCGCGTGTGCGTGCGTGTGCGTGTGGCGTGTGCGGGTGTGTGCGTGGCGTGTGCGGGTGCGGGTGCGGGTGCGGGTGTGGATGGGTGTGCGGGTGGGTGTGCGTGTGCGTGTGCGTGTGCGTGTGCGAGTGCGTGTGCGTGTGCGTGTGCGTGTGCGTGTGCGGGTTCGGGTGCGTGTGCGAGTGGTTGTGCGTGTTCGTGTGCGTGTGCATGTGTTTGTGTGTGTTGTGCTGTGTTGTGGTTTGTGTCGTGCTGTGTGCTGTGTTGTGTGAGTGTGTGCTGTATGTTGTGTGTTGTGTTGTGTACTGTGTTGTGTGTTGTGTTGTGTGCTGTGGTGTGTGCTGTGTTGTGTGTTGTAGTGTGTGTTGTTGTGTGTGGTGTGTTGTGTGTTGTGCTGTGTAATGTGTTGTGTACTGTGGTGTGTGTTGTATTGTGTTGTGGTGTGTGTTGTGAAGTGTCGTGTGTTGTGTGTTGTGTTGTGTTGTGCTGCGTGTTGTGTTGCGGTGTATGTTGTGCTGTGTGATGTAGTGTATGTCGTGCTGTGTGTTGTGCTGTGTCTTGTGGTGTGTGGTGTTGTATGTTGTGGTGAATTGTATGTTGTGCTGTGTGTTGTGGGCTGTGTTGTGATGCGTGTTGTGGTGTGTGTGTGTGTTGTGTTGTGTTTTGTGTTGTGTGTTGTGTTGTGTGTTGTGGTGTGTGCTGTGTTGTGTGAGTGTGTGTGTGTTGTGTTGTGTGCGGTGTTGTGTGTTCTGTTGTGTACTGTGTTGTGTGTTGTGGTGTGTGTTGTGTTGTGTGCTGTGGTGTGTGCTGTGTTGTGTGAGTGTGCGTGTGTTGTGTTGTGTGCTGTGTTGTGTGTTGTGATGTGGTGTATTGTGGTGTGCTGTGCTGTGCTGTGCTGTGTTGTGTTGTGTTAAGCTGTGTTGTGTTACGTTGTGTTGTGTTGTGTTGTGATGCGTTGTAATGTATTGTGTTGTGTTGTGCTGTGCTGTGTTGTGCTGTGTTGTGTTGTGGTGTGCTGTGTTGTCTTGCGTTGCGTCATGTCGTGTCGTGTCGTGTCGTCTTGTTTTGTGTTAAGTTGTGTTGTGATGTGTTGTGCTGTGTTGTGCTGTGTTGTGTTGTGATGTGGTGTGCTGTGCTGTGCTGTGTTGTGTTGCGGTGTGTTGTGGTGTGTTGTGGTGTGTTGTGGTGTGTTTTTGGTGTATTGTGGTGTGCTGTGTTGTGGTGTGCTGTGCTGTGCTGTGTTGTGGTGTGTTGTGGCGTGTTGTGGCGTGTTGTGGCGTGTTGTGGCGTGTTGTGTCGTGTTGTGGTGTGTGTGTTGTGGTGTGTGTGCGTGTGCGTCTGTGTGTGTTCGTGCGTGCGTGCGTGCGTGCGTGCGTGTGCGTGCGTGCGTGCGTGCGTGTGTGTGTGTATGTGGGTGTGCGTGTGTGTGCGTGTCTCTGTGCGTGTGCGTGTGCGCGTGGGTGTGGGTGTGTGTGTGTGCGTGTATGTGTGTGTGTGTGCGTGCGTGCGTGTGTGTGTGTGTGTGTGCGAATGTGTGTGAATGTGTGTGCGAATGTGTGCGAATGTGTGCGCACATGTGTGTGAATGTGGGTGTGCGGGTGCGTGCGTGCGTGCGTGCGGGTGCGTGCGTGCGGGTGCGTATGTTGAGCGTCAGCGGAAGCGCCCTCAACCCGAGGGCGGGTCCGCGGGGGACGCGCCGCGCCAAAAACGAGCGACGGCGACGGCACGGCCGCGCAATCCGAAATGACCCCGCACCCGACTCGGTGGCCCCCGGCTGGTGTCTTCCTTCTTTCCGTCCTTCCTCTAGGAGGCCACATGCGAACCCTACCCCTACCCCCCACGAAGTGGACCCCACCCTCCCCCTCAGAGATCGCGGGGGGTAGGGGTAAGGTTCGCATGTGGCCCCCTATTCTCGTCCCGTTCCTTCCCTTCCTCCTCCTTCTCCGATTTCGATCCTCCTCATCCTCCACCGCCTCGTCACCCCCTGCTTCTCTGGCCAACCCTGCTGCATCTGGCTCGCGCCCACGTGCGCCGGGAGCGCCCTGCCTGGAATGCCGCGTTGCGGAGGATCGGCATGCGGGCGTCGGTCACCTAGGTGGGAGGAGGCAGGGAAAAAAAGAAGGCAGGAGAGAGAGAAGAGGACGAGCCGGGAAGCAGGAGCAGGGAAGAGTGAGGGGGAGAGGGCAGGAAGGAGCAGGGAGAGGGAGCAGGGAGAGGGAGAGGGAAAGGAACAGGGAGAGGCAGGACGACCGCGCACTGCCGTGGAAGGGGCTCCGAGTGGTCAGCTCAGGCGCGGGGGGGGGGGGGCGGGCGGGGAAGCCGCGCGCCTCTCCGGAGAGCACGCCTCAGAGGCCCACGCCGCCTGCTCCGCTGGAGGAGCCACCGCCGCCGGGGGCGGGCCCCCGCGGCAGGCTGAAAGGGCACCCCGGCGCGGCCGAGACCCGACCCTCTCGCGCCCCTCCTGCGCGCACTCGTGCACTCGCTGGCGAACCTCCTGGAAGAGAGGGCTGAAAATCCACTCCCATGAGAAGCACCCCGGCAAGCGAAACCGTTTCGTAAACGCACCCACGGAAGGAATCGAAGAGGGAAGGGACGTTCAGTAAACGCCCATGGCTGTTCAGTGAAAGCGAATTGTCGGGGCCGGGGTGGTTTTTCCACCCTTGATGGAAGCCAGGCTTGACTGCCTACCAGACCTGGACCCAACCCGAAGACCCGAACTTCGGGTGGGGGGGGGGCGGGCTTCACATGTGAATTCAATGTTCCCCGACCCCCCCCCTGGTAATGGCCGGCGAATCGGGGCCTTCGGCTCGTCAAGGGGCCGCTCTCGAGCCTGGGCTCAGGTCGGGCATGTCCTTCTGCAGGCGGATTTTGGAAGAAATATGGCAATAGGTCAAAACATGCTCAAAACGGACCCAGAATAATCGAAAAATCGTCCACGGACTACTTTTAACTAGTTTCGAAGATTCCTCCTGTAGAGGGACAGGCCCAGCTTAAGCCTGGGCCGAGGACGCGCGCAGCTTTGGAGTCCCGAAACTCTGCGGTGACAGACCGTGCGGTGACCTCGAAATCCCCCAAGACCTCACCGAACGGTCCGTCAACGCACGGTTTTGGGACCTCGGATGCCCCAGTAGCCCGAGACGTCCTCGGTGAACGACCGGAGTCCCAAAACCGTGCGGTGACCCCGAATCCCCACCGACTCACCACGTGGTGTGGTCACCACCTCGTTTGGGGGCCACCGAAAAGCGCGGTCCTCTTCGCGCCCCCCCCGGGGTGGCCCAGCCTCCGCGCGAGGCAGCGCGAGGGGCCCACCGCTCGAGAGCGAGCGGGGTCTGCGGCTGTCGCATCACGCCTCCCTCGCCTGGGTTTCGCCGACGGCTGGTTTCGCCCGGCTGGTTTCGCCCCGTCGGCGAAACCAGCTCCGTCGGCAAAACCAGCTGCCGTCGGCGAAACTGCCCGACCCGACCCGCCCGCTGGGGTCCGCCCGCCCGACCCGACTCGCCCGTTAGAGTTCGCGCGTACTCGGCCGAGCGTGCCCCACACTTTAATGTCCCGCCCGCCCCGACCCGACCCGCCCGCCGCTGGGGCCCGCCCGCCCGACCCGACCCGCCCGTTAGGGTTCGCGCGTGAGGGTCCGCCCGTCCGACCCGACCCGTCCCGCCGGCTAGGGTCCGCCCGCCCGACCCGACCCGCACGTCAGGGTCCGCCCGCCCGACCCGACCCGACCCGCCCGCTGGGGTCCGCCCGCCCGAGCCGACCCGCCGTTAGGGTTCGCGCGTGCTCGGCCGAGCGCGCGCAACACTTTAATGACCCGCTCGCCCAACCTGGCCCGCCCGTCAGGGTCCGCCCGCCCGCCCCGACCCGACCCGCCGCTGGGGTCCGCCCGCCCGACCCGACCCGCCCGTTAGGGTTCGCGCGTGCTCGGCCGAGCACGCCCCACACTTTCATGCCCCGCTCGCCCGACCCGACCCGCTACTCAAGGTCCGCCCGCCCGACCCGACCCGACCCGCCCGCTAGGGTCCGCCCGCCCGCGGCGACGACGGCGTCGGCGAAACCAGCGCCGGCGAAACCAGCGCCGGCGAAACCAGCCGCCAGCGAATGTTCGCGCGACATGGCTAGCGGTATCGTGCGAATCGCCCTCCCAAAGCCGATGCCGTGACCGTGCTCTGCACATCCGTGCGGTCGGGAGGAACCCCTTGGAACTCGCGCGAAACATACCCAGTGGTCGGCACTATTGTTACCAAGAAGTACTGACGCATAACACCTAAGCGAAAGCCTCCCCTGGCCCATCCTCGTGAACGTAATACAGAAACATATCCAGAATACCGAACGACCTGGGCTGACCAGGGCACTGCTAAACTTCTCATCCGAAGCCCTGCAAGCCTGAACCTTCGTGGCACGGTGCCGACCGTACAAAACCGTGAGCGAATCAGACGAAGCGGTAGGTTGTCCGTGTGACATGCGCCAACGAGCTTCTGAACCAGATACTCTGGCAGAAACGAATTACCTTTGACCACTGGAGAACGTCGGCTCAGAGCGTGGCAACAAATTGCTGCTGCGCAATGCTTACCGCACCCGTGAAGGGTACAGAAAATCATTATTTCCAAAAAACCGACAGCGGCGGCTGTCGGGCAGGCGACATGTTGTCTCAAGCTGACAACGTCAGCGGCGACACTGATGCCGAACACCGTTCAAAATGAACAGTCACCGATGTTGGTCTTCGCCACTTCTGTGACAACTCATGTGGTGCTCCTGTGGTATGCGACCAACAGCAAATGATTAACTCAACTGGGTCTAATCACTTGCAGCGCGGCTTAATCTGGGACTGCGCGAATTGATGTAAATCTGCGCCCTGAGGGCTGGCTCTTGCCGGCTCTTGCTGGTTCTTGCGAACCGGCGTTAAACAACGCTGATGGACGCTAAATCGAAGCTCATCGACGCTCCATCGGCGCTTCTGCATCGATTACCAGACACTAGCGCACGCGCTTGCACTCAAAGACGGAATTTCGCGAAGACAGACGATGCTTCCATGATTTGGCGACGCGCACAAGGGGGAAGGGGGAGGGGGAAAGACTTCTTGGAAGGAGGTTGCTTCTTAGAAGGCGCCAGCCTCCATGTATAGACAAGGCCCGCGCCCACTGTGAAGCAGCCTCCTTCTATCGGGTCGGGCGAAAGGGGGGGATAGCAAAGGGGGGGGTGAGAATCAGCTCACGTAGCTGATTTTCCCGGCGCCTCCTGGCGCCGGAGGCGGCTCTGTATCGAGGAATGGGCCCCTCGATGAGGCCGGAACCAGCTGCATGCAGCAGATTTCGTACCCCCCCTTTCCCAATCCCCCCTTTCGCCCGGCCCGAGTCTAAGAAGCCTTCCCCCCTCTGCGCGCGGCCGCACGTGGTCCGTCCCCATGCCCGATCGCACCGGGAAGGCGCAGCCGGCCGCGCGGTGCCCTGCCGAGCCCAGGCCGCGGCTCGAGGGGCCGAGCCGGCCGACCTCGCCGCCACCCGGGCCAGCAGGCGACGGGCACGGGGGGCGCGCAGGGCTCCTGGGCAGCGGGCGCAGAGCCGCCCGAGAGCGGCGAGGAGCGAGGCGAGCCGCGCAGAGGCTTCTCACGCGGGCCGCAGGCGCAGCAGGCCGCGGCCGTGGGGGAGGGGCGTGCGATGGCGCGCGGCCCTGCGCGCAAATGCCCGCGCAGGCGACCCCGTTCCCTGGAGCCGCTCACCCGCGCTCGGCTCCGGTCGGGCACGTCCCCCCACGGGCGGATCTTGGACGAACAAGAGCAAACACTCCGAACATGCTCGAAAATGGTCAAGGAAAAGTCGAGAAAATGTTCCCAGACTATTGTTTGACTGCTCTTGAATATTTCTCCTGTAGAGGGACAGGCCCGACTCAAAGCCGCTCACTCGCGCTTGGCGCAGAAACCATGACATGTCGATGGCCACAGTTGCAGACCGTGCGCTGCCATGGGACACGATTGCGTGGCCAGTGGCCCGCAAGAACACCGCCACGGCCAACAAGCACCCACGGACTGCACTGGTAGATTCGCTCGTCTTTGCCATCGGCTGGCCTGGGTGCCATGGGCTGGATGCATGGCAAGGCCTGGACCTCAGGGCCCAAATCAATGGCATGGGCACGACTGCCCGGTTCTAGAGCGAAACTGGCCAAGGGCATCGAGCAAAAATGCCTCCGAAGTAGGAGGGAGGATAGAGGGGAGGGATGGGGAAAAGGACGAGTAAGAAGAGGAGGAGGAGGGAGGAGGAGGAAGGAGGAGGACGAATAAGAGGAGGAGGAGGAGGAGGAGGAGGAGATGGACGAAGAGGCTGCCCAAGACAAAGGAGGCGGTCGGCTCACGAAGGCAAGTAGGAAGGAAAGAGCCGGGTGTTGCCTGAAGTGTCCCTGGCCCGAGGTGCCCCCTGGACCTCCCAAGGAGGCCCCAGAGGCCTCCGTAGCACCCCTCACGAGGCCCCCGGGGGCCCCCGGGGGCCCAACGTGAAGCGAAAAGCTGGGGGCACCTTGCGCCGGGGGCACCTTCCGCAGGCCCCGAGAGAGGGGGAGAGGACAGGGAGAGAAAGAGGTTTGGGCGATGGGGGAGGCGCGGGAGGGCCCCACGGCTCGAGGCGCGAGGCGGCGCACAGCGGCAGGCGCTCTCCTCCCGTGTCCGGTCAGCAAGAGGGAGCGGGCAAGATCAGTCCGCCTCGAAACGGGAGCTCGGATCGACTCGCAGCGCGCGCCGGATCGGGCCGCAGCGGCTCTGAGCCGCAGCCGAATCGGATCGGCCGCAGGCGCGGCAGTCCACATCGGCTCGCCGGAGCATCGGGGCCGAATCGGATCGGGCCAGACAGAGACGATGTCGAATCGGATCAATCGGACCAGAATGGATCCTGCCCGATGCCCTCAAACGTTCGGATCGGGTTCCCAACCCTGCTGGTTTTCGGTGATCGATGCTGCGGGCGAGTCTGTCGAAGAGAGAATAAGGCGCCCTCGTCTTTCCTTTGTCCTGCCCATCGCATTGATTACCATTTTTTGTCAGAACCGAGTTTGAGCGAGCACAACCAAATAAACAACGCAAACAAGCAAAATATTCAATAACACGCGGCGTGGCACTTCGGCTCGCAAGGCAACCGAGTGGGCAACCAATGCATTTGGCAAGGGCGTTCGCCTTCCCTCCACGCAAATACGTCAATGTACGCATGCAGTGGTACTTGGGAGGCCGCTCATGAGCTGAACAGACCCGCCAGTGCGCATCTGTGGATGACTACACGACTACGGACTGGAAATGTTTGGTGGACATACGACTTGCTACCGAGAAGCGCGGGACAAATACCTAACTATACAGATCGGCAGACACGCAAAAAATGTCCAGGGCTCCAAACGACCTGGAGAACCCCTCGAATGTTTTCACAGATATATCCACCAAAAACCAAACAAACGCGTGCTGTCACGGCGTGACTCGGTCGACCCGGACGGATCGCGGCTGCCAAATGGCGCAAACCGTTCTACGTCGACTGATTCCACCGCGCTGGCGGTCCGAAAACCTCCCGGGCCTGGCTCTGGCCAAGCAGGCCCGTCCAGCTGGCCCGGCTGCGGTTCGCAAAACTTCGGGGCCTCGACTCGAGATCGGCGGCGAGCGAGGGGGGAAGTAAGAAGGAGAAGGCCTTCTCAGAAGGCTCGGAAGCCCCTCTCGCCTTCTGAGAAGTTTTCTGAGTATTCCCTGGATACACAGAAAACCTCTCAAAGGCACGAGGGCTTCTGAGAAGCCCCGCCGCCTTCTGAGAGGGCCTTTGCCTTCTCACTTCCCCCCCTCGCTCGCCGTGGCCTGATTCCGCGCATTCGTGCTGGCTGATGCGCGGGCGGGCCGGGGCCCTCAGTCACAGATGTGGAACTTGTGGTCAGTGCCATGTGTGTGGCGCAGGTATGCTTGCTCCAAATGTCTCAGCGTGAGCCATCTTCCGCTGCAGGGTTGGAGAAACACGTCTGCCTGAATCCGCGCGTGCGTGCTGGCTGACGCGCGAGGCGCAGCCCCCTTCGCGCCCTCGCGCCGCCCCCCGGGAGACTCGGGGATCCGCTGACCGGGGTCAGTCCAGACCCGGGTCAGTCAGGCCTTGCAGCATCCTGCACGACCCTGCAAGACTCTGCACCCGAACCCAAACCAGCGCGGAGGGTCCTGCAAGATCCTGCACCCAAACCCGCGCCAATGCGGCCCCGGCCCTGCAGGATCCTGCAAGATCAAGCGCTCTGGCTGACCCCCGTTTGCATCGACCCCCATCTCTTGAGCCTCGAGAGAAGAGCACGCATCCGGCCCCGGCCGCCCCGGGCCCGCCCGTGCCTCCCCCTGGGGTCCTCCCCTTGCCTTCGCAAGACCCCGCGGGTGGCCTGCGGCTGGCGCTGGGCCGACACAGCGGAGGCCAGTCCACAAGAAACCCAACCATGACCCCTCCCCCCTACCCCTCCCCCCCCCCTCCCCCTCCCCCTCCCCCCCCCTCCCCCTCCCTCCTCCCTCCCTCCTCCTCCTCCTCCTCCTCCTCTCCTCCTCCTCCTCCCCCTCCTCCTCCTCCTCCTCCTCCTCCTCCTCCTCTCCTCCTCCTCCTCCTCCTCCTCCTACTCCTCCTCCTCCTCCTCCTCCTCCTCCTCCCTCCTCCCTCCTCCTCCTCCTCCTCCTCCTCCTCCTCCTCCTCCTCCTCCTCCTCCTCCTCCTCCTCCTCCTCCTCCTCCTCCTCCTCCTCCTCCTCCTCCTCCTCCTCCTCCTCCTCCTCCTCCTCCATTTTTGGCGTGGGAACGTCACGCAGTTCATCGCAAAATCATGAGACCCCAGGACGTCCATTGATTTTTGGTGTGGGTAGGGAACCGAACTCTATACACCGAGGCTCTTTGCGGCCCTGCACCAAAATTTGCACAGGGAAGCGGATCCTGGTGTATACGGGATCCTGGTGTATACATGTTCCGCTGCTTCCTTGGGGAACGTAAACATCAAGTACACACCACACCACCCTGACGTCGCCCCCGACCCTCAAAAAGTCCTCGGATGGAAAAGCAGCCCGCCACTGGTATTGTATATGTTCCAGTTTCCGAGTGGGAACGTCACGCCTTCCATCGCAAAATCAACCTCAGTCGATTCTGGGCCACGGGCAGCGGCTAACCTTGAACGCCCGCGCTGGGGTCGCCGCCGCGTCAACGCGGCGCAAACCTTGGGGAAACCAGAAGGTACCGATACCGCTTCTCCCCGGACCTCTCCCGGGCTGCGTCCTGACCAGGATTTCGAGGCGAATCCAGCGGTGGCGACGAGGGCCTCCCAGGAGGCCCGGCCCAAAAAGGGGAAAACGAGGGAAAGGTAGCGGTATGGATACCTTTTCGTCCTCTGAGGGACGGCCAAAGAGCACTCCAAGACGGCATCAGAACGGACCCAAGTTTGCCTTTGATCGATTTCAGCGTTCTCGCTGTTCCGGATGTCCGACAGTCCAAGAGGTCCCCACGCGGAGCCCCCAAGAGGCCCCAAGAGGCCCTAACATGCTCCGAAGGAACCCACAAAGAGGCCCTGGAGGCCCCAAGAGCCCCCAAGAGGCCCTGGAGAGGCCCCCAGAGAGGAGGGGCCCCAAGAAGCCCACGATAAGCTTCCAAGATGCCCTCGGAAGCCCGAAAGACCTCCCATGGGAGCTTGAGAACCATCCAACACGCCTCTGATACACGACCCAGGCACGGTGGCGGGATGCACTGACAGAACTTCGGTGGGGGGGCGTACTCAGTTGAGCGCTCCTCGCAACCGTCCTGTTACTTTTCTCCCCTAAGCGAGGCTTACGCCATAGCTCATGGACACGACCGCCACCCAACTCCTTCTCAGCTCCCACACCCCGCGCTCACACAGGCAAGTGCCAGCGACGATACAATATGGGCCCGCGGGGTGGGCACAGCAATCCGCCGCCCAACCAGGTACGGCGTGTGAGATCCCCGCATCATGGTCTGCAAGCCAAGGGTCCTGGGGCCTCTTCGTAGAGGCCCAAACAGGAATGTTTCGCTCCCTGTTTCGCCCCGTCTTCCTCGTTTGGTTCCGTCCGCCCTTTTCGACACCTTGGATTGCCCGTTCGGGAGCACTGAGATGGGCGAGTTCTGGTGAGAGTAGGCACACTTTCCAACAGTTCCTCTCTACTGGGCGGGCAAGGGGAGGGAAGAAAGAGGACATGTGCAGAAGGAGACGTGACGAGAAAAAGACTGGTCCCCTTGCCCTCGTTTATGGAGAAACGCCTCGGACGAACTGGTCCCCCCAAACGGCCTCGACGGTGCTCCCTGTGACGTCAAGAGGCGTCGTCGCGCCATCGACTTGTCGGACAACCACTCCGCCAATCCACCGGAAAGCCAAGAACGCGCATCAGTGCGCATCGTTTCATTTGCACGAAAACATACGATAGCCTGGGATGTCGCGGCCCCTGAATTCGCACGTAAGACAGGGTCGGAACTGTAGCGGGTTGGAATATGAGAAGCGCAGAAGAGGTCTCCTCCCAGAAGGTCTGATTCTTCGCGTCGAAGGGGCCGATGCTGACCGTGTCTTTGGCCTCGCTTGCTCGAGCCCATCCCACCAATCCCCAGCGTCAAGCCCTCCCGCGTTCCGAAACCAGAGGCACTGCAACGCTCCCCGTGCTCCCTCGCCAAATAACGGCCCGGTGCGCAGAGCTCACTCTCCCTGCGGGCGTAATCAGAGCAGCCGTCTGATGAGCAAGATGCGCCTAGTCATTGAGCCATGCCGAGACGCAACCACTCGGCGGCGAGCAGAGCAGGACCTGGTCGGGGCGAGAGGGGCAGGCCTCGAAAGAATGCCGAGTGGGGCTCCGGGGGAGGGGCTGTGAAAGGAGCCCGCCCCGTGAAACCCACGCGCACCACGCCTTCCGACAGGCAAGTGGCCCTCCGACCGGGCCGCCCCCCTCGCCCCACTCCCCCGCGCCGCACGTGGCCGGCCCTCGACCGGAGGACGGCACGGGTGCTCCCTCTCGGCGCTGCCAGCCCGTGCCTCGGGGAACTCTGGCGTGGCTGGATCCGTGCAAGAGTTGCCCCTCTTGAGCAAGCTTGCTCCTCGCACCCTACTCCTCACTCAGTCCACGCGTTCTCTTGGGTCGATCGGTCTCTCGCTCGCCATTCCACCTCCACCAGGGAGAAATCCGAGCCCTCAGGCGAATGAAAAGTTCGAGAGAATCACTCCTGAAAAGCGTCTAAGTCCAAATTACAGCTCGTAATACGTGCGGCCAGGTGTTCAGTTGAAGGCTTGAACACAGAGTGCGCAAGTTCGGCAGTGTGAGACGATTTCTGGTGGCTGCTTGGATCCCTTTGGTATGCCGTCCCATACACAGAACATTAACATGTATGGCTCCCCGCCCAAACGGCCCTGCCTGTTGCACTTTCTGATGGCTTCTTGAATTCCTTTTGGGGAAGCCTATGGATCCCTTCGGCTTCCCGCCCCAGTGGCCGTGAGTTACACAGACCAGCGGCTGCTTGCATCCCTGCGGCTCGACATGCTATGGGACCAGATTACACGTCGGTCGGAAGAAGTATGTAGAAACATGAAGTAGAAAGGCGGACACAGTGGATTGGGTCCAGGTCCTCCCAGAGAGTGACAAAACACATCAAAAGCATGCCGATTCTTGAAGTAGGAAGGCGCTTAAAGTAGATTGGGATCTGGGGGTCCAAGAATACCTACTCTCAACGACCAGCGTGTACCCCCCGCACCACCGACTCCAGATGTGGTAATAAAATGGAGGGGGGCCACGCCCCTCCCGTTTCGTTAGCTCCACAAACAAGCCACGAGAGGGCGTCCTTTCGCCCAGACACACTGGATGCCTCCAAGACCGCCCAAATCGGACCCCCTCCCAAATCACACCTCCCCCCTCTCGCTGCGAAGCCCGAAGTGTGCACATGGGGTTCCGCACGCACGACGTCCACAGGCGTGGAAGTCCACATGCCGCGCACATGGGTTTCCACCAACCCGTACATGCACGGGGTGACCCCCCTAGACACGCTTGGGATGTCACGAGTTCGCACACGAACCAACACATTCTCTTTTTCTCTCTCTCTCTCTCTCTCTCACACACTGTTCGGGCGCACGTGGGCGGGGAGAGCAACTCGGCTGGTCACGAGCCAAGTCGAGCAAAACCGCGCAGGCTTCGCGCACACACACACACACACAAACACACACACACACACAGTTTGAAGGGGGTTGGGAGGCCAACAGTTTCGCCTCAGGCGAAGCCAAACTCCAGATCGGTTGTATCGTAGCAACGATAGTCCCAATGCAAGAGGGGATGCCATGTCAAGTAAAAGGGGATGCCTTTTACTATCGATAGCGATAGTGCGCCTCGCGGTGAGGCACAGTCAAATCTAGGCGGCCGGCCGCTTTGAGCCAAGACGGCGGCGGGCGCACGCTCGCTTCCGCTCCTTACGTCCCTCAGCTCGCTTTAGAGTCGGGGGGGAGGGAGACGAAGCGTGCGTCCGCCACCCATATAGCGAGAACAATTCAGCAGCTAACCGATACAAAGACAGGAAAAGAAACGGACCCAAAGGAATTGGACCCGTCAGCGAGTTGCCTCGCGAATATAAGACATACGCATCAGGCGGCGTCAGAACTTGATGTCCGGCCGGCCCGATATGGCGCATGTCTCTTCAGGTCATGGTTGAAGGTCTGTATACCTCCCATGACTTGTAGATGCATGTATCAGTCAATGCTCCCTTTTGTGTGTCCATCCGCAGTCATATCGCGGGCATCACACCACTGAATGCTATGCACGATTCCGCGTTCCATCATCTGTCGTATCCAACCTATGTGTCCTAAAAAGGTACACTCAGTCGGCTTCTTCAAGTCTTTGCTTGACAAGGAATTAAAGGCAGACTCAGCATCGATGGTCAAGGTGACCTTGATGCTCAGGCCACCCAACTCCAAGTATGTCTTTCAACTAAGTGGGTGTGAGTGGCCCCGCATGGAGCTCGTGCAGAGTCACAATCGTGGGACACCAGTCCTCCGAATTATGGGCTGCTGAGTAACTTGAGCGGACTTGCAAGCGGTGGGACTTGCAGAACGCATCAATCAAGTGAACGACAGGCTTGCCAGATGACGCGTTTCCACGTCGTAGCAGGCTTGCCCCGCGAATGCCATAGCCTTTGACGTCGTCATCGGCGTCTCCACCATGTAAGTCGACCTCGCCCGTGGGGTTCATCGCCTGTGTTTTGACTCGTCGTAGTTCTCAAATCCTGGAAGAGCGCGGAGCACAGTTGCCGACCCAGGCGGCAAAGTGAAGCACACCACACTTTCCTTTTTCACCCGTTGCCTCGGCGAGTTCTCGATCGGCCAATCCTTTTAGGGAGGCCATGTTGATGTCCAGGGAAGCAATGATCCACTGTTTCTTGCACGCTACCGCGCTGGCAAGTAACCTCTGGCTTGACCTTCTGGCTGTTCCCGAAAATGTTCCTACATCGAAAGCTTCTAGGTCCACGAAGCCTCGAAGTACCAAACGTAGTCGGACGGCGCGCCCCATCTCACCCGTCGTTTTTTAACGAATTTCCATGTGTATACAAATCTCGAAGTCATGATGTTCGACGCTTTGGCGATCCCCTGCATTTTGACGCATTTATTGTCGAACCATGTCTTGAGCTCAGTGAACGGGGCCTTCGATATTTTCTCGGGATTCGCCTGGATGCCAGCCTTAGCGAGGAAGTCATCTTCCTTGACGACCACAGCTCGCTTTGCAGCGGCAGCAACATGCACTCGCATGGTGGTCACCCGGTCGGCGTCTAACAGCACGCGTTGCTGCTCGGACAAGACTATATTTGACATCTCAACGCAGAGCTCAACGCATGGACCGTTTTCGTCAGAGTCGAGTCCGTAGCTGTCGTCTTTGACCATGGTGCACAAGGAAGCGTAGTACGTTTCCTCGGCATCGGGATCATGAGCGCACCCCCACTTCGGCAGGTGTCCCCGCTGCTCATCAGCTACAGTGAGCAACGCACTCTGATCAGGAACCATCTGTGTAGGTACGGTAAAGAGGTATTCTAGTGGAGTTGCCTCCAACAGTTCCTTTTCCTTTCGCAACTCTGCGTACCGTACCTCCATGACATGTGACTCAAGATCAGCTTCTGATTCCTCGTAGATCGTAGACAGCCGTCCGTCATCATGTTCTGGTTCGGCTTCTGAAGCCTCTCTGGCGGCTCCCTCAGGTGTCGGCGCATCAGCCAAGTCCTCGAACTCTGGCACGTCCTGATCGAAGCCTGCCTGAGGTTTCGTGGACTTCAGGCACTGGATGATTCGCGAATGTGCTGATCCAGTTATATCATGTATATTCAGAGCAGTACCTCCTGATTCATAGTACTGGAATCCTGGATGCACGTTGTTATCTTAATGAACCAATGTGCAACAGTCCGCATAAGTAACCGGGGGTCGCTTTATGAATATGCTTGGCTAGTCTGACCGAAAAAAAAAAACAAAAAAAAACAAAAAACAAAAAAAAAAAAAAAAAAAAAAAAAAAAAAAAAAAAAAAAAAAAAAAAAAAAAAAAAAAAAAAAAAAAAAAAAAAAAAAAAAAAAAAAAAAAAAAACTCGATGCGGAAGAAGTTTCTGATGGAATCTTGCAGAGCCAAGTGTACCTTTGCAGATAGACGACTTGCCGCCGTCATCTGAAGCGCACCTTTCTCGGTCGGCACATAGCCAAATGTAAACGCAGGTCTCCCCGCTGAAAGGCTAGCTACGAATGTCAACACTGTACGTAGCGCAGTGTTGTCGGAGCCAATCTCTCGGGCTATGAGTGCTTCAATGTAGAGCGAGTGTCTTGCATCGCAGTATTGTACTCGAACATCTCGGTTGCCTACTCGGATGATGACCTGACCCCTTTTCGGGATCATTCCTCACAACTGGGAACGGGCCATTCCAGCCTCCCCAGTCATCTTTAGTAGTCGTAGAGCGATGGTAGTCAACCGAATCTCCTTCGTCATAATAACGCTGACCTGCAATTGTCGTTTTAGTGCGTAGAGCACGATTGGTCTTACCTACTGCCGTGGCATGTGTGATCGCCTCAATGTATACCCTGCGTATTGTCTGTTCACGAGAATGATGTGATGTTTCTGTCGACTGCTCGTGGTCCAGAACAAGGAGGTCAGGGGGCATTGCTGGTTGCCGTCCAAATAGTGCATTGCATGGAGACACCTCGTTGTAGAAAGTGAATGCGCTGGCAGCAAACAAGGCTTCAAGCAGTAGTCTAGTAAACACAATAAGTATTTCGAACCTATTGAGTTCAGCCTCCATTACGTAAAGTAGATGACGTAGGATGCCATGTCCGGCCTCGATCGTCGCAGCGTGCTGTCCACGTGCGCGCAATCTAAGTTCAGTGTCTTTTGCCTTGAGGACTGCTTTCGCAGTGTCAGTATTAAGGGCACCTTCTCCATCCGAGTAAAGTACCTCAGCTGGTCCGAACTGCATCCAGCACTGATGATATGCATCCAGGATGGTAGTCATCGTTGTATCTGGTATTTCCATCCCAGTAGCATACCGTATACAAAGATGGATCATGTGAATTGTATTGTGTTCTTGCTTGTATACCATCAAGTCACATTCCACTTCATCATTAAATTTGCCAGGTAATGCAGTAGAGGGCATAATTGCGCGCCCAGGTTTGTCCCAAGCTCTGCATTCTCGGCATGTATCGCAGACATCTTTGATGAGGTTGAATCTAGCACTGTCCAAACCTATATATCTTGAGATGAGTCTCATCTTAGGCTCATTCGCATGGAACCAGCGTAAGTGTAGCTTTCGCAACTCGCGTGTTACCACGCCGGGGCCAAGGCTTCGTAAATTTTGCAGACTGATAGGTACATCGAACCGTGACCAGTCTGGTAGTCGTGGTCGTGCGGCAGGGTTCCCTGCTGGTGGTGGTGGAAGCGCTTCTCCACCTTGCTGTCGACCACGTCTGACTCTAACCTGCGGTAGTCGGAGGCGGTCATCCGAGCTACCGGCTCCACTTGAGGCAGGTTGCCCTGCAGCAGGCTCAGCAGCATGTCTTCCAACGGTGATGTCGTGACTGCTTGCACCTGCGGTAGATCCAACTCTCAGGCCAGGTCTAGGTGCTCTCAGTCGCGTAAGTGCTGGCGCTGCTGGTGCCTCAGGTGGAGGTGCTCCTACTTCGGCGGGATCTGGCGGCGCGGGCCCTGCTGCGGGCCCGACGGGGACCGGCGGGATCTGTCCATGATTGTCGGGAATATTCCAAGGATTGGCAAACTTGCAGTTGCCAGGTGTTAGTACATGTCCAGGTTTGTTCTCCCTGTTGTTATTCTTACAACTCGGACGCCCCCAATGATAGTCATCCTTGTCGCACCATCTGCAATGTCTCGGATTCCGATCATGCGATGGAGAGTGCATGTTCACATTGTCCGCGCAGGCAAGACAACCAAGCCCTCCCGACGGTGGTCTCGCAATCGAGCCGTCAGGTTGTCGGGGAAGACTCGGATCGTCCAAATCGCACCCCCTTGCGTTGGTCGCCAACACGGTAGACGAACATGGGCAACCATGGAAAGGGTCACGAGTTGATTGGAAAAGGTCGTGTGCGATCTGAACAGATTCAACAAAAAGCGACTGCATCTTTGGTGCATACTGCGCAGCCATGGACAGTTCCTCATTGCACACCGACGCATGTGGACGATGGCTATCACATCGCTTTCGTTCAAAAAGAATCAGTAATAAGCGATGGTTAGCCATGATCTCAGTCGGTTTTGGTATTAGTACCCCATGGGAATCGCGTAGGCCTGTAGTACATTGATCCATATGTACTTTACAAGTGCCCTTGCCGTTGGCCAACGTAGTCCACGGCGGTATCTGATCCACTCGAGTCCCAACTGGTTGCTCTCGTAAACAGAATCGTCGAACATCATTTTGACGTACAGCTACCTTCCCACAGAACTTGATGCGTGGTAGATCCTCTTTATGGTGTTCGTGCCAGGTGTCGTGGTTAACCTTAGCATTGAAGTAGGAAGGTAAGCCAGTCTTCCGGCAGCTGGGTTGTAGTATGACAACCTCAACGAAGCAGACGTCTAAATAATGCATCACTGCAGTATGGACCTCCTTGTTTCCAAGATCAACGAAAGTACGTCTGTCGAGGTTTCCCCTGAAGACATACCTCGGCTGAATGATAGCTGGGCGATGCCTCCAATTCCCCCGCATAGTTCTAGCATATATACCTTGTTGCGTCGCCCATAACACAGGGTGGGGATTATGGAGAAAACATCTGCGCGGCATTCAGCAGGTTGCCCCGCAGGAAGGGCGATGAAGGCCCCCTCTTCACCGTTACTATCCGTGTCGGAGTCCAGAGGTACATCGGTGTAGTACGCGCTACACCCGAGTCCTTTGAGGTCGTCTCCACAGTCGTCGTTGCCTTCTTCGACTGTGTTGGGTACCTCGCGTGGTTTGATGCCAGCTTCTTTGTCTGCCTTCTGTTTTTCTTGTTGTTTAACTCTGGCATATGTTGGTAGTGCTGTCTGTTGTTCTGTTTCTGGCAAGCTAAGTGTCGGAAATGCTGGAATAGAGGGCAGCACGCTGCCGCGCTCAATCGAAGGGGGAGGAAGACGATCGTCACCGATGATCGCCACTCGCCTTGAGCGTGGTCGTGAGCTGCCGTCTCCCAGAAGGGCGTGTTCCGGCTGCTCCCAGTATAGTCGAGTACGGATGTTAATAACACCTTCCGGTAATGGTGCGTTATAGTTGTACCCAGTCGGCTGGTCCTGGATCTTGATGTCCTGGATGATCACGTTGTCGTCCAGGTTCATAGTCACCCGTCGCACAACATGGGTCCATGCAGGGCCATTCTTAGGAGATTGAACGTAGGTTCGAACTCCTTTGTCAACACGAGTATGAATACTCAGATGTACAGCACATGAATGGTTTCTTCGCGTTTTATGTAAGTCCATTTGATCGATCTACCTTGCGGTCATGATCGCTAGTGTCTTATTCCACCATTCGGCTTTCTGAGCACCGTGTCCGTACACATCCAGAGTATGCTCAGTAGGATATGCAGGTTCCCCTGCTCTGTTGCATGTGACCTCCAGAAATTGGCGGGGATGCGCGTGCACGTAGTAGCCACTTGCAGATGTGATCCGCTGCGCAACTTGTTCGCGCGGTCGTACTTGAGGCCGACATGGCAGCATCGCACGCGCATGATTTGTAAACCAATATCTTCAATAACAACTCGTATGGGACCCTGTCTCCAGAAATACCCTGGTGGCCCCACAAGTACAATAGTCATACGTAGAGCCCGAGCCTGTGACATCAGATTTTGGATACGCCGGCAATGTGGCACTGCCCGTTTGCCAGGCAGCCTCACATACCAGTCGGCAAATGTTGCAACCCACAACAGTTGGTAACCACCCGAAAGTAGCGCACCCAAATACTGTGCACAAGTGGAGGTCATCACCTCTGTACGTGCGATGCGATCGCACATATATCCACGGGCTCGGAGTTCAGCGCAAGCTGCCCGTAGATCCTCAATGACGAATGCACGAGAATGATAATGATGCGACAATCCTTCTTTTCCTGCAGCGGCCACACAGCCGAGTCCACTGCTGCCTGCGGCAGCCGCACCGCCGGGCTCGCCGCGGCCCCTGGCACGCACAGCCGGCGCCTGGGGAAAGATTGCAGGTTTCCCCGCGTTTGCTGACAGCACCTGAATGGTCGGCCTGTCCTTGCAAGCGCGAGTGGCCGCGGCGCGCGCCTGCCCCCGCCACTCGTTTGGCGATGGGGGCGTCCAGATACCAATGCCGCGCTGCGCTTCAGAACTGCCGCTTGAAGTAGATATATCAAACTTCTCAACAGTATCATTTTCTTCCGCAGGTGTCCCTGCACGTGTGTCAGGAGGAATCAATTTCCTCCCCTCCTCGTGAATGGCCTGATATATCTTCGCCTGCAGGTTGTGGAGGGCGAAGTCCTTGTCGGCCGAGGTAGGGGTTGTCCCAGAGGACGCATTTCTGCGATGCCAGGTCCTCAAGGTGTTGTTCACTAAAGACTGGATCGTGAAAGCGAGCGTCTCCTCATGGATGGAAAAGCTGATGCCCCGCGCGTCTTGCGACATCATGTATGCATGGGCACCGCACACAGAAGGCGCCCCTGCAGTTGGCTCTGGGTCGGAAGCTCCCTTCACAAGCAACGGAGCTTCTTCACACTGAGGATTGGCCGTAATAGTAGAAAGGACATCGATCCTTGATCCTCCGTAGCCGTCCCGTATTCACCGGCCCTGAGTGCCAGATGCCCGGGAAGCGTCTTCATCAAATCAAATACCCTGGCACCCTTTCCGAGTAGAACCTTGTACATATCCACTCCAGGGATGATCATATTCTCGTGCCCCTGCTCGAGGATCAGGATGGCCCTCATGTTGGACATGCTCCTCAGACCCAGAATAGCAGGGAGGTTCTCCCCAGAGCCCTCAGCCACATTTGCTGAGTACGCATCAAGTCTCGGCACAGAGGGTTGCCCCGCATAATCTCCCCTTTCTTTGCACGCGAGTTTGCAGTGCAGGGATTTATCACAAATCGCGGCACCGTGCCCCACCCCCGACACTTACAATATTTTTGTGAGACTCAACCTTTTAAAGGCGTGTCCGTGGGAACGCGATACCTGCTCGAAATTATGTGCCGGCTTTAAACCAATGGTATTAATATTACTGCCAAAATCAAACAGAATAGTCAACATACCGTTGACCATGGTCACTGTTGGCTGCCAGAGCTAACTCATGGCGTTTGCCGAATAGTCCAGGAATTTCGGATACTGTCGTACCATGTAGGCCTGTAAGGCGCCTTTGTTCCAACACCCAATTGTTTCTTGACAGAGATGTAAACACAGTCATATACCGACGCGCTTCTTGTTCCGTAATACGGTTCTTTTCAAAGATCCAAGCTGCGGGGTATTCGTCATATGTATATGGGTGTGACGTGGAGAAAGTGGGCAGATTCATGAACGTATCTTCCTCCGCGCGCATGTTTATCTGGCCGTCGGTATTTACCATAAGTACCGCATGCAGCACGTCAGGCTCAGAGATCCCACTGTTACCACTGCGCATGCTTACCGGGCTCTCAGTTCTGCGCTGAATGCGCGAACGAAGGTCTCGCCCACATGGCATGTATGCGATGAAGACTGAAGCCATTGGGCGCTCCTGTCAGTAGCCCTGTCCACGCGCCTCAACCATGCATCATTCATTGGTGCCGAAGGTGGAGCCGATCGGGCAGGTGCCCCAGCGGTGCTGTCGGTCTCTGCTACCAGTGGAATAGGTACGTCAGTAGCAGGTGTCCCTGCGAGTGTAGCTGCTTCCATTACTAACCCCGCGTTGGCCGATGATGCAGGTATCCCCGCGGGAGTCGTCATCGATATCTCCGCGGTGCTGGTCATCATGGCTGTAACGAGGTTGAGAGCTCTTCACGGACGTCCCTGAGCTCGTTCGCCCTCAGGAAAAAATTTTCACGACGATCATGTGCTTCCTGGTCCCCAGCAAGGGCGTGATGGAACTCGGCAGTAATGAGGCCAACACCCCTGCATATGGCACAGGGGGCCTCACGCGCGAAACCTTCCATGTTACCAGCCACCTGTCTATCCACATGGGCGTGTACCACGCGACCCCAACATTGTGCGTGGAATATGTGGCCGCACTGGAGACGCCAGAACTTGTCGCTATTCATGAACAGGTCCAGGCATATGGCACACTTACTGAAATCGCCGTCACTAATGATAGGCTGTGTTGCCGCTGGCCTGATGCGCATCTGACGCTCCAGGGTGGATTCACCAACTTCGAATCGAATAGGCGAGAAAGTCGGCAGCTGCATGGACGCAGCCATGGCTGGACTGCTCGCAGGTGTCCCTGCTGCATTGTGGCTAGCAGGTTGCCCTGCGCGGCTCAGCATTCTGTTGGCCTGACGATACTGATGTCGGCGCTGCCGCGTGGCCTGCATGGCCAAGTTGGCTTGCTGCGCCTGGTGCGTGGCCAGGATATCGGGGCGCATCTCTCCCATGGTCGGTGGCAGCACTAGGCCTGGAGCCTGATGCTGCACATCTTGATCCATGGAGGGTGCCAGGTAACCATAGTGAGGTATCTGTCCTGGCACACCTGATGCATATCCTGAGCCGCGTGTGCACTGAGACTGATAGAGATCGCCAGCGGTCGCCCGAAGATATTGGTCTTCAGGCAGTGTTCCCACCCGAGCAGTTCCACTCACCTGCGCATGATAGTCCGGAAAGAGTAGATGATCCATTGGCGCAGCCGTTGGACGATCAGCAGCTGTTGGATCGTAAGTCGGGTGGCTGAAGAAAGCTGGTACATAACCAAACCGATTGGGGTTGTCCGGAGAAGGATTTGGGTCCGGAACATACTCCCACGGCGGCGCCCAGTTGGCACTAGGGAGGTCTATGCCACCCCTCCGCATGCTCTGGGCGGCCTCACGCATCTGCCGGTGCATCCATTCCTGCTGACCAACTAACCTTCTCTGTATGGCGTATTGGTCTGGGATCACAGGTTGCCCTGCAGTTGGACGTGGCGATGCGAACGGCGATGTTGCCTGTAGAGCCTGGTAGAGCTGCGGATCCATACGAATACTTTGGAGCCTCGCCTGCAGGCTGTCGGTGCTTCCAGCACTCTGTGGGGTGCCAAATGGTATAGTCGCTCTGCTCATAGGAGCGAGCGAAGCAGGTTGCCCTGCAGGTACTGGCAGCTGTTGAACCTGGGCAAGCCACGGATCGTTAGCGTATAACGTATCAGTAGGCGTCATACCACTTGGCGTAATACCCGTCACATCAGCGCTCTGAGCTTGCACCCATGATCCATCAGATCCCCGCGCAGGTGCCCCTGCTTGGCACGCGCTCATCATGAACACCTGTGATAATACAGTCGGAAGCGGATTGGGGCACTTCAAGTTGTAGAGGGCATCCGGAATAAACCATGATGCGTCATTACGAATCTCGTACATCTCATAAATTCTAGTGTTCGTGCACTGCTGGTTGTCGCCCTTCAAATAAGGGGTTTGCCCATACCAGCCCCACACGATTGCACTGACAAATGTGACTTGGCAAAATCCCGAACAACTGGACGATGTGAGTCGGAGGGGTCCTGCCATTACGGCCTGCTGTCATGACAATGTCGTTCGCCGAACGCCACGCTGGAATATTGTCCCGAATCAGGTTCTTCAGATTGGCCATGATCAGGACCTCAGAATCCATGCGTAAACCAGATTGGATTCTATTATCACCAGGAAGGTATGGGCATCCATGTACAAACTGCCTGCCCCTCTTCTTACTGGTGTCGTCGGCGCGACAGGATAGACCTATAGTGAGAATACTTGGTACATTCTCCCATTGAGTTCCATGAATAAAATACCGAAGCGCCCCAGGTGCTGATAAGTCAGGCGAGTGGCACCTGATGCCAAGGCTGCTCTGCCCGTTGGACGGGCGGATGAAGTATGTGTCGTAAGTCATATCAGAATACCTCATCTTCTCGATATGCAGCCTGTTCTAGTTCATTCCGGACTCATCTATCATGCCGATGAGCTCCAAGACAGCATAGGCCTGATACGCCCAGTGACGATGTTTAAGCAAGCGACGCACCGCGTCGATATTCTCAGGGTGGTAATTGTCTCGTCCTTATGCGGGCCATGTGTTAGGTAGCTGCGACAAGTCGGCCCATCCGTCGAACTCGTCATAGGACGTAACTTCGCGAACGAATCTGTCTGACAAGCGACCATTATGAAATGGTTTGTGACGGAGGGCTGTTGTCAGCCACTCAGACACCTCACGTTGTTCTCCGCACTGGAACCTCGGCCTGCGAAGACTGTCCGTGGCGAGGGCGTTCTTCAAATATTCCTTTTCTGAATCCAACGTGAGGGCTGGGCGTTTCCACGCGATGTTGCGCACTGATCGACGCGCGCGTGAACCTTCGTCAGAATGGACAGCAGTGCCCATGATGTCGCACTGCACAGCCATGTAGCGATCAGATCCACCATCATTTCGTGGATGATATGCTGGATTGATCTTCATGCGGTTGCCCGCGCGCATCCTGCCCCAGTAGTCCTTACATTCCCGTGGCACCTCCAGCGCAAGGGCAGGTTGCCCCGCTGGACTGCCAGCAGGTTGCCCCGCAGAGATCTGAGCAGGTTGCCCCGCAGAACGCGGAGCAGCCTTTGACGCTGGCGCTGCAAACGCTGCTGCGCCAGCAGCCGATGCAGTCGCACCAGCAGAACCTCTGGGCGTCCTTGGAGTTCCTTGCGGGGTACTGATGTCGAAGTCATGGTGTTTCTTCTCCTTGGTGTTGTTGGTTTCGATATCCTTGTTCCTGGGCACTGCTCCTGGTACCTTTGATGTAGTGGCAAGGAGCTCAGTATGCCACGTGGAAGATGCATCCCTTGTTCCTGCCTCCACAGTAGGCGCCCATCCTGACCTGTGCGTCCGACCAGGTGTAGGGCCGCGACGTGGAACAGGATCCTGCGGGGTAGGCTCACTGGTGCTCTGGAATCCGGCTGCCGCAGAGGCCACTGCTGGCCCTCTAGATCGTTGTCGGCCAGCGCGTTGCTCAGCAGGGTAACCCGCGTATCTCTTGATGTCCCCAGGATTAGGATCATCGCCTGGGCTCTTACGCTTCTTCTTCTTGAGCTCAGGACGATCAGGGCCAAGAGATGGGCTTATTGGCCAAGAATCAGAATCAGAAGACGAGGGAAGTTCGATTGTTTCCGGCTTCGGTGTGGGAGCTGCCTTTGCCGCAGCTCCTGCCAGCGCCCCAGAAGAAAACCGACGATAACGTTTTATGGGACCCCGACCAAGATTCAGTTCTTCACCACCTGGCCTCCTGAGTGCCAGGGTCTTAATAGGAACTGTGCGTTGATTTCCTCTCCCACCAAGTAAGTACATATATGCACTACGTCGTTCGGCTATGAAAGTAGCGATCCAGCCCACACCTTCGGCACGGTAAGCGATACGCCTGCCGGGAGAGAGCTCCATGTCTCTGGCGACAACGTGATTTGGTCGATCGGAGTATCAACATCACATGTAGCGTCCGCGATACCCGAATCACTTGCTTCACCGTCGCCAAGGGCGGCTTCCGTAGGATCAACTTCTTCAGCCATTTCAGCATCTTCGTCTTCAACTTCATAGACGTCTGTCTGGCTCTCTTCTTCTGATTAGTACTCGGCAGGTTTCCCTGCATGCCAATCACGACTGAACTGCACCAGATAATGAGTAGGTGTCAAGCTCTTCCAAATAGCCTTTGTTTGTTCAATTTCTGTAGCTGTAGCAGGGAGGCAATTCTCTTCCGTCAGCCGCTTATCGCATGGCGTTCTGTTGGGATCAGTACAGTTCCCCCGACCATCTCCACGTGACCAAACCCACGGTGTTCTTTTGAAATTCGGACTTCTTGATGGGCGTCTCAGGGGACAGCCAAGCCTGTGATCGGCATAGCTGGGGCATGCGCAGCAAACGCCTCGATGCGCCTTTCGATCCTCGATGATGGCCCTTCTGTGATCACGCACGATTATTTTCTTGCGTTTTAGTCTGCCCCTTCGTTGAACGAGTGATAGTACCATCATCGTTTCGTTTAGCTTGGCGAAGCGAATACCAGTGTCGGATTCGATGTTCGTTCCAACCTCTATCCAATCAGTATTCCGTCGTCTCTGCAGGTATATACTGACGAGCCAATCCAGGTTTGTTCCAGCCTTAAAACGCTGTAAGTGGCCTTCTGGATGTTCTTCTCCTCGATGCTGATCGCCTCGAGGCCTGTCTCCCCGCAGACGCCCCCACCTCGGGGGAGCATGCGCTCTCGGCGTCTTCCCGGGCGGGCCCCTTGAGGCCCCCGCCCCAGGAGAACGAGGACGCTGAACACCGCTCGAACGAGCACCACTGGAGCAGGCTCGCGCCCGATCAGGCGAAAAAACTAGGAGCTCGACCGCGACGTACCATGCGGTCATCCTGTTCAATTTCGTCGCCCATTGGCGAAAGACTTGGATCGTCGTGATATTTCCTTTTCCCTTATGAAGGGCACGCGGCTTGGCGATTGCCTCGGAATGCTAGCGGACCGATCTGACGCAACAAAAGCGCACTGAAATTCTTCATTATGTCCAAGCTCATATTGAATACGTCCAGATAGGTCGCCGGCGTCACGCGGGCTTCCCCGCAATGGATCATCATCGATCGATTCCACGTTTGTCGGATTTCCAATCACCCG
Organism: Prorocentrum cordatum; assembly: GCA_963575745.1. Lineage (NCBI taxonomy): Eukaryota > Dinophyceae > Prorocentrales > Prorocentraceae > Prorocentrum > Prorocentrum cordatum. Next base: position 47,064 of record CAUYUJ010001663.1, read on the forward strand.
AGGATAGAGCACGGCATGAACTTCTTCATCCGTCGCAGGAATGGTAGAATCAGCGCCCGCGGGTGCCCCCGCCATACCGAAGTCACCTTCGACGGGCATGTGGAAGTTCTCGACAAACTCAATATCTGCAGGTCGCGATGGGTATACCCAGCCACTCTGCCAAGTCGATATCGCCGCGGCCGGCGAACACTTCTTCGAACAGCTCGTCGGCGTAATTCTCGAGGTTCATGCTGGCACACAAGAAACCTGGCAGCCATGAAATGAATGACTGTGGCTGAGCCGTCAGCAGGGTCGGCCAAAAGCGACCCCCAGTCGACGCACTGCATGTCGGAGTTCGTTTGAGCCAAATGTATTGACGGACCCCTGCCTCTTCCATCGCCTCGGAGGCATTCGCGTCGGAAATGTTGTGCACTGCGGCATATGTCGCACTCCATAGTTTTACCGCTGGCATCCTTTGGATTCCCTCGTCGTCCTTTACCTTTGCCTGACGTATGCCTACGGTTCCTGCCAGCACCTAAAAACATGTCTTCATACTGGGGCCCAGTGAGAGATGCTAGGAATGCTAGTATGCCTCTGCCGTGTAGTCGCAGACGCTTACCTTTGCCTTTACTTCGACCCTTGCCTTTTCCTTTGAGTGCCCGCCGCACCATACGTCTTGCCCATATGACTGGTTTCTTCATGAATCTCCGCCAACGACGCTTGTGTTTTTGATAGCCCAAAAATAACCACTGAGCTCGCTGCTCCTCAGTAAGGTATGTAGGCATATCAGAGTAGTCCAGCGCGGTAGTTTCATCATCAGAAGACGCATCGGCATCGGTACCGGAGTCGAGGTCGGACTCGGCGGGTCGCCCCGCAGAGCCCATTAGGGCCATAGCTTGTACAGGGGAGGCCGCTTCGGGTGGTCCCCTAGATCTGGCCCAGGGGTCTTGACACCTCGAGGCCGTGCCGCCATTCTGGGCCAACAATGTAGTGATCTCAGACGGCGGCATATCATCGTTCCAGACGTTGTTAGCAGTTTGCCCTGCGTTGGCCTCTGCATGGAAGGTCTCGGTTCGGTGACCGTGACTTACCACCGATATTGCCAGGGGTTCTCTCAGCTATGTGAGATAATGACCTCATACGTTCGAGGAGAGCATCAAATTGTGCTTGGTCCCTCGGCACATGGTGGTTCAGAGGCTGCAGCAGCTGCTGTGCCCGCGACGCCCCCACTCCCAGAGCTCAGAATAATAATATCACTGCTAATATCTGGAAGTTGGGGACGTTGAGGTCAGCGGCTTCTGCTTCGTAGCGGGCTATCTCGAAACGCGCTAACGACTGGTCGATTCTTTCTCCCGCATGGACACGAAACTCAATGAGAGCCGTGCCAGAGTTGAGTTGGCGTTCCTCTTCTAGTTTCTCGAACTTCGTACTTAAGAAGAACATAATGTAGGTGACGCCGTCGGTGTGGCGACATCCTATATTGACACCAAAATTGATGACTGCTGGGGGAACTCTCATGGCTATGGTCCGTGCGAGGCCTCCAAGACCGCGCTGGAGTGCGGCGGCCTGTTGGGAGGGCGCCACGTTGCCTGTGGTCACGTTGATCCAAGCGTGTACCTCGCGGACAAACTCGCGAAATGGCACTTGACCGGCAGGATCCCAATGGGGGCCGGTCGTCCTAGTGTCGTCTCCGCCCCGCCCATAGAACATCCAAGAGCGACCCATATGAGCCCAAAGATAATAACCCCAATCCAATGGCCTCGTAGGTCGTAGTCGGGTGTTGTCGGTGGGGACTCGTGTTTTGTCGTCGTAAGTCTGCGAGGGGTCGGAGGCGGCAGTATATCGCATCGCATGTTTCCATGCATTATATCTTCGAAGAAATTTCCAATTGGAGTAGGTGGGTGGACTTCAGGAGTGTAATAGCGCAGGGATGTAGAATATGAGCAAGAGACCTCCGCTGGAGCAGAGGTGTCGCTGCAAGTTTCCTTGCGGTACTGCGTATATATGTACACTCCTCCGCGCAATGCCACTGCACCCTGATGTTCCACCGTAGCTGTAGTCCACCAGATAGTGCCGTGGATGGTGGGGAATAGAGCTAGAGCTGACCACCATAGGCCAGCTCCGCTACCAAGTTTGAAGGGGGCTGGGAGGCCCCGCCAACAGCTTCGCCTCAGGCGAAGCCAAGCTCCAGCTCGGTTGTATCGTAGTAACGATAGTCCCAATGCAAGAGGGGATGCCATGTCAAGTAAAAGGGGATGCCTTGTAGTATCGATAGCGATAGTGTGCCTCGCGGTGAGGCACAGTCAAATCTAGGCGGCCGGCCGCTTTGAGCCAAGACGGCCGCGGGCGCACGCTCGCTTCCGCTCCTTACGTCCCCCCCCCCAAAGCCGGATTCCCGGGATCTGGGGCTTTGGGACCCTTCGGACGGGCCTCGAAGCGGCCCCCAGGGCCTCGCAGGGCGTTTTGCCAAGCCTTCGCAGCACACCTAGGGCGATCAGGGGGGTCATCGGAGACGTCCCAGAGAACCCCAAGACAGCACAAGAGCGCTCCAAGAAGCCGTCATACCCCGAAAGATCGTTCCAAAACGTACCAAGAGGCCTCCAAAAGCACCACCAAGAAGGCCCCAAGTGGGAAAAATCATTGATTTAATGTAGGTTGTTGATGAATTTGGAGTTTTCCTCTTTTCGGCTTCCCGACGCTCCAAGACAGCGATCTTCTGGGCGTCCGAAGTCGCCTGGGAGGCTTCAAAATCGCCCCACAACCATCCGAAAGGGTTTCCAGTCAGTCCAAGAGAGCCCCAAACTGGCACACCAGGGGTCCAAAATGGCCCTAAGAGAGCCCCATGGCGGCCCAAGATGGCCCCAAGACACCCTCCGAAGCATTCCAAATCGTGACCGGGGCGTTCAGGGAGACCGCGGTTAGAGGCAGGTTGGCCTTAGGAAGCCCCAGAGGTCCCCA
>CAUYUJ010001663.1:55000-60000 GCA_963575745.1 Prorocentrum cordatum
CACCACTGTCCTCACCACCGCTGTCCCCACTGGTTCCACCACCGCCCCTACTGTCCCCACCAGTGGCCCCACCACTGTCGCACTGTCCCCGCTGTCCCCAGAACTGTTCCCACCACGGTTCCACTCTCCCCACTGTCTCCACGGCCCCAACCACTGCCCGACTATCCCCACTGTCCCCACTGTCCCACTGACTCCTCCGCTGTCCCACTGAGCTGTCCCACTGTTCCCACCACTGTCCCCACTGTCCCCACCACTGTCCCCACTGTACCTCTGTCCCATTGTCCCACCGCCGTCCTCGCCACCGCCTTCACCACTGTCCCCACCACCATTGTACCCTCCACTGTCCCACTGTTTCCACCTCATTCCCATTGTCCCCACACCACTGTCCCCACCACCACCGTCACCACCACTGTCCACTGTCCCCCCCTGTTCCCACCATTGTCCCCACCACTGTCCCCACCACTACCGTCCCCACCACTGTCCCACTGTCCCACTGTCCCCACCACTGTCCCGCTATCCCCTCACCACTGTCCCCACCAACACCGTCCCCACCACTGTCCGCACCCCCACTCGGTTTTCGAGGGGGGGGGGGTTCGAACCGGTAGTGACCCCCCCCCGGTTTTCCGGATCCGGAGGGGGGGGGGGGGGGGGGGGGAGGGGTTAGTGGCCCCCCCCCTTTTTCATCATGAGCAGGGGGGGGGGGGGGGGGGGTTCGAACCGGTAGTGACCCCCCCCGTTTTCCGGAGGGGGGGGGGGGGGGGGGGAGGGGTTCGAACCGGTAGTGACCCCCCCCGGTTTTCCGCCAGCAGCGGTAGAACACGCTCTTTCTGACCTTTCTCGACCGTGAAGGTGTCTATGATGGTGGCCGCCATCATCCTCAACTTGAACGTGTTCTGGAGGGTGAGTTTGCACAGGGTGCTGAGGAGGGACTGCATGTTGGCGTCCGTCGAGGTCCACTTCTTGTCCGTGTGGTTCGCGCCACGTCGTCCGCGTCGACCACCTCGATGTCCTTTGCTCTTGCCCTTGCCGCCCTTGCCGCCGTCCTTGGCTGCGCCCTCGGCTCCCGTCTCGGCTGCGGCCATCATCTTGTCGCCGTCCCTGTCGCCTGTCCTGGGAGTCTTCGAGGCTGGAGGCGCCGAATCGTCTCTTCCAGAGGGCCGCGAGGCAAGGGAGGAGCCCGTCAGGAGCCACGCAGGGGGCGGTTTGGCTCGCTGGTTCTGCTCGCCCTGGGGGCGCGCTGCCGCCGCCGTCATCCTGCTGCGAAGGCGGGCTCTCGAAGGGCAGGAGCTGGGGTGTTGTCGCGGCTGTTACCCGCGACGATGTAGATTTCCAAGCTGATGTCTCTGGCGGTGCCGAAGATGTCCTGGCTATACGTGTCACTGGTTGGGCTCTCGCTGCTGCTGGTCCCCGTGCGCGGCCAGGTGGAGGGGCTGCTGCTGGTTGAACGAGTTCTTGATAACTAGCTCGTAATCTGTCTCGCTCGTCTGGTGTATCCACTGGCCTCCACGCTGGCGGCGGCGGAGGGACGCGTGCGAGAAGGCCGCGTCTGCTGTGGGCTGGCTGAGGCTGGGAAGTCTTGAGCCAAGATCCTGACGGACACGGTGGGATGTGTGCGCGAAGGTGTGCCCTGAAGGCCGTTCGATCTCTGTATTCAACTTGGCATCCTGGGAGGTCGCACTGGTCCTTCAATGGACAGGTCATCGATTCAGCTGTACTCCATTCGTATGTGTGCCTCGTGAGCTCAGGGACGCATCGACCCGACATCCACGCTCGAAACAAGTGTCGCCTCGTATGATCAATGCTGCTGAAGACCGTGTTGCAATTGACGCATTTGTTGTCCACGCAAATCTGGGAGAGGACGAGGGGCGTGCCGTGGCCAGGAAGGGTTGTCGCATTGAGCTGATGCTTGACCAACTCGCGATTCGTGGTGAAGCGTGCACGGCATCCCTCTATCCCGCAAACGAGTGGGGCGAGCTCCTCTTCCTCGCTGTCTGTGTCGCCAAGGGGGTCATCGCTCGGGAGCTGCTGGGCGACGTGTTCAGGGGGAGCCCACTCTTGTCCTCGCACCGTCGATCTCATGACACGAAAATCACATACACGGAAGGCCTCCGAAACTTCAGGGTTGCAGAAAAGGTTCTCCAAGGTACGAGGCTCCCAGAGTTCTCGTACGTCTTCGCCTACGGGGTGGGAGGAGGAGGAGGAGGAGGAGGAGGAGGAGGAGGAGGAGGAGGAGGAGGAGAGGAGAGGGGGGCAGCTGGCAGCACGCCGCGGGCACACCTACATTCAACGGAACGCGTCACCCCATCTCAAGCTGGGTCTGCCCACAGAGCGTTTGGCTGCAGCTCTGAACCAAGGCTTCCAATATAACAGTCTTTTGTTATTTTTCTTCGGTGTCCAGGAAAAGTCGAGTAACATACTAGTCTGCCCCAACATTTGATGATATAGTTGTTGCAATACGCATCGACTCGTAAAGTTGCACGTCTCATATAATCAACCCAGCTTTCATCGTCATCTCTCGCCACGCGGAACGGGGGGGGGTGCGAGGGCCCACGCCGATCGGCAAAACAATGCATCAGAAAACGATCGCCCCCCGCGGGGGCTGCTTGTGGGCCTCCCCCCAGCGTCCCCGGGCGGCTGCGGCGGGCAGACGTGTGGCCAGTGGGTGCTGGGCACTGTCTGCCACGGCGCCCTGGCGGCCCCAGTGAGCAGCACCTGCCTGCCCTGACAGATGGCCCCCCCCCCCGCCCGCGCCCGTGACCCCTGTGACACTTCAAGGGGCCCCAGGACACACAAAAAAATACACACAAATAAAAAAAAACAGATTTTTCCATATTTTCTGGGTTTCTGTCTTTTCCCCCTATTTTCCCACATGTTCTGGGAATCGACGATGAATTGTATGTGTTTTTTCCCCTCCTGAACACTGGTCGGGCCTCTGGCCGAGCGGCTGACTCTGCCGGCCGTGGTGTACCCCGAGCAGGGCGCCGCCCGGAAGCGCCCGGAAGCGCCGCCCGGAAGCCGATCTGCGCTGGGCCCCCCCTCCCTGGCGCGCGGAGCGCGCCAGGGGCGGCGCCGGAGGCGCCGCCAGGAGGGGCCCAGCGCGGATCCAAGCAATCCGCGCGGAGCGCCAGCAGTTGATGTTTGTGGCGTTTTTCTTCTTCGACCAACGGCGTTGCCCATACTTCCACAAGCCCACCGGTAAGAACAAGCGAACACGCAACGCTCTTTCCCCCCGAGGGCCCCGAGCCCGCCGGAAAGGAGAGGTAAAACAAAATCTGGTGACCGAATTATGGTCAAAGTCTCGGCAAGAGCACCACTTGCAAGTGCGATGGGAACAGGTAAGACGGCGGAACCCAGCGGAACACATGAATGATACCAACCTCCGCCACCTGGACCTTCATTTCATCTGACACCCTTGCCTTCCTCCGCGTTTCCGCATGCACTCCTAAGATTTGAAACGAATGGCACATGGAATGTATACGAGCGCAGCAAATTCGACAAACAAGCGTGCGGCTGAAGGACCCCGGCCTCCCATGAGTAGGTGTCGCCGCTGCCATAGGACTGCACCGTCATGAGGGCTCCTCGAGGGTCGCTACCACTATCACTGATCGAACCAGTCACACATCAAAACATAGCATGGCTCCTCCTCCTCCTCATCACCCTCCCCTTCCCTTCCTGGTAGAACGCCCTCGAACCGCATAATTACGTTGCTCATGTCCTTCTCCTCTCCTTCTCGACAGTCACCAATGTTGCTAGACTCTCGTCGGGTCCTGTCTCGTGGGCGAATTGGTCACGGGAAGGCCACAGCTCTTGAAAACGTCAAGAGCAAAGTGTCACCAACGAACAATGCTTCCCCAAGTGGTGACTAGCCTGACAAATTGGGCTGCCGCGTGTACCTACTTGCCCGCTCTCGTCACATCCACCGCCGCCCATCCAGCCAGCGCAAGGCTTATTGCACTTCCACTTCGTGGACACCGCGGCACTGCGCCGCAAGCCAAAAGAGGCACACGAGCAAGAGGAATGCCCTGCAATGCCCCAATGCAACATCTGAGGAGGTTCGATCATGCTGCGCTCCAGGTCGGCTCAAATGAACTCTTAAACTATATCCGCCACCGTGCCTCGAGGCACGAAGTGGAGTCATCCCCAAGCTCACATCTGTTCTCTGTTCTCTGTATTCAAGACTGGGGGGTTCTAGTGTTCTAGGGGCTGGGGCCCAAAATTCTCAAATTTCCTGGGCGCTCCTGGGCTGCCCCGGCCCCAAGACGGGCCCAGAGGGGCCAAAGATGCGCCCAAGGGGCCTCCAAGACAGCCAAAGAGCGCTCCAAGACGCCTAAAATGGCCCCAAGACGTCCCGAGAGGCCCCAAAGAAGCCCCAGAAACGCTCCAAAAGGACCCCCAAGGGGGCCCAAAGAGGCAAACATCACTGATGTCTCGTATGTTTGTTCGCTGTTTTCAAGTTCTCGCGTTGTTGGGCTTCCGCCACTCCAAAATCCCCTCCGAAGCCCCAAGACCGCCCCAAGACGGCCCAAAAAGCCCCTCTGGAGTCCCAAGACGGTCCAAGAAGGCTCCAACACGGCCCAAAGGCGCACAAGGTCGCCCACGAGGGGCCCCAAGATCGCCCCTAGAGGGGCCCAATAGGGGCTACGCGAACCGGCATTTCGAGCCTTCCGCCCCAAGAAGAGAAATCCGTTCCCCGGTAACCTGGTACATTCCCCGGTGAATTGGTCCACTCCCCAGTTGTTGGTACATTCCCCAGTGAATTGGTCCCATTCCGAAGCTGTTCAACGTTTTGCAACAGTTCCTTAGCATTGGCCCCAACAGGACCCCAAACGAAATGTCGGTCAATTTTGTCATGTTTCGGGTTGCGTAATTGTTTGCTCGATGTCGTTTTTGCGCGATCTTCCGCTGGCGTCGTGGGCGATGCCGCAACGCGTGGTCGGGCCCGGACTCGCTTGGGCCCCGTTGAAACGACAGCCATGCTGGCGCTCCAAAAACCAGCGGAG
>CAUYUJ010001663.1:65096-95096 GCA_963575745.1 Prorocentrum cordatum
CCAGCGCCGATCCGAGAAATCCGCGCGGACCTCCGAGTTTGTATGATTATGTCACTGCTCGTTTCCCTGAATCGAGCCTGAGCTGTTTCTCCTGGTAGCTGTGTATGATTCCGCTCTCGACCAGTCTGCCGAAGGTCACACGGCCACGGGGCCTGCTGCCGCAGAGCTGGTCGAAGATGGCGCGGAGGCCGTCCAGCTCTTCCCTCGGCAGAACTGGCGGCGGCCGTATCTTGGCCCGCGCGGTAGCCTGCTCGATGTGCTTGCACCAGCTTCCCATCTCGTGCAAGTCGTTCGAGGTGCAGCCAGGCCAGATCAGCTTCATGAGATCCTCGATCCTAAACTTCGACTTCGTGTGAAGCAGCAGGCGCTCGACTTTGTAGCACAGAGCGTGGCAGAACTCGGTGTGCACGGAGGTATACGCCTTCCTGACAGGTGACTTTGGCGAGGCAGTGCCGATCATGCAATTGACGTTCGCATACACAAACTTCTGGAACGTCTTGCTGTCGACCTGCCCCGTCTTATCGGCGTCAAGGCTTGCCCACATCGAGAGCAAGACCGATACTTCTTCAGTGGTTCCGATCGGCTCCTTGAAAATGGCCTCCTCGTCGCCCTGAGCCACGACCCAGCCGCCAGTGAGGCCGCCCAAAACGAACACGCGCAGCAGCTTGCAAGCCTCCTTCCACAGGGGTAGCTGCTTCCTGGCGTGGACGACCTGCATCATGGCAGCCTCCCATCCACATTCGGCAATCCTCTGCTTCCACAGCTGCGAGTAGTCGTGGACCCTCGAGAGCCTCTTGCCGAGGCTCGCAGACGCGGGCCTCGGCCTGCCGCTCCCCGTGGTGCCCTCCTCGTCCTCCTCGCCCCTCTCCTGCCCCTGCTCCGCCTCACCCCCCTCGCCCGCGGCCTCCCCGCCCGTCGGGGAACCCTCCGCGGCCTCGTCGCCCTGCGGAGCCCACGCGGCCCCTCCGCCCCCGCCGACGCCGCGCGACTCGGCGGCGCTGCCCCGCCGCAGCGCGCCGAGGGCGGCCAGCGCCCTGCCGGAGCGGCGAGCCGCCCGGGCGCCGGCGGCCTCGGCCGGCCCCCGGGGCCGGGCAGCCCCCGCCGCCTCGGCGGCGTAGCCGCTCGGCTGCCCCGACCCGGCGGCGTGCGGGCGCGGGGAGGGGCCGGGTCCGACCAGCCCCCTGCGCTCGCTGGTGCCGTCCTCGGTGTCTTGAAATCAAAAGCCTTTTTTGAAGTCAAAGAGCAATTCAAAAACCAGTTTTTGCAATTCACAAGCAATGTTTCCTTGAATTGACAAACCAATTCTCTGAATTCGAAAACCAAGCTCGCTGGTGCCGTCCTTCATCCTCTGGGCCAGGCTCAGCAGGTTGCCCCGCAGGGTGCCGCTGCAGAGCTCGGCGACGTCCTGCACGCGGGCGCGCCGGGCCGTCGGCGACCCGTCCTGGTGCGGGCGCCTGGTGACCCGCGCAGACAGGCCGCAGTCGCGCAGCGCAGCCGCGCGCCGCACGGCCTCGCGCCGAGATTCGCACTCGGCCACCACGGCGTAGCCGAGCCGCCGGGCTTCGTCAACGAGGTCGTCGGCGGCAGACGCCTCCAGCCCCAAGGCCTGCTCGACGGCGGCGGAGCCATGCGCAGAAGAAGGGACAAACACATGACCAGAAACTTTCAGAACTCCGCGCGGACTTCCTGGATCGGCGCTGGACCCCCCACCCACCCTCCCCAGCGCGCGGAGAGCGCGCCAAAGGCGGCGCTGGAGGCGCCGCCAGGGGGCGCCCCAGGCGCCGGCCTGAGAACTCCGCGCGGAGCTCCGAAGGCTTATGGCCACGTGCTCGCCTCTTCTCCGGGTGCGGCCTGAAGTCGCCGTCGTCGCCGCGGGGGGTGCCGCCGCGCTGGGGGGTGGCGCCGCGGCGGCTCTCGCGGGCGGCGTCGTCGTCCCGCGGGCGGGCCTGGAGGGGCCGCCCGGTGGGCGGCGGGAGCGTGGCCAGCGGCAGGAGCTCCTCTTGACGTCGTCGTCGTCGTCGTCGTCGTCGTCGTCGTCGTCGTCGTCGTCGTCGTCGTCGTCGTCGTCGTCGTCGTCGTCGTCGTCGTCGTCGTCAGTCGTCTGTCCGTCTTTTGTCGTCGTCGTCGTCGTCGTCGTCGTCGTCGTCGTCGTCGTCGTCGTCGGCGAGGCAGGGACAGTCCGCACCAGCGCGAGGCTAGTCGGGGCAACTGGCAGGCGAAGTGTCCGGCGCGCAAGAGGAAGGAAGGGAGGCGCGGGCGGCCGCGCGAGGGGAGGACGGGGGGGAAGCGCTCAGACGCGGAAGGGTTCCGCGAAGAGCATGCCAGAGCGGCCAGCAAACGGGCACAAACACCAGCACAGGGGGGGGCCTCCACCGGAGGAAGGTGATCCTCGATGTCGGTGCTGGCGGTAATCTTTCGGCCACCTGGGAACGCCCGAGTATGACCACCACCACCGAGATCTGGACCTTCCCTCGGCTGATGAGGCAGAAAACCAATATTGGTATCGGTGTCAGCTTCTGGGCCTCCGATTTGGACGCCCGAAGTGGGGACGGAAAAAATAGGCACGATGCCCAACAAATGTTGCCCCTAACAAGCAGCGGCCGCTGTTGGGCAGGCGGCCTTCTGTCTCGAGTGGGCGCAGTCCGCGGCGACGCCGACAGCGAATCCTGCCCAAAATGCACCAGAGCTGCTGCTGGGGCATCGCACCCACTCTTCCCGCGCCCACTCCCACCGCCCCGAGCCCGATCCTGGCCCCCCTGCAGCACCACGTGCCAGCACCCCCCGGCGCCCTGCCCCTGGCAGCCCGCCCCGCCCAGCGAGGGCAGCCTCAGGCTCGCGTGGAAGGCCGCGGTGTCGTCGGGGCGCCCCGCGGGGCGGCTGCAGGCCGGGGGGCTGCCCCTCGGGCGGCCCCCCGGCAGGGGCGGCGGCCGGGGCGCGCCCTGCGGCTCGCGGGGCTCGTCGGCCTCCGCCCCGACGCCCAGGGCCTCGCTCAGCAGCAGCGCCTCGTCGCACTCGGGCGGCGTCGGCGGCCGCGGCGGGAGGGCCCGGCGCCCCCGGCTGCGCCCCTGGAGCGATCCCCGGCCGCGCCGCGCCCGCCGCATGGCGGCCCCGGGGTCGGCCGCCGCCTCTTGGGCGTCGGCGGAGGCAGCAGGGGTGGATTGGAGGCCTCCCAGAGGGGGTCCGAGCACAGGGGGTCGGAGGGTCGTGCCGCATCGCCGATGCACGAGCGATGCATCGGCGGTGAGTCAACGACGTCGGCGGTGCCTCGGCGATGGGGTGCGAGCCTCCGACCCCACCCAGTCCGCCCCCATCTGGGAGGCCCAGCCTTGGGGCGGGCACGACACGCACACGCCTGGGAGCCTCGTCGAAGAGGCGGGCGAGTGGTCCCCCTGGACGCGTGGGCCGCGAGCCCAGGGGGGCAGGGAGGGGGGGGGCAGGCCTCCTCAGAAGGTGGCCGGGCCAGGCCGCCCACAAGCCCCCCAGCCTTGTGAGAAGCCGCCCCTGTCTTCGGAGAAGGCCCAGACAACTTCTCGGAAGGCACAAGGGCCTCTGAGAGGCCCCGCCGCCTTTTGAGAAGGCCTGCCACCATCTCACTTAGCCCCCTGGGCTCTTTTCCAAGCATTGCTCCCCCCCGGGACTGAGCACCCTTGCCGCCAGCCGCACGGCACGGAGGGCGGGCCCGACCCCTCCGCGTCAGCCAGCCCGTCGCATCGTCCCGCCGGTCGCGACTGTGGGCGGGCGCCCTCTCGACCAGGATGGTCCGGCGGCGGCGGCGGACGGTGGCTGTGTCGTGCAGACGTGCGCTCTCTGCTCACTCCTGTGAGGGGCAACGGTAGGGGGGACTATGAAGGGCGCCCAGGACACACAAATAAATACACACAAAGAAAAAGAGTCCCCCTATTTTCCCATACTTTCAGGGTGTCTGTCTTCCCCCCCACTTCCCATATTTTCCCATATTTTCTGGAGAATCGAAGATTAATTGTTGTCGGTGTGTTTCTTTTCCTCCTGGGACTAGCAAAGGGGGGGGGGGACGTCGGCCCGGAAGCGGCGGTGCCTCGCCGATGGATCGGCGGTGGGCCGCCCATAGGGGAAACCGCACGTTCCCTGGCGGGGTGGACCATCGGGCCTCCACTGGGGGTCGATGCCTTCCCCCCCCCCCTCCTCCTCCTCCTCCTCCTCCTCCTCCTCCTCCTCCTCCTCCTCCTCCTCCTCCTCCTCCTCCTCCTCCTCGTCTTGCACCTCCTCCTCCTCCTCCTCCTCCTCCTCCTCCTCATCCTCCTCCTCGTCTTGCACCTCTAGGAGCCCACGACGGGTGGGATGCTCAGGCCTCCTCGTGCCAGAGGACCCCCCATAATAGTTGTGTTCACGTCACGCGGCCAACCACATGCTAGACACTTCGCGTTTAGCTCAGGCCTCCAGGATCTCGACACAAATCACCACGTCTCGTCACACAAATCACCACAATCATCACCAGGTAAGAGGACCCCCAAATAGGCTGCGGAACGGGAGCCGCAGACCCCAGCGAAAAAAAGACCACCAGCCCGCCAGGGCGTGGAGAGGCTAGAGAGCTGCCTCTTCCAACCCCCCTTCTTCCCTTTCGGGGACGGGTTTACGCCTCCCCCTGCCCCCTCCCCCTGGGTCTGGACAGGGGTATTTTTGCGAGGGGTTAGAGCGTTCAAAATGGCCTCGGCGAGGAAGCCAACATTCCGCCAACCCTCTGGACATAGGTGGCTTAACGAACTTGTAGCATCTCTCTGCTAATCCATCATTCCCCTGCTCAGGGAAAGGATTTATCACTGTTCCGTATGTAGAAACGCACCTCCCCCCGGCGACAGGCAGCCAATCTGGACCAATGAGCCCCCCGCATCATACCTTTGCAAACAAAAAAACATACAACATGCACTTTGCCTCCAAGTCTGTCGCATGCGCAGGCGCCACGCGACCACTTTCCAATGGTATTTGACAGGGACGGCGAGGGTGCTGGCATAATGCTTGCTGCGCGCAGGCCAGCCATCCTTTTGAAAGAACAATGCATCAATACATTTTGGCTCCAACCTGGAGCATGCGCAGGGCCCTCTTTCTCTGCGCTCTCATCTGTTGCACGACTCCTCAAAATGTCACAAGTTGACCATCGGTGCCGGTTCTTTGCGCTGCCTGGAAGGGCCGCACTTCTCACAGAATGCTCGGCACTTCGCTTCAGAGGGATTCAAGATCCTGAGCTCCTTTCTAACAAATTTTAGAAATCGCACTTAAGAGCACGTGGCACAGTTGGCGCATGTGGAGCATGTGCCGCACCTGGCACGCTTGAGCCTCCAGGGTGCCTGGTGCACCTGGAACCAGTGGCGCGCACGGCATGCGTGGCATTCCTAAGCGATCTGCTGACACTCGGCCCTTTGGGGTTCGACTACGTCTGTCCACCCACGCCCTCTCCTGCGCAACGCCCTCCATATGCATTTCGGGTGGTCTGGGGGAAAGATTGGGCCACAAGGTTCGAATAGAATGTCCACGTGCGGGAGCTCCCAGCTCTGTGCGGTGCGCTGGAGAGGCCCGAGGAAGAAGAGCGGAGCTGGGAGCAGCAAGGGGGACGGGAAGGCGGACGGATGAGATCGGGAGGAAGAGGATGCGGGAATGAGGGACTGCCATGCGTGCATCGGCCATGCTGCAGAAGGCCTTCCCGTCCAGCCCACGCCAGAAGTCCCTGCACGGGGCCCGCTTGTCACTGCGAGGAGCGCCCCGTGGAAAAACGAACGGCCAATGGACCCATGGGCTACCATTCAAGAGAGAACCCAACTTCAGAAGTGACCTGCCGTCCACGCAACCAATTAAACGGACATCCGACAGTGTCCCAACATCCAAGAAACTCTCAACGCATACCCCCATGTCAAAAGTAGCAATCCAAAGCATCCGTACAACGGTTTTGTAGTGTGAGATAAAAGCCATGAAAGTTGAGGTCTCAAGACGGAGCAACTCAAGCGAAGGCCCCTAGCTGAAAAAGAATCGTCACCCATCCGGTGATCCGCTGTACTACTCCGGCGAAAGACGCAATACGACAAAGAATCGCCCTCCGTCCGCGTCTGTGTTGGCGCGTGTAGGACGAATGGCGTCCTCCGCTACGAGAAGTGAATCAAGTTCCCCCCACTGTCACACACATAGACACAAGCACAAACAACAAATCTCGTACCCACTGGGAACTTGCAAAACGACATGCACGCAGAACAACCACGAGACATATTTACGTCTTGAGCAAAACCCTCTTCCATCCGTGGAATTGCTGGGGGCTGCGTTACGACACATGTGCATGGTGATACATTGAGTGTCCCACAACCGTGTGGTGACAAGCCATGCGGTGACGTCGAACTCCCGCAAGACCTCACCAGACGATCCGTGCGGTCACCCTGAATCCCCACCTGGCTCACCGTGTGTGGTCACCACATCGTTTGGGGGCAACCCAAATAATGCGATAATCACATTTGTAAAGCGAGCACACACTACAGTACGCGTTGACCAGAACAATCAGCCTCACAATGAGTTGCGACGAATGAGGGTGAAACACCCTGACGGCCCTACCGACAAGTCTAGAGGTGCCGACGAGCAAGATCTGCGTCATATAAGGCGATGGGTAAAGCTGGAGGGGGAGGAGGAAGGAGGAATGGAGGAGGGAGCAAGCAGGAATGAGCGGAATGGAAGGATGCTGGAAGAGTAAGACGGAAGGAGGAGGGAAAGAAGATGGGTGAAGCAGGGAGGTAGGAGGATGTGGGGGAAGGGGGGAGGAAAAGAAGCAGAACGCAGCACACCAGAAGCGGAGGAGGGAGGAAACACGGAGGGATGGCGAGGAGGAGGAGGAGAGAAGGGAGGGGGCAGGCGGAGGGGGAACAGGGGAGAGGACGAGGAGAGGGAGGGCAGACGACGGAGGACGGAGAGGAGGAGGGAGAGAGGACGGGGATGTGGACGAGGGGAGGACGAGGGAGGAGGCGGGCGGGGGCAGCAAGGACGGACGGGGCAGCAAGAAGGGAAGGAGGAAGGGAGGCAGGAGTGAAGAAGGAGCGAGGACAGTCTTGTTTTGTGTTGTTTATCGTGCTGCCTTTAGGTCGGACATGTCCTCCTACAGTCGGAGTGTGCAAGAAAAATAAAACACAGTCAACACATACTCATCAACAATAGTCAATACAGTGTCCCCAGAGAATGTGTTGACTATGTTTGGATATTCCTCCTGTAGAAGAGGCATACCCGACTGAATGCTGGCCTCAGAAGGAAACAAGAACATCAAGCATGATTAAACGTGTGCAGCCTCGCGGGCCGCAGTCTTCCGCCTGAGCGCTTAGAGCCCGGGGAGGAGATATCACTGCCCGGGGCTCCTTCTGCCCAGGCTGCTGGGAGAGGGGGCAAGCGTGCAGGAAGAGGGGGACGAGGAGGAGACGCGCGGAGGAGGGGGACGAGGAGGGGGACGGGGAGGGGGACGAGGAAGGGTACGAGGAGGGGGACGAGGAGGGGGGGGGGGAGGAGACGGGTGGAGCAGGGAGGAGCTGCTCGGGGGCGTCCGAGAGGGGGGGCGTCCAGGAGGGGGGGCGCAGAAGATCGTGGCCTGCGGCACGTGCGCGGCCCAGGGGGGGGGGGGGCAGGGGACGCATTGAGACAAGGAGAAGCGCCGTGAAATCTGGGGAGATATCATGGCCCTGGCCACTGTAGCCCCCCCCCCCTGCTCATCACCTCCCTCCTGGCCGCCCGCCCCCGGGCTGCCGCAGGCCAGGGGACGGCCCCCGGGAAGGGGCGGGAGCCTGTGTCTAGGATGCCTGCGATCGTCTGCCCGCCCACGTGCAGGTAGGACACGTACCTGGAGTCCGGCGGCTCGTCTTCATCCTCTGGTCCTCCTCCTCGACCTCCCTCCTCCCTCCTTCGCCTCGACCTCCTCCAGTCTTCGACCCTCCTCCCTCCTCCACCTCAACCTCTTCCAGTCCCCCCCTTCCTCGACCTCTTCGTCGTCCTCGCTCGACCTCCTCCCTCGTCCCCTCTCTCCTTCGCATCCTCCAGCGCAGTCCTCCCTCGTCATCCGCCTCCCGCCTGCCACCCCCGTCGTCGCCCCACAGTCGCACTGGGATCACAAGGACGCGCGGTGAGGACGCCGGGGCAGTGGACGCCCGCGTCGTGTGCTCTGAGCGGCGACGGGCGGGCCGAAGAGGCTCGGGAACGGCCCGAGAGGCGAGGGCGCAAGGGCGCCCTTGGAACGTTACTTGTTAGAACGATGCGGTGTGACCCTTTACGCCAGTCTTTCTGCTTCTTCCGCCATCACGCACTGTTGACTGGCTCATCGTCCACCACCTCATGCCCCTCCCGCCTGCCGTCCCCTCATCCTTCCTTTCCCCCACCTCTCCTATCCCCTCCTCCGCCCCCCCCCCCCCCCCCCCCGCGTCTCTTTTTCTCTCTCTCTCTCTCTCTCTCTCTCGCTCTCTCTTTCTCTTTCTCTCTATTAATGTCATGTGTTTTATCTCTCTCGTTTGTTATCTCTCTCTCTCTCTCTCTGTGTCTCTCTCGGTTTATATCTATGTATATGTATACACACATGCATACATGCATACATACTACATACCACACATGTATGTAGTGTGTTTATTCCCTACCTAGGCTCTGCCTAGCAGGGTTCTTACTCTCTGAGCTTAAAGGGGCCTGGCAGTGGAAATCGCCCTGGGCGGTTCCCCCAGGATCCGCCCCGCGGTTCCCCCAGTTACGTCCCCTTAGCTTAGCGTTGCGTATCTCATCTTAGTTTAGCTTATTTCATCTTAGCTTAGGACAGTTTCATCTTAGCTCAGGTTTATCTTAGCTCAGCTTACCTTCATCTTAGCTTCGCTGAGTTTCAGCATAGCAGAGCACAGCATAGCATAGCATAGCGTAGCATAGCATAGCGCAGCGCAGCATTAGCATAGCATAGCATATCATAGCATAGCACAGCATAGCATCGCATAGCATAGCATAGCATGGCGCAGCATAGTATAGCGCAGCATAGCATAGCATAGCATAGCATAGCATAGCGCGGCATAGCATAGCATAGCATAGTATAGTATAGCATAGCGCAGCATAGCATAGCATAGCATAGCATAACATAGCACAGCATAGCATAGCATAGCATAGCGCAGCATAGCATAGCATAGCATGTTTAGCAACGCATAGCATAGCATAGCGCAGCATAGCATATCATAGCATAGCCTAGCATAGCATATCCTAACGCAGCATTGCATTGCATAGCATAGCATAGCGCAGCATAGCATGGCATATCATAGCATAGCGCAGCATCGCATAGCCTAGCATAACACAGCGCAGCCGAGCGTACTCTAGCATAGCATGGCGCAGCATAGCGCAGCACAGCGCAGCATAGCATAGCATAGCGTAGCATAGCGCAGCATAGCATAGCAGAGCAGAGTATAACAGCAAATCAAAGGCAAAGCAACAGCAGCAACAGCAAAGCAGAGCACAAGCAACGCAAAGCCGGACCTGCAGTGCTGAACAGCCTGCAGCTCTTGCAGGAGCCGCGAGCAGTGCTGAACAGCCTGCAGCTCTTGCAATGTGGATGTAGATGTAGGCGTAGGTGTAGATGTAGGCGTAGGTGTAGATGTCGATGTAGGTGTAGATGTAGGTGTAGATGTAGATGTAGATGTAGATGTATATGTAGATGTAGATGTAGGTGTAGGTGTAGATGTCGATGTAGATGTAGATGTAGATGTAGATGTAGATGTAGATGTAGATGTGAATTTCGTTGTTGATGATGATGTAGATGTAGATGCAGGCGTAGATGCCAATGTAGCTGTCGGTGTAGATGTAGATGCTGCTTTCCTAGATGCTCCAACTCCTAGGTAGGGTCGCACTGGGATAAATTATCTCTCTTTCTCTCTCTCTCCGTCTCTGTTCCTCCATTTTCCCTCCTTCCCCCGCCCCCGCCTCGAGAATGCGAGAGCCGTGGCCTGGCGGGCCTCGGACACACCGCGGGGGGCCTCCGCCGCCTCGGCCTTCGCCCCTATCCCCGCCCCCGCTCGCCGAAGCCCGAGCTCCTCCCGCCCCGCACGACGCGCCCTCCCCGCCCAACGGGCGGCCACGAACGGGCAGCGCCCAGGCCGCCCCAGCCCGGCGGACCTGAGCGCCATGACCGCGCCCGTGCCAGCAGCTCGGCGGCGACGATTATCAGGGGCGAGTAGCCGAGGGGTCAAGTCGGGCGTGTCCCCCTACAGGGGGATTCTGGACGAAAAATCCGCCGATCCGGCGTGTGAGTTTCAAGGAGTCTCAGCTACAGCCTCGAGGCTGAGCTTCAGCCTCTGGGGGGGTCGCCGGGGTGGCTCTGCCGGGGAAGGGGGGGTGGGGGGGGGGGGGGGGGGTGCGAGTTTCCGGCGAACCCCGGGGCCGCTCCGGGGGAGTGGAAGATAGGGGGGGGGGGGGCGCCATGCACCGCTTTTTCCGGCGCTTTGGAGGAGGGGGGGGGCCCAAGAGACCCCCAAGGGGTTCCAAGAGGGCCCCGAGTCGCCGAAAAATCGCTCCAAGACGCCCGAGATGGCCTCCAGACGGCCCAAGGTGTCTCCAAGACGCCCAAAGAAGCTTCCAAGAGGCCTCCCAAGAGGGCCCCAAGAGGCCAGAATCGTTGATTTTCATTGGTTTTCTCAGGGTTTTTAGCGTTCTTGCCTTTTCGGGCGCCCGACGCTCGAAGACGGCCCAAGAGGCCCCCAAGTCCGTCCCAAGACGGCCCACGATGCTTCCAACACGGCCCAAGAGAGCCCCAAGACGGCCCAAGAGGGCCCCAAGACGGCCCAATAGGGCCTCTGGACAGCCCAAGAAGGCCCCAAGAGAGCCCCAAGAGGGGCCCAAGAGGGGGACCACGAACCGAAAGAACCGAGCTTTCCGCCCCAAGAGGCCCCCAGGAGGCCCCAAGAGACCCCCATGGGGCCCCAAGAAGCCCACAAGAGGCCCAAAAGAGGTTCCAAGAGGCCCCAAAACAGCTCCCCAGAGGCCTCCAGACTGCCTCCGGCAGGCCCCCGGTTTCTTCCGCGGCACCGCCCAGGGCGCCACCGGCAGGATGTCCTCCGTCTCATCGTTTTCCGTCAAGTTATCGCCTCTTCCTCATTCTCCTCCTCCTCCTCTGCGACCTCACTCCTATCCCTCAACGATCGCGTCACCGAGTGCCTCTTCTTTGAAACATCCTCGCTCTTCAAACGCACATCCAAACACACATGCATACATACCTACATTTAAACACATTTGCATACATAGAAAAACAATCTTCCAGACATACATACTTACATTCACACACATACACACATATTATCATACACACATACAATCATACATACAAACTAAAAACATACATACGCGCACAAGCATACATACATACATACGTACCTACACACAGGCACACATGATCAATGCATGCATACATGCATGCACGCGTACATACACACACATATATCGTGAAACTCACCGCGTGCTCGAAACGTGAGAGAGACCGCGGGAAGTCGAGAGAAGCCGCGGAACGAGGCCTCTACTACTACTACCACTACTACCACAACCACTACTACTACTACTACTACCACTACTACTACTACTACTACTACTACTACTACTGCTACTACTACTACTACTACTACTACTATTACTAATACTACTACTAGTACTACAGGAGCGTTTCCCAACTAGTATGTGTGTGTGGGTGATGCTGTGTGCGCATGTCTGCGGCGCAGGTTAAGTGGTGTGACTGTGTGTGTGCGTTTGAGTGTGCGCCCATAATTTCTGCGTCTGGAGAATAACCCCGAGCGACCCGGATCGGCGGCACTGGCCGAAGGCCACTACAATAAAAAATTACGCAAGACATATTCCAAGATGGTCAAAAAAAAAATAAAACAAAAATCCCCTGCTATTTTGATTGACTATGTTTGAATTCCTCCTGTGGAGGTACAGGCCCGACTGAACCCAAGGGAGGTCATTACACGCAGTTCGCCAGGAGCCTTTTTTCGAAGACATGTTTCATCGGCGCAACCTGGATACATGTATTGCTCTCCCTGGCTAATTCGCCCCTTAGCGCCGCCTCTGAGCAAAGTTCCGTGGCCCCCGCCATCGCACAATTTTTCCCATCGCGACGGCCACGAACAAATTCAACGAGCGCAAGTTTTTAATTAAAAAACCCTTTGAGTTCAAAACCCACGAGCAAATGCAGACGAACGCGCTAAATAAAATACTATAAGAAAAGTAAAAAAAAAAGTATAAAAAAAAAAAGACAAAATTGCAATATATAAGAAGCAAAAAAAAAGAAAAGCAAAACAAAAAAAAAAAAAAAAAAACAATATATAATAATAACAAAATGAACAACGCGCCAGAAAATGCACCGGGCAAACCCGGACACGCGCGAAGGCCAACCTGCCATGGGCGAGCCAACGCGCGAGTGATTAGCTTGCGTAAGCAAAAGAGCGCTATCCTGAGAACGTGGCAGAAATTCGGGTCCAATTCCCCCGACAGGGCACAGTTATACCATGAAGGCTACGGGTCCTGAGGAAAAAGGATCCTGGACCCTGGGGTTTTCCCCTGGCACGAACCTTTCGTCCTGATTCGTGTCTGGCAGTCCCAAAGCCTGGAAGGTCGAACCGCTTGTAGAAGAGGAAGAACCGGAATAAACATACTCTGTTGGAGGTCCGCGCGGATTCTTGGATCTGCGCTGGACCTCCACCCCTGGCGCGCGGAGCGAGCCAGGGGCGGCGCCCAAGGCGCCGCCAGAAGGGCCCACCACGGATCTAAGGAATCCGCGCGGACCGTCGAAAGTCCACAGTGGAAGCTAGTCCACAAGGAACCTTCCACAAGAAAACCAACCCTCAGACCCCAAGTCGTCCATCGATTTTTGGCGTGGGAACGTCGCGCCTTCCACGGCAAAAGCTTTCGAAACTCAAGAAACCCAGGGCACCCTGGAGGCAAGCAGGGTGTTTCTTGGCATGGGTCTCCACTGTATGCCCGAAAGTCTGAAGCGTCTTGTTAGCGGTCCCCATGGCCGCCCCTCTGCGACCTCCCCACCCCGGGCTCCAAGTGGAGACAAACATCGTCACCGCTGGTGGTGACCGCATCCAGGCCAGGACCACGCATCGACTCGTAAGCAGATGAACGCGTTGGAAAATCGTCGCGCGAACCCGTTGCATGTTGTATGCCGCGAACACATCGCTTTGGCGTCGCAGCCCCGCGAGCGGCGACGGGGCGCAGAACGTCGAGCGCAAGCGGCGGAACGCGCGCGTCTACGCCTGGTCGAACTCTCAGAAGCCACAGGGTCTCGCAGCTGGCAGCAGCCAGAACCACCCGGGCCGGGATGGCGGGGCGGGGCAGGGAGCGGGCGAGACGACGGTGGATGCCGCGCACGCGCGCAAAAACACGCACGTCGCCTGCCTGGGCGCACCATCAAGCGCAGCTGGCATCGCCCAGGAGGAGCACATGAAGGGGCCCTGGGACACACAAAAATAAATACACACAAGTAAGAGGATTCCCCATATTTTCCCATATTTTCGTGGCTTTTGTCTTCCCCCCTATTTTCCCATATTTTCCCATGTTCTCTGGGGAATCGTCGATGAATTGTGTCTGCGTGTGTTTTTTCTATCCTGAGCACAGGGGGGGGGGGGGGAGGCGGGAGCACAGGGGGCACGGAGGAAGAGCAGGAGCCGGCCCGCGGCCGCCAGGGTCAGGGGTCTGCGTCCTGCTCCGGAGGAACTGGGGAGCAGGAGAGGCCCGTCGTCGCCAGGGCTCGGACATCGGGGCACGGGGGGGCACTCCAAATCTCATAACAGTGGGGGGGGGGGGTCAAAAAAGTGTTTGTGACGGCCGATCTGGGACCCCCCCCAAAGACAGGCAACAAGAGGTCCAAAATCGAGACCCCCCAACAAATGTGCTTGACGAAGCCCGTGAGACCCCCCCCAGAAGCAGACCCCCCCCCATTGTTATGAGATCCGGAGTACTCATCGGCAGATCGGGTGAGCGTGCACGCGCTGTCACGCGTGCCACGCAGACCTGAATCAGATCCAGGTTCCCCTCGCCCTGAGGGCGAGGAGTTCCACTCGGAGGAATGCAAAGACGATGACTTCAACATGTCATTGTCGAACCGTTCCACGAATCTCGAGAAGGATGCAGACGAACCAGTGGAGGAACAACTTGAATCTGCGACACGTCAAGCACCGAAGAAGTGCACGGAGCCTAGTAATACGGATATGCTGCAGACTCGGGCAGCACTGAACGAGGTGTGCAGAGGCCATCTGGCTCAGACACAGCATCCTCACAACGACTCCAGAAGTGAGCAATAACGGGCGACGGGAATGGCACGAAGATCAGCTACCCCTTGGCCATTTCCCTTCTCGGAAACAAATGGTACCCGTGCGGGCACAGCTCGTGGCGAACTAGGTCGGCCAAGACACGCTGCTGCAGAAGCAAAGCTCCCCGTCCAACCGACTAAACAAATTCCGTGTCCATGAGAACCTTCATAAACACTAGAAATTCGCAAAAGTGAGCAGACCTATCGCGAATCACAACAAGAATACAAGGATCGGAGGCCACGCAGGCGGAATGTATGCAAACAACACCTGCCATGAATCGTGCTCACAACCACCACACAAAGGTTGAACACCACTCCCGAACTTACAATGTCCGCTGGGCAACAGAAACTGCAATGCCGTCAAGACCAGAGCAGGAAGGAACAATTACCGGAAATCCCGTACACACCAGATACCGGTTGGCTTGAGAGCACCTAGCCTTGATACGAGGTCGCTTGATCTGAGCATCGTCACCTAGTCTAGTCTCGCCAGATGCGCAACACGTCGACGAGTGCGAAGGGTTGGAATGAGCCTCACTCATGTGAGTGCGGTGTTCAACATCGGTGGCAAGTCTCTCTGAAACATCAGATGCCTGACTGAACTCGACAGCCCAGGGACAGCGACCGGTCCGACGTGCCTTCCAGAATCAGCATCGTTCGACCCTGAGAAAAGCGGAACTGTGAGGAGGAGAGGGATGAGGAGGAGGAGGAGGAGGAGGAGGAGGAGGAGGAGGAGGAGGGATAGGAGAAGGAGAGGAGAAAGGAGGGGGAGAAGGAAGGAAGAGCATGGATGAAGAGAGTGGGAGGAGGAGAGGAAGGGAGGAGGCTGATGAGGAGGAGAAAGCGGCGAGGGGAGGTAGGAGGAAGGGGCGTGAGGAGGCCGTTGTAGGATGAGAGAGTGAGGAGGAGGAGGAGATACGGTTGGAACGGAGAATCCCCAGGGAGTCCTGGCTGGCCTGCAAAGGGCGGTCTCGGCACCCTGGCGGGGCGCCACCCCGGGGCGCCTCGCGCCCCGGGCTGGGGTGCTGAGACCGCCTTGGGCCATTCCGGGGGCCTGCTGAGCCCCTCCTCCTCCTCCTCCTCCTCCTCCTCCTCCTCCCTCCTCCTCCTCTCATCCTCCTCCTCCTCCTCCTCCTCCTCCTCCTCCTCCTCCTCCTCCTCCAGGTCAGCCGAGACTACTCGAGGGGCCTGTTGAGGCCGCAGCTGAGGCCACCGGGGGAGGGTGCCCGTGCACAACCCGAAGCACTGCCGCTGGAAGCAATAGCACGTGTCGCGCCTACGGAGCCTACAGAAGAGAGAAGCGGGCCTGCGTGGTCGGGCCGGACTCGCTAGAGGTCGCCCAATAAACGGCCACAACGAGCCCCGAGCAACCACGAAGAGCCTGCAGCACGGCTCCAAGACAGCCTCAAGACTGCCCAGGAACGCCCTCATACGGAGCCAGATGTCATATGGCCACCCCACGGAGACTCCAAGACGACCTCAGATCCAGCAAGAATGGCCTCGAAATGGATCTGCCGAACCTTCTCGGGAGAGCTCCGCAGAAGCATCGTGCCCAGCCCAGAACGGTCCCAAGACACCCAGCAGGCTTCGACGAGGCCCTCAAGAAGCCAGAGACACAGGAGGAGAGAGGGGAGGGGGGGGGCGAGAGGGAGATGGGGAAGACAGGGAGGGAGGGAGGGAGAGAGACAGGGATATGGCGGCGGAGGAAGAGTGCATACCACTGGAGTGTCGGCGGTGGCAACCTCTCAACGCCCCACGCAGAGAAGCGAAAACGGGCTACGCCAGGTTCTTGTCATGACGAAGCGGGCATCGGTTTCTGACACCGCGTGTATCGTTCAAGCTTGCGAGATCGCGGCTTCCCGTTAGCCCAGGTCGTTCAAAACTGGCCGATTTCTGGGCCGCTGGTGGCACTCAAGCCACGAACGCCCGCGCTGGGGTCGCCACCGGGTCGACATGGCGCGAACCTGCCGCAGGCAGACGACGACGACGAGCAGGGCAGGGAGCTGGAAAAGATGCGCAAATGGGCTCCGAGTAGATTGGGATCGCACCGCATCGACGATGCATCGGCAGTGCATCGGCGACGTCGGAATGGAGAAAACCGAGAGGAGAGCTCGGACTCCAGACCGTGCCGAACCCTGGGCCCCGCGGCGCCCGCCCCCCCCCCCCTGGCCACGGAGGGGGCGGCACTCGATGTCACCGATGTTGACCATCACCTGGCGTGGGCTGGGCCCGACACAGCCTCCTCCTCCTCCTCCTCCTCCTCCTCCTCCTCCTCCTCCTCCTCCTCCTTCTCCTCCCTCCCTCCCTTCCTCCCTCCCTCCCTCCCTCCCTCCCTTCCTCCCTCCTCCTCGTGTCGTGACGACGCTAGCGTTTGGTCCCTGACACCCACGTCGGAAATCCGCGACGACCAGCGAGATCCACCCGGCTTAGATGTGAAAGTTTGGCGAATTTCGAGGCGGAGGAGTCTGGATGGCCATGAGGGGGCTCACGCATTGGCGCGGGGGGCATGCGGAAGTTGGTCGGTCACTGGGGAAGTTTCGATGGACGTGGGGGACTTCGACCGAGGTCTGGATCGTTGAGAGGGGCGATATTGACGTGGGGGAAGTGGGAGGGGCATGGGGGAAACTGGATGGCCGTGAAGAAGTTGGTAAGGGCCCCACCAGACTCCGCAGCCGCCAACCACTCCCAAGCACCCTGCGCCCGCGCCATGGCCCGCTTGCGGCCCGAGGACGCCACTGGTTCAAACCTGGGGTGGCCACCGTAAGTTTGCCGGCGGCTTAAAGAGCTTGCGGGGGAAAGCCTCAGCCTGAGAGGCGGGCGCCCCCGAGCCTCCCGCACATCGCGCGCCAAAAAGCAATGTACAGGGCCGCAAATGTCTTCGATGCCGCCGGCACCCCGCCAGGATCATCGAAGCATCCGCGAACCTCGAAGCTCCAGGGGGGCAGGGATACTTTGAAATCGAGCTGGTCGGAGCATGCCTGGGGGATGCTGATAGGCGTGGCTCAGGGCACTTGCAGGCGCGCGTAGGAATCTGGGGCCACGGGGGCACACGGAAGTCGTGAACGGCCCGCGGAGCCCAGGAGCACCGCAACATACCAGCAACCAGCAGCGTCAACCGGCCCAACACACAATGAAGACAGCGAAAAAAACCTCTCCGTCGTGATCTTCGTCATGCCTCGAGAGGGTCTGGGTTACACGCCGATCGTTCCCCAATCTGGGCATTTTGGGGTTGCACGCCGGGAAAATAAGTATGTTTGGACTCCCAAATCCCAGTCTACTTCAGCCGTCTCCCTGCTTCAAGCGTCGAGTGGCTTCCCGTCTTCCCTCCTCTTCGGGAGGCGCTTTCCGAAGGTTCCTGGGGGCCTGTGAGGGCCCTCCAGGGTTAGGTCGGGCATGTCCTCCTACAAGGGGATTTGGGAGGGAAAGCAAGAAATAGTCTAAACATATCAAAAAAATATCAAAACAACAAAAAACAGCTCTCCCCCTTTCAAAGGGGGGAAAAAACAAAAATAACAACAGCAGCAACAGAAACACGACGCTCTGACAATTTTTGAGCACTCCTCCTGTAGAGGGACACGCCCGACTGCACACCCAAGGGCCACAGACAGCGCAAAAAAAGAGCCCCCCCCGTCGTGCTTTCCTCGCCGTTCCTCCCGGGGGGCCTGGGCCCGACACACGGACACAATGCATCTTCGCCTCCAAGGAGGACATGGGAAAGCATGGGAAAACATGGGAGGTGGGGGGGGAAGACAAAAAACAAACCAGAAGACGTGGGAAAAAAACGCTGGTCAGGAGGGGAACACAAATTATGCTAACGGAGTTCCCCACATGGGCGTTTTAATAGGGCGCGGGCTTAGTCAGGAGGAAGAGGAAGAGGCGGAGTTGCGGGGGGAGGGGTCGACGAGGATGGCAGCGAATACTGTCCTCGCTCAGGCGGGGCCTCCCTGGAGCGGTGGGAGGGGCACCTTATAAATAATATGGTTTGCGAATACTGTCCTCGCTCAGGCGGGGCCTCCCTGGAGCGGTGGGAGGGGCACGAAACCTGAGAAATAATATGGTTTGCGAATACTGTCCTCGCTCTGGCGGGGCCTCCCTGGAGCGGTGGGAGGGGCACGAAACCTGATAAATAATATGGTTTGCGAATACTGTCCTCGCTCAGGCGGGGCCTCCCTGGAGCGTGGGAGGGGCACGAAACCTGATAAATAATACTGTTTGCGAATACTGTCCTCGCTCAGGCGGGGCCGCCCTGGAGCGGTGGGAGGGGCACGAAACCTGATAAATAATATGGTTTGCGAATACTGTCCTCGCTCAGGCGGGGCCTCCCTGGAGCTGGGAGGGGCACGAAACCTGATAAATAATATGGTTTGCGAATACTGTCCTCGCTCAGGCGGGGCCGCCCTGGAGCGGTGGGAGGGGCACGAAACCTGATAAATACTGTGGCTTTGCGAATACTGTCCTCGCTCAGGCGGGGCCTCCCTGGAGCGGGGGAGGGGCACGAAACCTGAGAAATAATATGGTTTGCGAAGACTGTCCTCGCTCAGGCGGGGCCTCCCTGGAGCGGTGGGAGGGGCACGAAACCTGACAAGTGGCACGCGTGCCCTGGCTCTTGCACAAAGGTGTCCGAGGCTCAGGGGGGCTGCCCTGGGAAGCCTGGGCGGGGGGGGGCAGAGGGGGGGGGCAGGGGGGCGAACGACGCGACACGACACGACACGGAAATAAAAGTGGCCCAGAGGGGCTACCCTGGGAAGCGTGGACAGGGGGGGGGGGACGAACGACACGACGAACGACGAAAATAAAGGGTTCCGTGGCCCAGGGGGGCTACCCTGGGAAGCGTGGACAGGGGGGGGGGCGAGGGGGACGAACGACACGACGAACGACGAAAATAAAGGGTTCCGTGGCCCAGGGGGGCTACCCTGGGAAGCGTGGACAGGGGGGGGGGCGAGGAGGACGAACGACACGACGAACGACGAAAATAAAGGGTTCCGTGGCCCAGGGGGGCTACCCTGGGAAGCGTGGACAGGGGGGGGGGCGAGGGGTACCCTGGGAAGCGTGGACAGGGGGGGGGGCGAGGGGGACGGGGGGGGCGAGAGGGACGAACGACACGACGAACGACGAAAATAAAGGGTTCCGTGGCCCAGGGGGGCTACCCTGGGAAGCGTGGACAGGGGGGGGGCGAGGGGGACGAACGACACACGCACGACGAAAATAAGGTTCCGTGGCCCAGTGCGGGCACCCCGGGAAGCGTGGACAGGGGCCGCGCGGGGTACCCTGGAAGCGTGGACCGGGGGGGCGAGGGGGGCGGGAGGGGGGCGAGGGGGCAGAACGACAAGCACGAACGACAGAAAAAGCAGTGGCCACGCGTGCCTGGGCTCTTGCACAAAATCTTGCACAAAGGTGTCCGGGGCTCAGGGGGGCTGCCCGGGAAAGCCTGGCGGGGGGGGGCTAGAGGGGGGGGGGGCAGGGGGACGACGACCACGACACGACACGGACACCGAAAATAAAAGTGGCCCGGGGGGGACCCTGGGAACGTGGACCAGGAGGGGGGGGGGACGAACGACAACGACGAACGAGAAAAAAAGGTTCCATGGCCCGGGGGGCTACCCTGGAAGCGTGGACAAGGGGGGGGGGGGGCGAAGGGGGCGAAACGACACGACGAACGACGAAAATAAAGGGTTCCGTGGCCCAGGGGGGCTACCCTGGGAAGCGTGGACAGGGGGGGGGGGCGAGGGGTACCCTGGGAAGCGTGGACAGGGGGGGGGCGAGGGGGACGGGGGGGGGCGAGGGGGACGAACGACACGACGAACGACGAAAATAAAGGGTTCCGTGGCCCAGGGGGGCTACCCTGGGAAGCGTGGACAGGGGGGGGGGCGAGGGGTACCCTGGGAAGCGTGGACAGGGGGGGGGGCGAGGGGGGGGGAGTGGGGGGGGGGGGGAGGTGGGGGTTGGGGGGGGGGGGGCAAAGGGGGACGGGTGGGGGGGGCGAGGGGGACGAACGACACGACGAACGACGAAAATTAAAGGGGTTTCCGTGCGGCCCACGGGGGGCTACCCTGGGAAGAGCTTGGACAGGGGGGGGTCGAGGGGGACGAACGACACGGCGAATCCGACGAAAATAAGATGGGGGGAGTCCCTGGGAAGCGTGGACAGGGGGGGGGGCGAGGGGTACCCTGGGAAGCGTGGACAGGGGGGGGGGCGAGGGGGACGGGGGGGGCGAGAGGGACGAACGACACGACGAACGACGAAAATAAAGGGTTCCGTGGCCCAGGGGGGCTACCCTGGGAAGCGTGGACAGGGGGGGGGCGAGGGGGACGAACGACACGACGAACGACGAAAATAAAGATGTCCGAGCTCTAGAGCACAGTGGTGCAAGAGAATAAATAATATGGTTTGCGAATACTGTCCTCGCTCAGGCGGGGCCTCCCTGGAGCGCTGGGAGGGGCACGAAACCTGATAAATAATATGGTTTGCGAATACTGTCCTCGCTCTGGCGGGGCCTCCCTGGAGCGGTGGGAAAGGCACGAAACCTGATAAATAATATGGTTTGCGAATACTGTCCTCGCTCAGGCGGGGCCTCCCTGGAGCGCTGGGAGGGGCACGAAACCTGATAAAATAATATGTTTTGCGAAAACTGTCCTCGCGCGGTTCCCCGCGAACATTGGGCACGTCCCTTATAGATTTCGTGGCTCCACGGCGCGCTCCAACCATAGCCCCAGTACCCGCGGTCCCGTAAACTTCCAACCCCAAGCGCACACACACGTCGATCGTGGCTCCAGAATACGTCCACCGTGGGGCCCAGTGGGAAGATTCGCATGCAAGTATACCCCATGCCGGCACACCCTTTGCACGCGCCGTGGCCTCGCACATGGCCAAGTTGACCCATAATGACTCCTGGACAGTCCCCCAAAAAAACTCCCGACCGCCACCGAAACGGCTCGAAGACATTCCCGAGCCCAACCTGGCTCCATTATGCCTCTCAGATGGCCCCAGATGAGACCACGACCGCCCGCGGTGTCGCCGTCCGCTCGGACACCCCCGCGGAACTGCCCGAGACCCTCTGGCAGTGGCGGCGAACAGACACCAAACAACTATCACTCGCCTTTTCACCCCTTCGCAGCTTCTACTGCCCCCCGATTGGCATAAACAAGGGGTCGGCGGTGTGGCGTAAGCCTAAGAATCTGAATGGTTTGCGAAATACTGTCCTCGCTCAGGGAGGGGGCGGGGCCTCCCTGGAGCGGTGGGAGGGGCACGAAACCTGATAAATAATATGGTTTGCGGATACTGTCCTCGCTCAGGCGGGGCCTCCCTGGAGCGGTGGGAGGGTTCACGAAACCTGATAAATAATATGGTTTGCGAATACTGTCCTCGCTCAGGCGGGGCCTCCCTGGAGCGGTGGGAGGGGCACGAAACCTGATAAATAATATGGTTTGCGAATACTGTCCTCGCTCAGGCGGGGCCTCCCTGGAGCGGTGGGAGGGGCGCGAAACTTGATAAATAATATGGTTTGCAAATACTGTCCTCGCTCTGGCGGGGCCTCCCTGGAGCGCTGGGAGGGCACGAAACCTGATAAATAATATGGTTTGTGAATACTGTCCTCGCTCTGGCGGGGCCTCCCTGGAGGGGTGGGAGGGGCACGAAACCTGATAAATAATACGGTTTGCGAATACTGTCCTCGCTCAGGCGGGGCCTCCCTGGAGCGGTGGGAGGGGCACGAAACCTCATAAATAATATGGTTTGCGAATACTGTCCTCGCTCTGGCGGGGCCTCCCTGGAGCGCTGGGAGGGGCACGAAACCTGATAAATAATATGGTTTGCGAATACTGTCCTCGCTCTGGCAGGGCCTCCCTGGAGGGCAGGTAGGTATTGTCTGGTATTGTATGATGTGGTAGATATGCGGTGATGGTGTATGTATGGTTTCCTACGTGCTTGCCTGACTCCGGTGGTCTGCTATAGTATGGTATGGTATTGTATGGTAAGGTATAGTATGGTATGGTAGGAATAGAAAGAGGGAGCGAGCGTGGTAGGTATGTATTGTATGGTATTGTATGGTGTGGTAGGTATGCGGTGATGGTGTATGTATGGTTTCCTAGGTGTGGTATGGTAGGTACGGTGGTCTGCTATAGTATGGTATGGTATTGTATGGTATGGTATAGTATGGTATGGTAGGAGTAGGAAGAGGGAGCGGTATTGTATGGTATGGTATAGTATGGTATGGTAGGAGTAGGAAGAGGGAGCGGGAGGTGGGAAGGTGGGAAGGTGGGAAGGAGAGGGTGTCCTGGGAAAACAAGAACCCCACTCAGGATGTGGGGAAAAACCCACGGACACCATTCCTCGTCGCCTCCCAGGAGAGCATGGGAAAGCAGTGGAAGACATGGGAAAACAGGGGGGAAGGTCAAAAGAAACCCCGAAGAGACGTGGGAAGAAACGCGGGGAAGATCCTGCCAGCATCGTGTGTGCACTTGTAATCTGCTCGCCCTTGCGCTCCTCCAGCTGGGGGCGGGCGCCGGAGGGCGCCTGCCGGTTCGCGCTCCGGTGCTCCCCGATCTGCCCCGCCGGCGTGGCCGGGGGCAGCTCGGAGCGCTGCTCCCTCGCGGCGGGCGGCGCGCGGGGCGGGCGCCCCCGCGGCGGGCGGCGCGGCACCGGAGGGTCGGGTCGGGCGAACGCAGCCCCCCAGGGATGGCGAGGTCTAATCTGAGTCTGCGTAGGGCGTCACTCCGCTGCCCCCTCGACAGTGGCGACAGTTTCGCAGATCGCAGCCCCCCACGGGATGGCGAGGTCTAATCTGAATCTGCGTATGACCCCACTCCGCTGGGCCCCCACCCACCCACCCCAGCAGCCCTCGAAAGTTGTAACAGTTTCGCAGATCGCAGCCCCCCAGGGATGGCGAGGTCCTATCTGGATCTGCGTATGACCCCACTCCGCTGGGCCCCCCAGCAGCCCTCGAAAGTGGCGACAGTTTCGCAGATCGCAGCCCCCCAGGGATGGCGAGGTCTAATCTGAGTCTGCGTAGGGCGTCACTCCGCTGGACCCTCCAGCAGCCCTCGAAAATGGCGACAGTTTCACAGATCGCAGCCCCCCAGGGATGGCGAGGTCTAATCTGAGTCTGCGTAGGGCGTCACTCCGCTGGACCCTCCAGCAGCCCTCGAAAATGGCGACCAGTTTCGCAGTGCAGCCCCCACGATGGCGAGGTCCTTCCTGGACTGGCGGATGGGGCGTCACTTCCGCTGACCCCCAGCCAGCATCGAAAGTGGCGAACGTTTCACGATTCGCAGCCACCCAGGGATGGCGAGGTCCT
This sequence comes from Prorocentrum cordatum, assembly GCA_963575745.1. Classification (NCBI taxonomy): domain Eukaryota; class Dinophyceae; order Prorocentrales; family Prorocentraceae; genus Prorocentrum; species Prorocentrum cordatum. The sequence continues at coordinate 88,691 of CAUYUJ010001663.1, forward strand.
AATCTGAGTCCCCGTAGGGCGTCACTCCGCTGGACCCTCCAGCAGCCCTCGAAAATGGCGACAGTTTCACAGATCGCTGCCCCCCCCGAGGGATGGCGAGGTTCTACTCTGAGTCCTGCGTAGGCGTCACTCCGCTGGCCAGCCCCAGCAGCCATCGAAAGTGGCGACGTTTTTCACAGATCGCAGATCCCAGGGATGGCGAGGTCTAATCTGAGTCTGCGTGGGGCTTCACCCTCCGCTGGACCCCCCAGCAGCCCTCGAAAGTGGCGACAGTTTCACAGATCGCAGCCCCCCAGGGATGGCGAGGTCTAATCTGAGTCTGCGTAGGGCGTCACTCCGCTGGACCCTCCAGCAGCCCTCGAAAATGGCAACAGTTTCACAGATCGCAGACCCCCAGGGATGGCGAGGTCTAATCTGAGTCTGCGTAGGGCGTCACTCCGCTGGCCACCCCAGCAGCCCTCGAAAGTGGCGACAGTTTCACAGATCGCAGCCGCCTAGGGATGGCGAGGTCTAATCTGAGTCTGCGTGGGGCGTCACTCCGCTGGCCACCCCAGCAGCCCTCGAAAGTGGCGACAGTTCCACAGATCGCGGCCCGAAGAGAGGAGGAGGGAAGAGAGGAAGAGGCGGGAGGAGGAAGAAGACGCGACCGCAGTGCTCTATTCAAAACGAGTGCCCAATACAGGAGGGTTGGGAAAAAGATGAAAATACCCTGGCGACGTACCCAACCCCTGCGCAAAAGCGGGGCGCAAATAGTTTAGGATACTTTATAAGGGGGCGATTACGGAGCGAGGGTTACATATGTCTGCAGACGGAATTCGGGAGACTCGCAGGACACTGGCTACAGGAAAAGGGCTTGATAAAGCTGATGAGTTACAATTCCTGAGCACTCCTAGCCACTTCGAAAACGGGGGCCCCCCAGCAGGCCTCGAAAGTGGCGACAGTTTCACAGATCGCAGCCCCCCCAGGGATGGCGAGGTCTCATTAGAATCTGCCCGTGGCCCTCGCTGCGCTGGGCCCCCCAGCAGGCCTCGAAAGTGGCGACAGTTTCACAGATCGCAGCCTCCAGGGGATGGCGAGGTCTCATTTGAATCTGCCCGTGGCGTCACTGCGCTGGGCCCCCAGCAGGCCTCGAAAGTGGCGACAATTTCACAGATCGCAGCCCCCCAAAAAGAAAAAAAAGAAAAGAGAAAGGGATGGCGTAGGTCTCGTTTGTAATTGCCCGTTGGCGTAACTGTGCAGGGGCCGCCCCCGCAGCCCTCGAAAGTGGCGACAGTTTTCACAGTATCGCCAGCCCCCCCAGAAACAAGAAAAAAAAAAAAAAAGGACAAGATAAAAAAAAGCCCAAGTGGGATGGCGGAGGTCTAATTATAATCCGCACGTGGGCCCTCCATGTGGGCTGGGCCCCCCAGCATGCCTCGAAAATGGCGACAGTTCCACAGATCGCAGCCCCGCAGGGATGGCGAGGTCTCATTAGAATCTGCCCGTGGCCCTCACTGTGCTGGGCCCCCCAGCAGGCCTCGAAAATGGCGACGGTTTCGCAGATCGCAGCCCCCCAGGGATGGCGAGGTCTAATTTGAATCCGCGCGTGGCCCTCACTGTGCTGGGCCCCCCAGCAGGCCTCGAAAATGGCGACAGTTTCGCAGATCGCAGCCCCCCAGGGACGGCGAGGTCTAATTTGAATCCGCCCGTGGCCCTCACTGTGCTGGCCCCCCAGCAGGCCTCGAAAATGGCGACAGTTTCACAGATCGCAGCCCCCCAGGGATGGCGAGGTCTCATTTGAATCTGCCCGTGGCCCTCACTCTGCTGGGCCCCCCAGCAGGCCTCGAAAATGGCGGCAGTTTCACAGATCGCACCCCCCCAGGGATGGCGAGGTCTCATTTGAATCCGCGCGTCGCCCTCACTGTGCTGGGCCCCCCAACAGGCCTCGAAAATGGCGACAGTTTCACAGATCGCAGCCCCCCAGGGATGGCGAGGTCTAATTTGAATATGCGCGTCGCCCTCACTGTGCTGGGCCCCCAAGCAGCCCTCGAAAATGGCGACAATTTCACAGATCGCAGCCCCCCAGGGATGGCGAGGTCTAATTTGAATCTGCCCGTCGCCCTCACTGTGCTGAGCCCCCCAGCAGGCCTCGAAAATGGCGACAGTTTCACAGATCGCAGCCCCCCAGGGATGGCGAGGTCTAATTTGAATCTGCGCGTCGCCCTCACTGTGCTGGGCCCCCCAGCAGGCCTCGAAAATGGCGACAGTTTCACAGATCGCACCCCCCCAGGGATGGCGAGGTCTCATTTGAATCTGCGCGTCGCCCTCACTGTGCTGGGCCCCCCAGCAGGCATCGAAAATGGCGACAGTTTCACAGATCGCAGCCCCCCGCAGGCAAGACAGGAAGAGGCAGGGAGGGAGGAGGAGGAGGAAGGAAGGAGTGGAGACCACACTGCTCTATTCAAAACGAATACCCAACCAAGGAGGGTTGGGAAAAAAAGTATTGGCCGAACGCGGCCAGATAGGGCCCTTTTGACGGAAGGGTGTTTCCTTGTGTCGCAGATGCACACGATGGCCGAGGGCCCAAGGGGCACCAGCCAAGATAGCTGAAAGCAGGAAAAACAACCAAAAAGAACGCCTGGAAGTCACAGCTTGGTATTTCTGTCGTGGCTGGCGGCCCCGCAGGCTGTGGGCGGTGGGCCGCCAGCCACAAAAGGAATCCTTCTGTAAGCCTCCACGAAAGAAATCCTGTTGTGATCCGCCTCTAAGGATCCCTTTCGTGGCAGACGTACAAGATGGCCGAGGGCCAAGGGGGGCGCCAGCCAAAACAAAGAAAGCCGGGTACCCTGGAGAGGAAAGCGAGGAGGGAGGACGGGGGAGGAGGAGAGAGGGGAAATGGGAATGGGGAGTGGCCCTCCCCTCCTCCCCTCCTTTCTCCAGGACGGCCGGTGGGCCCGAGGGCCCTTGTGACGCAAGTGCTTCTTCTGTGGTGAGAGCACTGAACTCCCCCAAGTTCACCTAATAGGAACACAATATGAATACCAGGTGCGTCTTCTCTCCTCCTCTCCTCCTCTCCTGAGAACAACAAAATGGTAGCACAGAAATCCGCCGGCCCCCTTGTGGGGCCACCAGGCTGTAGGCCGAAGCTTCGCAGCCCTTCAAAAGCGCTCCTTGTTTTCCACGACGAGCACCATCGGAGTGTAATGCACTAGCAATGAGGACTCCTTCACCCGCCCTTCCTCACTCCTCCTCCAATGAAAGCACACGAGGAATACAATGGTAAGACAAGAGGAATTCCTCTCTGTCCAGATTGTCCCCCCCTGCCTCCCTTTTGCACTAGGAACGCGATAGGAATACGGTCAGCAAACGTCCTTCCCCCTCCCTCTCCCCGATAGGATCGCAGTGTTGATACAGGGTGAAGTATTGACCCCTCCCTCCTCCTCCCCCTCCTCCACCCCCAATGAGAATACAGCAGCAGGACAACAGGCATGCGATACCAATGTCAAGTCGGGCATGTCCTCCTACCGGGGGATTTTGGACGAAAGATAAAAGATATTCAAAAAATGATCAAAAGAGCCCAAAAATACTCAAACAATTTTGACTACTTCTGACCATTTTGAAAATTTTGGACTATTGATTGACTATTGTTTGACTTTTGTTTGACTATTGTTTGACTATTTTGACTACAAGATGCCCAAAAAATGCTCAAAAGCAGATTTGTTGACTCTTTTGGAATCTTCCTCCTGTAGAGGGACAGGCCCGACTTTACAGTAATGCCTCAGTCGGGCGTTGGCAGGACTGGGTTTAGTGTGACCTGGTTTAGTGATGCGCACTGGGGGACGCCCCCCCCGCCCCATTCCACTAACCGGAACTGCCGTCACCCGAAAAATACCAGCTACGGCAGACCTGGTTTAGTGATTCCAGTCCATATTTTGGGCCTCGGGGCCCCATCGCTGACCGGCTCCCCTGAACCGGGGTCCTGGCTGTACCCGACTCAGGGCGTCCTCCCGCCCCTCCCTCCCCTCCGGCCGGCCCAGGCCCCCCCGCCCGGGGCGGCGAGGGCGCAGGGCGGGGCACGGCAATGTGGGGCGACTGCGACGCGATGCCCGTGCAGCAGGACGCAGCGCAGCGCAGTCGACAGCCGTGCTCCCTCCGACCCCTGGGTCATGTCGGGCGTGTCCCCCTACAGGGGGATTCTCGACGAAAAAATAGGAAATGCCCCCCAAACACCCCAAGAAGGCCAAAAAGTGCTCAAAAAATCGTCCCTGGACTATATTTGGACTATGTTTTGATTCTTTTGGAGTATTTGTCGTCGAAAATCCCCTGTAGGGGGACCGGCCCGACTTAAGCCTTGGGCCCCGTCCAGGCCGAGTGCCCAGGGGCAGCTCAAACGCCATGCAAGTGCGACGCGGCGCGACGCAACACGATGCAATGCGATGCGATTCGACGCAGCGTAACGCAATTCGGTTTCGAAGCCGTGCAGCACAGTGCAACGCAATACGCTGCAGTGCATTGGAGTGCAACGCAACGGAACGTAAGGCAACGCGACGCAATTCAATTGTGGAGGAGGGGGGAGGAGAGAAAAGGGAGAAGGGAGGATGGGCGGGAGAGGAGAGGGTAACTGGGAATTTGGAGTGTTCGTCCCCCCTTCTCCCTCCCTCCCTCATCCTCCTCCAATTCAATAACAAACAGAGTGCAACAAGAACACGCTAAGAATGCAACTTGAATTCCGTTCCCACAGTTCCCCCTTCGTCGATAGGAATGCAATAACTGTACAAGATGACCGAGAGACCAGGGGTGGTACCATCAAAAAAAGAAAAATATGCGTCAACCAAAAATGGAGACTCCCTGTTTGTTGTCATTCGTTTCTGATGGTTGGCGGCCCAATGCCAGGTTAGTTGTTCGTTATTGTTGTTATTTTCACGTGTTGGCTGGTACCCCCCTGGGTCCTCGACCATCTTGTACGTCAGCCAAACAAGGAATCCCTTTGAGGCGGATTGCAAGAGGATTCCTGTTGTGGAGGCTTACATACGGATGCTTTTGTGGCCGGCGGCCCACTGCCCACACAGCCTACGGGGCCACCAGCCACGGAAAAAAATCGTAAAATAAGAATTGAGAGCCCCAGGCGTTTTGTGATTGCTTGTTGATATGTGTGTTTCTTTTTGGGCTTGTACCACGCTGGTCCCTCGGCCATCTTGTGCGTCTGCCACACAATGTGAGGCGGATTATTGCAGAACTCCTTTAGTGGAGGCTTGCAAACATAACCCTTTGTGGTTGGCGGTCCACTGCCCCCACGGCCTACGGGGCCACCAGCCACGAACAAACATTAAGAAAACTGAGTCCCAGGCGTTTGTTGTATTAGTTGTATTGTTTCATGCTTTTATGTGTGTGTGTGTTTATGTTTTGGCTGGTGCCCCTCTGGCCCTCGGTCATCTTGCGCATCGGTCACACAAGGAACCCTTGTGGGGTGGATTACAAAAGGACTTCTTCTGCGGAGGCTCTCAAGAGGATCCCTTCGTGGCGGATTACGAAGACAGGGACAGAGGGAGAGAGAGAGAGAGAGAGACAAACAAAAGAGAGAGAGAGGAGAGAAAGAGACAGAACGCCCCCAAATAGTCTCATATGTTCCCCCCCTGGTAACGCCCTTTCCATCGCCCTGGAGATGAAGAAAACGATCTCGATGTGGCAGCACAGGTACACCCTTCCTGGCCCATACCAACTATCGCCCCCCCATTACTTTGGACGCCCGAGTTGGGTACGGAAAAAGCGGGTACATGCCCAACAGCAAGCGTTGTCCAAAATTAACAGCGGCCGCTGTCGCGCAGGTGGCCGCCTGTCTCAAGAGGACGCCGTCCGCGACGACACCGACAGCGACTCCTGCTCAGAATAAACAGGAAATGATGTCGGTCGTTGTGCCATGCCTTTCCGAACCCATTTCGATCGCCCCGAATGCCGCAGCATGAGGCCTGCTAACTAGATTGGGTCGAAGTAGATGAGGTCGGAGGATCGGCGATGCATCGCCGATACATCGGCGATGCATCGCCGATGCATCGCCAACGCATCGTCGACATCGTCGATGCGTCGGCGACGCCAGCGTGGAGAAAACCGAGCTCCGCATCGAGTCGCATCGCCGATGCATCGGCGATGCGGCGCGATCCTCCGACCCCATTTGCTCCGACCCCATCTGCAAGGCCTAGAGCCGTGTCTTTCCGAACCCAATTTCGATCGCCACGAATGGCGCAGCGCCCGACCGCCGCTCCCGGGCCGTGGGCGCCCCGTGGGCGCCTCGTGCGCTGGCTGAGTCTGCCGAGGAGTTGTCTGCCTCTCCTCCTCCTCCTCCTCCTCCTCCTCCTCCTCCTCCTCCTCCTTCTGAAATCCTCCTCCTCCTCCTCCTCCTCCTCCTCCTCCTCCGTCCTCCCCCTCCTCC
>CAUYUJ010001664.1:0-21181 GCA_963575745.1 Prorocentrum cordatum
CCCTGGGACGATGGCGCCAGGGCGCTTAGGGCCTCATGGCCTTCACTCCTGGGAATTTGCCGGGAGCCTGTTTCTCGGAATCTGCTGGTAATGTAGTGAAATGACACAATTCAGTGGAATGGAGCAGGCGGAATATGCCCAACCCTCCCAGATAAAACAATGTTAATGTAGTGAAATGGGGCATCCATGTTCTCACAATCTGACCTTCTTGGGTTCAATTCCTGGTGGGGCCTGAGTAGCCTACATGAAGGGATGTGTTCTAGCGATGCCATTGTCATTGCGGGGGAAATCACTGTAGAAAGGATTCTGTGCAAGTAAGGCCGTTTACATGTATTTAGAGCTTTGCATACTCAGGAATTCTGAAATTTAGAATTGCCACCGCCCCCATTGCGAAAGCCACCGCCACCGCTGCCGCCGCGGCCGCCAAGCCAACCCTGCCGCTGCCTCTGGCATTGCCAACCAGGCCCACCACGTCCGCTGCTTCTGCGCCGACAGCCACCACCCCCCCACCCCCACCCCAGCGCGACCCAGCCATCCACCGCCACTATCCAGCAAGCAAGCAACGCGCCTGCCCCAGGCACACCGCAGCCAATACCATCACCGCGGCCACCGCCCCCCCCTTCCCGCCCCCCGCCCAGCATTGCCCCACCACTATCGCTGTCCCCGCCGCTGCTGTTGCCGCCCCCACCAAAGGCACCGCCGCCCACACCACGATCGCTCCCACTGCCCCTGGCGGCCCAGCCGCCACCACCTCGGCCGCTGCTTGTTTGAAGCACCCAGCGCCGCGGCTCCCAAATCCTTTTCAGCCCCCACAGCGGCCGCGCTCGCCGGAGCCGCTGTTGTCGCCACTGCCGCCGCCCATGCAAAGCCACTACCAGCACCGCGGCGACCACAGGCCGCCCCCCCCCCCCCCCCTCGCGGCTGCGCTCACCGTTGCCGCCGCGCTGCCACCGCGCACACCACCGCTACCCCCGCCACCGCTGCCGCCGCGGCCGCCAACCCTGCCGCTGCCTCTGGCATTTCCAACCGGGCCCACCACCGCCGCCGCTGCTGCGCCGACAGCCACCACCACCCGCCGCACCCCCACCCCCCCCCCCAGCGCGACCCAGCCCCGCCGCCACTATCCAGCAAGCAAGCAAACGCGCCTGCCCCAGGCACGCCGCAGCCAATACCATCACCGCGGCCACCGCCCCCCCCCGGCCCCCGCCCAGCATTGCCCCACCACTATCGCTGTCCCCACCGCTGCTGCTGCCGCCCCCGCAAAAGGCACCGCCGCCCACACCACGATCACTCCCACTGCCACTGGCTGCCCAGCCGCCACCACCTCGGCCGCTGCTTGTTTGAAGCACCCAGCGCCGCGGCTCCCAGACCTTCTCAGCCCCCCACAGCGGCCGCGCTCGCCGCCGCCGCTGTTATCGCCACTGCCACCGCCCATGCAGAAAGCCACTAACAACACTGCGGCGACCACAGCCGCCGCTCCGCCCCCCCTCCCCCCCCCTCACGGCTGCGTTCACCGTTGCCGCCGCACTGCCACCGCGCAAGCCACCGCTACCCCCGCCACCACCACCACCACAACGACGACGACGACCACCACCACCACTACTAGAATAGGGGACGTGCCATAGAATAGGGCAATCATATGCCCTCCTTCCCCTGTATGTGCCGAATTGTAGTAAAATGGGGAATATTTCTTCCCATAATCTGACCTTCTTGGGTTCAATTCCTAATGGTGCCTTTGGGGCCTGCTTGGGGGTAGGGTTTCCAGCGAGCTGCGGATTGCCCGTGCACCTCCCACCCCCTGGGGGAAACCGGAGCTTCGTGGGGGCTGGGCTGGCTCTGGTGGGGCGGGCCTGCAGGGGCTGGGCGCGGCCCTGAGGCAGGCGCGGGGCCACGCATCTGGAAGCGGAAGCGGGGGCAACGCAAACAAAAGACAAAAAACCATCGAACAGCCGGGCTTGTAAGACCACGCCCGGCAAAAGAGCAAACCAAAACGTCGACCTCCCGGCCTTGTAAGACCACGCCCGGCTACTAGTATCATCGAAGAGCTGCCCTTGCCCACCTGCCGGCCCACGCAGGTCGACCACTCGGCCAGCCCCGACCAGCCCTGGCCAGCCTCCTCGGCCAACTCCTCTGGCCAGCACCAGCCCCGACCAGCCCTCTCGGCCAACTCTTCCCCTGGTATGCAGCAGAAGTGGCGGCGCGCACAGGGGGGGCGGATGGGCGCGAAAGGGGTGCGGCGCTCCAAGAAGGCGAGGGGCCTCTTCTCGGGAGGTCAGGGAGGCCTGTCTGGAGGGGCCCAGAGGCTTTAGAGAAGGCCTCTGAGGAGACAGAAGGGAGGGCTTCTACGAAACCACCTGCCTGCTCAAAAGCCCCCCTTCACACGTGCCTGCTCAGAGGGCCCCCCTCTCGCGTCCCCCCTCCGGGTGTGCGACGAAACCTTTCTCCTTTTTGTTTCTCTCTCTCTTTCTCTCTTTCTCTCTCTCTCTCTCTCTCTCTCTCTCTCTCTCTCTCCCAGTGGTCGATGTTTTTTACCATTGCCAGTGACCTCTCCCTCTCTCTCTCTCTCTCTCTTTTTGCCTATGGGTAAGATGCGGGTAAAGAGCAGGGAGGAGGAACAGGAGGAGGAGGAGAGGGAGGAGGACAAACGAGGAAGCGAGGAGGGCATCGCAGCCCGATAACCGACGATTGCTTCACATGATGTGCTCCGTCGGACGCGCCAGCGGTAAGTGGAACCGTCCTCCTGGACACGGGCATGCAGCCCCGGTTGCAACGGCGCTTCGGTGTCGCCACTGCGACATGCGACCGGCGCGGAACGCCGCAAAAGTCGCTGCAGGTGGGGCCGGGGCGCCCAAAAAACGAATGTGCTCGGCGACGCTCCAAGTGGGGGGGGGGCAAGGCAGAGGAAGCGGCCTTCTCAAAAAGCGGCGGGGTGATCAAAGCCCTCCGCCTCGAGAGTTCTCAGAAAGCGCCGGGGTTTCTGAGAAGCCCCGCCGCCTTCTGAGAAGGCTGGCCTCTGTGCGTTCCCCCGTCATTGGCGGGCCACCGATATACAGTATCACTGGGACGCGTTTGGGCAACATCGTTGTTACCATAATCGCCCTCTGGCCCGCTTTTTCAGAAGAAGCGGGGCCACGTCTTGCACGTAGCGGGCCTCTGTCGGTCCTGTCTTTGCATCGTGCTGGGACCCATGCGCAGGAAGCAAAGTAAAACTCAGATGTCGTCCAGCCACCTTCGCCCGGATCCGCTGTGGCGCCGCTGGAAATCGTTCGTGCGCGAGGCGGCACGACGGCGGCAGCACACCGAGTGGACAAACCAAATCAATGTTCTCACCATTGGACGCCTGCAGACGCTGCCGGCTCTCTTGCAGCACAGGCGCTGTGGCACGAAACGCCACCCGTGTGCATCGACAACTGTGAGCAAAGGGGGTGGGACGGGAGAATGGGACAGGGGGGAGGAAGGTAGGCTGAGTCAACATCGAATCGCGAAATCGGATCGAATCGGAATGTGCGTCGGGTCGGACCGCATCGGCACGGAGTCGAAATCCAATCGGATCGGCCACGCCAGCGTATACAACAGCGCCACCGTTTGGCATCGGCCCGCATCGAGCGGTCGGAATATCAGAGGGAGCGCGTCTCACGCGCGCTTGCCCCGGGAACATTCGGTGGCGCGTTTTAACAAGGCCTCCCCCCCCCGCACATTCGGCGCCGTCGAACAAAACCAGGGGGACTCCCTCCCCCCTCGCCCCCCCCGCTCCGAGACCCCCCCCCCTCCCCTGCGCTGGCGCCAGCGCGCCCGCGCCGGCGCCAGCGGCTGCCGGCAGCGCCGACGGCGGCGTCGCGGCGACGATCACGAAGACGACCACGAGGTCCCTTGTAGTCCTGTCCTCGGCCCTGACTGTCAGGTCATTGACGGACCCGAACACCGAACGTAACAACTTGTCGCGGTGCGTCGCGTGCCTCCCACGGTTTCCGTCGGCGTCGTCGCCGTCACCGTCGTCGTCGTCGTCGTCGACGTCAGCGCCGTCGTCATCGTCGTTGTCGTCGTCCTCGTCGTCACGTCTCCGTCGTCGTCGTGGTCGTCGTTAGCATCGTCGAAGTGGTCGTCGTCGTGCTCGTCGTCGTCGTAGTCGACGTGGCCGTCGTCGTCGTCGTCGTCATGCTCGTCATCGTCGTGGTCGCCATCGCCGTCGCAATCGTCGTCGTCTTCGTCGTCATCGTCGTCGCTAGCGTCGCCGTCGTCGTCGTCGTCGTCGCAATCGTCGTCGTCGCCGTTGCCGTCGTCGTCGTCGCCGTCGTACCCGTCGTCGTCCTCGTGCTTGTCGTCGTCGTTGTCACCGTCGGCCGTCGCCGTCATCGTCGTCGTCGTCATCGTCGTCGTCGTCCTCGTCGCCGTCGTCGTCTTCGTCGTCGTCGACGCCGTTGTCGTCGACGTCGTCGACGTCGTCGTCGTCGTTGTCATCGTCGTCGTCGTCGTCGTCGTCGCAGTCGTCGCCGTCGTCGCCGTCGTCACCGCCGTCGTTATCGTCGTCGTCGTCGTCATCGTCGTCGTCGTCGTCGTCGTCCTCGTCCTCGTGCTTGTCGTCGTCGTCGTCACCGTCAGCCGTCGCCGTTGTCGTCGCCGTCGTCGTCGTCTTCGTCGTCCATGCCAGTCGTCGTCGTCGTCGTACTCGTCGTCGTCTTCGTCGTGGTCGTCGACGTCGTCGACGTCGTCGCCGTCCTCGTCGTCGTCGTCGACGTCGTTGTCGTCATTGTCATCGCCGTCGTCCTCGTCGTCGTCGTCGTCGTCGTGGCCATCGTCGCCGACGTCGTCGTCGTCGTCGTCGACTTCGTCGCCGTCGCCGTGTTCGTCCTCGTGCTTGTCGTCGTCGTCGTCGTACTCGTCGTCGTCTTCGTCGTGGTCGTCGACGTCGTCGTCCTCGTCGCTGTCGTCGTCGTCGTTGCCGTCGTCGTCGTCGCCGTCGTCGTCATGCTTGTCGTTGTTGTCGTCGTGTCGTCGTTGTCGTCGTCCATGCCAGTCATTGTCGTCGTCTTCGTCGTGGTCGTCGTGGTCGACGTCGTCGCCGTCGCCGTCGTCGTCGTCGACGTCGTTGTCGTCGTTGTCATCGCCGTCGTCATCGTCGTCGTCGTCGCCGTCGTCGCCGACGTCGTCGTCGTCGCCGTTGCCGTCGTCGTCGTCCTCGTCGTCGTCGTCCTCGTCGTCGTCGTGGTCGTCGCCGTCGCCGTCGTCGTCGTCTCGCTCGGCGTCGTCGTCGTCGTCGCCGTCGTCGTCATGCTTGTCGTTGTTGTCGTCACCGTCGTCGTCGTCGTCGACGTCATCGTCGTCGTCGCCACCGCCGTCGTCGTCGTCGTCGTCTTCGTCGTGGTCGTCGCCGCCGTCGTCGTCGTGGCCGTCGCCGTCGTCGTCGCCGTGCTCGTCGTCGTCGACGTCGTCGCCGTCGTCCACGTGCTCGTAGTCATCGTCGTCGCCCTCGTCGTCGTCATCCTCGTCGTCGTGCCCGTCGTCGTGGTCTTCGTCGTCGTCGACGTCGTCATCGTCGCCGTCGTCGTCGTCGTCGCCGTCGACGTCGTCATCGTCGTCTTCGTCGTCGTTGTCGTCGTCGTCGTCGTGGTCGTCGCCGTCGCCGTCGTCGTCGTCATCGCCGTCGTCGCCGTTGTCGTCGTCGTCGTCGTCCTCGAGGCCGTTGTCGTCGCCGTCGTCGTCCTCGTCGTCACCGTCGCCGTCGTCGTCGTCGTCGTCCTCGTCGTCATCCTCGTTTTCGTCGTCTGCTCGTCGTCGTGGTTTTCGTCGTCGTCGACATCGTCGTCGTTCTCGTCGACGCCGTCGTCGTCGTCGTCGCCGTCGTTTTCGTCGTCGTCTCCGTCGTCGTCGTCGTCGGCGCCGTCGCGGTCGTTGTCGTCGTCGTGGTCGTCGCCGTCGTCGTCGCCGTCGTCGTCGTCGTCGTCGTCGCCGTCGTCGTCGTGCTAGTCGTCGTCGTCGACGTCGTCGCCATTGCCGTCGCCGTCGCCGTCGCCGTAGCCGTCGCCGTAGCCGTCGTCGTCGCCGTCGTCGTCGTCTTCGTCGTCATCGCCGTCGTCGTCGTCGTCGACGTCGTCGCCGTCGTCGTCGTCGCCGTCGTCGCCGTCGTCGCCGCCGTCGTCGTCGTCGTCGCCGTCGTCTTCGTCGTCGTTGTCGTCGTCGTCGCCATTGCCGTCGCCGTCGCCGTCGCCGTCGCCATCGCCGTCGCCATCGCCGTCGTCGTCGTCGCCGTCGTCGTCGTCCTCATCGACGCTCCCCGCCGCCGCCGCCTTGCGTCGGCGCTGGTCTTGAGGGGGGGGGTTCGAACTCCCCCCCCTTCCCTGGAATCGTCGTCCTCGTCGACGCTCCCCGCCGCCGCCGCCAGCCGGTCCACGGGGGGGGAGATGAGTTCGAATCCCCCCCTCCTTGGAGTGGGGGGGAGGGAAATCGAACCAACCCCCCCCTTGAATTCAGGGGCGGGGGGTGGCCGGTTTCGAATCTCCCTCCAAGCGCCCACTGAGAACGCTCTTTGGAATTTCATGATCGAATCGGATCGGGCCGGTCGGATCGAAATGGAGCCCGATGGGCAGGGGGACGGAAAGGCGGAGGGGTAGAAGAGGCGTGATGGAGGCTGGGATCACCGAGGGAAGCGGCCTCTTCCTGTTCCTCCTCCTCCTCCTCCTGCTCCTCCTCCTCCTCCTCATCCGCCTCCCACCCTGCCTCCTCCTCCTCCTCCTCCTCCTCCTCCTCCTCCTCCTCCTCCTCCTCCTCCTCATCATACAGCACTCCTCGAATTCCCCGCCCTCCTTCTCTTACTCCTCCCCGACCTCCTCCTCAGATTCCTCTTCCTCCTCCTCCTCCTCCTCCTCCTCCTCCTCCTCCTCCTCCTCCTCGTCTCCCTCCTCACTTTCCCTCCCTGTCGCACCCCGGAACGTGTCGGTAGGGCGGGCTGGGCGTTTCGCCTGAGACTGCCTCACCATGTGTGATCCTTGAGCTGAGGGTGTGCAACAGTTTCACAAAGGGGAGGCGGCTGGTGTTCAAAATGTGGCTCTCGCCGTGGCGCCGAGCGCATTCGTCTTAAAAGTTTGGAAGAGTTCCACGGATGGAGGGCAGGCGGTGTTCGAAATGTGGCTCTCGCCTTGGCGCTGCGCGCATTGGTCTTAAACGCTTGACGAGTGCAGGGCGGCTCCTTTCCAAAAAGTGGCTGTCGCGTTAGCGCCGCGCACATTCGTCTTAAGGGTTTACAGCAGTGTCAACGATTATTATGGTTGACGTCCCAGAAATGGTGTCTGGCACGATGTAGGACTGTCAGCGCGCATCACTTACGTTTATTCGCGGTGTTGAAGTCCCAGGAGCGGTGCTCTGGCACGAGTCAGGATCGTCAGGACGCAACAGTCACGTTCATTCGCGGCGTTGAGGTCCCAGGAATGGTGTCCTGGCACGGATCAAGAATGTCAAGCGGTTGACTTCCTATGCGGTACTTCCCTCAGTCAAAATGAACCCTTCTAAGGACCTACGAAGAGGGAACTTGGAGGGAGGGATGTTTACAACATCGTTGATGGGTCCTGGGTTTACACTGGTCCTCCTTGTCCTTCCCTCCATTCCTTCTCCTCTTCCTCATCCTCCTCCATTCCTCCACCTCCTACTCCCCCTCCTCCTCCTCCTCCTCCTCCTCCTCCTCCTCCTCCTCCCCCTCCTCCTCCTACTCCTCCTCCTCCTCAACCTCCTCCTCCTCCTCCTTCTAACACACAGCTCCCGCCTCCCATCCATCCCTCGCCATTAGAAACAACTCCTCTCTGTCGCACCCCGATACTGGTCGGTAGGGCGGACCGTGCGTTTCGTCTGAGACTTCCTCACAATGTATGCTCCTGCAGCTGTAACTCTGCAACAGTTTTACGGATGAAGGGCGACACGATTTCAAGCGGTGGCTCCCGCCTGAGCGTCGCGCACATTCGTCTCAAAAGTTGCAAGGGGCTCCACGGACGGAAGACGGCCCGTTTTCAAAATGTGGCGCTCGCCTTAGCGCCGCGTGCATTCGTCTTGGCAAGAGATCTACGGATGGAGGCCAGGCCGTGTTCAAAATGTGGCTCTCGCTTTGGCGCCGTGCACATTCGTCTTAAAAGCTGCAAGCATTTGACGGATGGAGGGCGGCTCCTTTCGAAAATGTCGCTCGCCTGCGCGCAGCGCACATTCGTCTGTACAGTGTACAGCAGTTTCAAGGATGTTTATCGCTGACGTCCCAACCATGGTGTTTGAGCACGATTTAGGATTGCCAGCACGCGACAGTCACGTTGACTTGCGGTGTCGAAGTCCTGGGAATGGTTGTCCGTCACGAAGTCCCAGGAATGGTGCTTTGGCATGGTTGCAGATCTTCAAACGGTTGTCCTCGAATGGAGCACTTCCCACAGTGAATATACATCTTTGTAAGGACCTCTGAAGAGGGAACTTGGAGGGATGGTTTCTTGCAGCATCGTTGAGAAGTCTTGGGTTTACACTGGTCCCCCTCCTCCTCCTGATCCACCTCCTCCACCTCCACCTCCACCTCCTCCTCCTCCTGCTCCCCCTCCCCCTCCTCCCCCTCATCCTCCTCCTCCTCCTCCTCCTCCTCCTCCTCGTCCATCTCCTCGACATATGAATAATTCCTGCTGGTCGCACTCCCAGCCGTGTCTGGTCGCACTCCTAGACGTGTCTGCAGGGCGGGCCAGGCGCTCCGCCCGAGACCTCCTCACCAAGTATGGCCCTGAAGCTCCAGCCTGGCAGCAGTGCTACGTTGAAGGTTCTACGGATGGAGGGCGACCCGACTTCAGGACGTGGCTCTCGCCCGAGCGGCGCGCACACTCGCCCTCAAAGGGCCCCAGGGAGCTCCTCGCCGCGCGCGTCCGCGGGGGGGGCCGGCGTCGACGCGTCTGCAAGAGGCCCCTCGCCCGCGCCGCTCCTCTCTGCGCCTGTGGCGGCGGGGCCGAGCACGGCTGCGGGTCTCTCCAGAAGCCTGCCGTCGCTCGGACGCCCTCTTTCCGTGCATGTTTCGGCTTCGTGCGTGTTTTTTTGTTGCTCGATGGTCCCGGATGGTCCTCGATGGATCTCGCCGGGGAGAAGTGCACACGCCCGAGCGATGCCGGGGAAGTGTGCGCTCCCGCGACGGGGAGCGCGAGAGGCGGCGGCGTCGGCACGAGGCGCAGCAGGGCGCGCGCAGGCCCACGAGGTGCGGAGGACAGCGACGACGAGGGCACGAGCGCAGGGAGGGGGGGGGAAGGAGCGACGGGGGCGGCAGGGGGAGGGCAAGAGAGGCGCGGGGCCCGGCGTCACGAGTGGAAGGCGGGGCCTCTTCAGAAGGTGGCTCTCGCCTTCGCACCCCGCGCACATTCGTCGTCACAGCTCGCAAGAACCTCACGGATGGAGGGCGAGGCTTCTTACAGAGGTGGCTCTCGCCTGAGCGCCGCGCACACTTCACGGATGGAGGGAGGGCGCGTCCTCTTCAAACTGTGGCTCTCGCCCCGCACCGATTCGTCTTGAAAGTTCGTGACAGTTTTAAGGGTTCTCATGGCTGAGGCCCCAGGAGTGGTGTTCTGGCGCGGTTGAGCA
Source organism: Prorocentrum cordatum (assembly GCA_963575745.1). Classification (NCBI taxonomy): domain Eukaryota; class Dinophyceae; order Prorocentrales; family Prorocentraceae; genus Prorocentrum; species Prorocentrum cordatum. The sequence continues at coordinate 9,577 of CAUYUJ010001664.1, forward strand.
ATGTCAGGACGCAACGATAACGTTGATCTGCTGTGTTTAAGTCCCAGTAGGACTCTCAGGGCGCAGCAGCCATGTTGATTCGCGGCGCTGACGACACAGGAATGGTTTTGTTGGCGCGATGGAGGGTTCTCAGACGGTTATCTTCCACAGGGGCAGTTCTCGCTATGAAAACAAACTCTTGTAGGGACCTATGAAGAAGGAACTTGGAGGAAGGGTTTATTGCAACATGGTTGATGCGTCTTGGATTACACTGGTCCTCCTGCTCCTCATCATCATCACCATCATCAACAACAGCCTCCTCCTCGTCCTCCTCATCATCAGCATTATCATCAACATCCGCCTCCTCCTCCTCCTCCTCCTCCCCCTCTTGCTTCTGGCCCACGACTTCGTCCTCCTCCTCCTCCTCATAATCATTATCATCAGCATCATCATCAGCAGCAGCAGCGGCAACAACAACATCCTCCTCATCCGCTTCCTCCTCTTCCTCCTCCTTATCATCAAGACCACCCGCGGTAAACAACACAAATAAACATGCAAAGGTTTTGGGCTGCCAGTGGGTGCGCCTTCCATCTGGTCTGAAACCGTGTGGTGGGCTGTCGGTGGGTGTGCCTTCCAGATTATTCTGGCCGCTTGACGGACATCTGAAAGCACGGAACCGTGATTGAAGACGTTCGCCTCCCCGCAAGGGGTTCGATCGGGTCCGAAATGGGCCTTGGAGTGAGGAGTGGGTGAAAGCCAGCGATTGCTACACTACACAACACCCCCCGTCTGAGGTCACGAGGTTGGAGCACCAACTCATCCATCATAATAAAACTTGATGGTGAAGGGCCCTCCCGCACCCAGGTAGCCCAGCCGATACAATACTCCTCACCCTCATCATCCTCAACATCATCACCATCATTATCACCATCAACATCTCCATCGCCATCGTCATCACCATCACCGTCATCATAATCATCATCATCACCATCATCATTAACATCACCATCATCATCATCATAATCATATGCTGAATCACCACCATCATCACCATCATCATCATCACCATCATCATCACCAACATCACCACCACCACCGTCAACATCAGCACCGCCACCACCACCATCATCATCCTCGTCATCATCATCATCATCATCATCATCATCATCATCATCATCAGCATCATCATCGTCATCATAGTCATCATCATCGTCATCATCATCCTCGTTACCATCATCAGCATCATCATATGCATCGTCATCATCAGCAGCCTCATCATCAGCAACATCATCGAATCACCACCATCATCATAATCATAATCAGCATCACCATCATCACAATCATCACCACCATCACCATCACCATCACCATGACCGTCACCACCCTAACCACCATCATCATCATCATCATCACCATCACCATCACCATCACCACCACCATCATCATCTGCAGCATCATCATCATCATCATCATCATCATCATCATCATCATCATCATCATCCTCATCGACGTAATTATCCGCAGCTTCATCATCTCCACCATCACCATCACCATCATCATCATCATCGTCGTACCTATCAGCAGCTTCATCATCTGCATCGTCATCATCATCAGCAGCAGCATCATCATCAGCAGCCGCATCATCATCAACATCATCTGCATCGCCATCATCAGCAGCAGCAGCATCATCACCATCACCATCACAATCATCATCACCATCATCACCATCACCATCACCATCACCACCATCACCATCATCATCACCATCACCATCACCATCATCATCACCATCATCAGTAACATCATCATCATGATCATCATCATCATCATCATCATCATCATCATCACCATCACCATCACCATCACCATCACCATCACCATCACCACCATCATCACCATCACCATCATCATCATCATCATCATCATCAGCATCAGCATCAGCATCAGCATCAGCATCAGCAGCATCAGTATCATCAGTATCATCAGCATCAGCATCAGCATCAGCATCAGCATCAGCATCATCATCAGCATCAGCACCAGCACCAGCACCAGCACCAGCACCAGCATCATCATCATCATCATCATCATCATCATCATCATCATCATCATCATCATCATCATCATCATCATCGTCCCTCCTCGCTCCTCCCCCTCCTCCCCCATCGTCCCGCAGGGGCGCCATCCTGCGACAAGAACCGGTCGATGGCGCCCACGATCGCCGCCTGCCTCGCGGCCTCCTCCGCCCAGGCGTCGCGCACCTGCGTGGCAGCGCGCGCGCGCTCAGGCCGCCAGGTGGCGAGGGGAAGACGGGGCCCCAGAGGGGGCTTGGCTCGGCTCGGGTGGGCCCCGACGGCAGTCTCAAAACCGAGGCTCCCTCGAGGCCCCCCTCGCAGTCGGAGCCCGACCCTGCAGAGCTCCGCTGCATCGCCTGCCCGCCCGGGCTCTGCACCCGCGGGCGATGGTTGGCCGTCAGGCCGCGCGCTCGGCGCACGACGGCCGGGGCCCTACAGGCGGCGGCCTCGGCGGAGAGGCTCGGCGGGCCGCGGCCGCCGCCGCCGCGCCCGACGAGCGCGGCCTCCGCGCCCTCCCGCCGCCCCCGCCGCCGCTGCCGCCCCCCCGCCGCCCTCCCGCGGCCCCCTGCCAGGGGCCCTATGGCCCCTGCCCGGGCTCGGCGCGCGCGCCCCGAGCGCCCCAGAGAGATCCCGAACCCCCGCGCCCCCAGAGGGGGGGGGGGGGGGGGCCTCCGCGGGCGCCCGCCGCGCCCGGGGCGGCGCGCCCCTGCCGCGCTCCCTGCCTCGCGGAGGAGGAAGGGGGAATAGGGAGAGGCTTCTGCCGCGAGGTCTGGGCGTCGCCATCTCTGCGCACGCCGGGCGTCTGCGCCCGGCCTTCGTCGGGCCCTGGGGCCGTGACGGACCGTGCTGGCTCGAGAGCGGCCGCGGGAAGGGAAGGTCTAGGGCCCCGGTCGTGTTTTCGGCGATGCTCCAGCTTGTTCGCAACGCCACATCCCAGGTTAGGAAAAGGTCTGCTCTGGCGCCGCATGGAAAGCGTTCGCGCACGCGGCGGCCAGATGGCAGCGGCACGTCGCGCAGACAGGCCAGGCTGACGTTCTCACCATTGGACACCTGCGCATGCTGTCAATTCCTGTTCTCTTGCGGCGCGGGCACTGCGGCACCAAATACTACCCGCGTGCAGCGGCAACAGTGAGCAAAGGGGGAGCAGGATGGGACAGGGGCAGCGCAGGCAGAATCAGCCAACACCGGATCGGGAAAGCGGATCGGATCGGAACGTGTGCCGGATCAGGCCGCACCGAAACGGACCCGAGATCGAATCGGATCGGCTGCGCCAAGATGCGCAGCCATGCCGTGCGGGTCGCATGGGATCGTCGGAACATCGAGATCGAATCGGAAAATCGGATCGTTAAGAACCCTGCAGGGGGAGGGGAGGAGGTAGGAGGTTACGAAAAGGATTGGCTAAGAGGAGGTTCGCTCAGGAGGTTAAGTTAAAAAAGGTCAGGTCAGGATAATCCCAGGATAGGAAGAGGCCAGGCTAGGAGGAGGCTAGGTCAGGAAGAGGTTAAGCTTGGAAGAGCCTAGGCTAGGAGGTCAGGTCAGGAGTATGTTCGACCAGGTTCGGGACATGTTGGGCTGGGACGAGGTCAGGTTAGAAGTGGCAGGGCGAGGTCAGCACAGGCAGGCGGGGAAAGACTCGCAGGTCGCTCAACGAGGCCGGGATGGGGGAAAGGCGCCCAACAGAGGGGACCTTTCCTTGACCCATCCGCAGCAGGCTGATGCCAAAGGCCGCAGGCGTTCTCTGGGCGTCCTGCCCGAAGCCGTGGCGTTGGACACCCGAAATGGGTACGGAAAAATGGGTACAATGCCCAACAACAAATGTTGCCCCAAACCAACAGCGGCCGCTGTTGGGCAGGCGGCCCTCTGGCCGCGGCGGCGCGGACAGCGAGTCCTGTTTGGAATGAACAGGAACTGCTGTTGGGCATTGCACCCATTCTTTCCGCGCTCATTTCGTTCGTGCCGATCCTTGACCCATCCGCAGCAGGCTTACATATGCCAGAGGCCGCAGGCGTTCTCTGGGCGCCCCGCCCGAAGCCGTGGCCGACGGCGAGCTGGGGCAGCGAAGCCCCGGCACGGCCGGGACAGGAAGGGGCCCCGGGACACACAAACGAATAGACACAACTAACAGGATTCCCTATATTTTCCCCTAAATTCCCATATCCCCCCCAAAAAATTCGCAGATTCCCCCCCAAATTCCCATATTTTCCTATATTTCCCCCCAAATTCCCAAATTCCCTGGTTTTTTGGTGTCTTCACCCCCAAATTCCCATATGTTCCCATATTTTCTGGGGGGATTGACGATGAACTGTGTCTGTGCGTTTCTTGCCCTCCCGAGCAGAGAACGCGGGCCGCTGCCGAGGAGCCGCGGGGCGCTCCCCCCCCCCCCCCCTCCAGTGCTGGGGCGGTGCTCAATCCCTCGCGCAGGGCTGCTGCGGCAGCTGCCCGAGCTCACCCCAGGGCCGCGGGGCGCGAGTGACGAGCACCCACCGGCGGGGGCACGCCTCGGGACCTCCTCCTCCTCCAACTCCTCTCCTCCTCCCCTCCTCCTCCTCCTCCTCCTCTCTCCTCCTCCTCCTCCTCCTCCTCCTCCTCCTCCTCCTCCTCTCTCCTCCTCTACTCCTCCTCCTCCTCCTCCCCTCCTCCTCCTCCTCCTCTCCTCCTCCTCCTCCTCCTCCTCCTCCTCTTCCTCCTCCTCCTCCTCCTCCTCCTTCCCCTTCCTCCTCCTCCTCCTCCTCCTCTCTTCCTCCTCCTCCTCCTCCTCCTCCCTCCTCCTCCTCCTCCTCCTCCTCCAACTCCTCCTCCTCCTCCTCCTCCTCCTCCTCTCCTCCTCCTCCTCCTCCTCCTCCTCCTCCTCCTCCTCCTCCTCCTCCCACGGGAGCCGCACCGGCCGAGGCGGGCGCGACTGGGACGGAGGCCGCGGCGCACTTGCGGAGAGGAGCGGCGCCACCTCAGAAGCGCAGCCTTCGGGGATCGAGGGCCCCAGCGTTGGAGGTCGAGCCTCCGATCTGGACCGGAAGACCCTCGAGAGCGGGAAAGCAGCTAGGGTTGAGGTCAAGGCTTCATGTTGGAGGTGATCGATCCTCTGGGGAGTGTGTTCCCCGTCCACCACCACCCCCTCAACCGCGGCGGCCAACCCCCAGGCCCAAAGAGGCCCAACCTCCGCCGGTCCGAGGGTTGGTCGCCGCGTAAATACTTGCATCCATCCCATCTCGAGCGGCAGATCGGCTCAACCGACAAGGCGGGGCCATCCCGAAGATCACAAAATCACTGCCGCGGCTCCGTTTTGCGTCGAGGGACACAGGAGGAAGGAGCCAGGGGCAAGAACGAAACTGCCAAGACCAGGCGGGTGAGGCCTTGGCCTCGGGAATCTGCCTCCCCTGGGAATCATGCAGTGCGAAACACCTGAAAGTCACGAGGCGGCGGGTGGAGAAAGACAGGGCCCTTGAAGTCGGAGCCGGCGGGCTGACCGGCGTGCTCACGTGGTGTCAGTGCAGTGGGGAAGGGAGGAGGGAGCAGAGACGTCAGGCAGGCAGAAGGACGTCCGTTCACCCCTTGCAGGCAGCGTCGGGGCTCGATGCCCACAGGTCGGCGTGTGCGCAGCTCCGCTGAACAAATCCCCACGTGAGGCTGCATGGGGGGGGCACCGAAAGGAGCGGCAAGCCCTGTGCCGGACGAGCCAGGACTCGACGCAGCAGCGCAGCAGCAGGGGTACGGTTGTGGATGCCACGACGATGGACACCCTAACAGTCCTATCATTGAATTTAAAGAATTTAAAATGTGTTTAAAATGTAGGGAAAATGTTCCAAACATATTGAAACCATGTTTTTCACATGTTTAAAAAACATGTTTAACACATGTTTCAGACATCTGAAAATTATTTGGCAACATGCTTCCTCTCCATTGATCGTCCTCCACAAGGGTACGGGACCAGACTGGCGAGGGACAGGGGTCGCTGGCACCGCCGTCCCTGTCCCCACCACGGCTGGAAAGGGCGGCGACCGAGAAGGAGAAGGATGACGCGACGCCCAAAGCTGCGTGAGCAGTGGAGCCCTGGCCACCCCTACTCGAGGAGGGGCCCCCCGAGGAAGGCCACGGCCAAAAATTTGTCGTGGGGGTGCACGCCGCGGGAGCTCCCAGCAGTGAAAGCGGGTGGAGACGCAGGCGCAAGGGACAGGGGCAGGCCCTGACTCGGACAGGGACAGGGACAGGGACAGGGGCAGGGACAGGGACAGGGACAGGGGGCAGGGGCAGCGCAGGGACAGGGACAGGGCAGGGGACAGGGACAGGGACAGGGACAGGGGCAGGGACAGGGACAGGGACAAGGGACAGGGGCAGGTGGATCCGCCGTGACATGTCCAAACGAAGTTGAAAACAATCAAGGCAAGAGCAAACAACGATGGTAAGGGCGAATCTCGAAATCTGTGAAGGCCGACAACAAAATCGCAGGCACTGCCTAAAGTGAGCTTTCGCAATGGGCACCGACGAAATCAATGAAGATTTTCTATTTTGAATTCAGACCCCGCCCGGGCCGGCCCACTTCCAGTGATTAAAGCTTCCCGGCGCTTTTGGGCGGTTTCGCAAGTAGGACGGAAACTCCTGCCCTACTTCTCCAGCTCCTGTGATGCCAGTTTCAGCCCGACTCTGCCGTCGCTCATTCCGCCGTAATTTTGCGGGGAACTAGCCGTCCCACCGTTCGGAGGCGGAATGCTCCGCCCTACGTCTTTTCGCACCGTGCCGAAGTCCCACGGGCAGTCCGGGGGTTCCACGTGGTCGCGGCGGCCCCCCGCAGCCCCGCGTGGCGGACGAGCACCCGCGAGCCCCTGGAAGCTCCGACGAGAGCCTCCGACACCTCCACGACCCCACCGGAGCGGCCTCCGGGCACCTCTCGAAGACCACCGAGGGCCTCGGCTGGGCACCGCCGAAGGCCGCCAGAGGCCCCCGAAGACCGCCGGAGAGCCCCCCGCAGAAACTCTCGGAAGCCTCCGAGAGCCGCGGCCGCGGCCGCCGCCGCCGCCGCCGCCGTCGTGGGCGGCCTCGAAGGCCGCCGCAGTCGTGGGCGGCCTCGAAGGCCGCCGCCGCAGCCGTCGTCGTGTGTACAGTCGGGGCGCTGACCCAAGGAACGATCAATAAGGGACGAGGTCCCTTGCTTCCTTAAGCTTAACTTCGGTTTCAGATCGACAAGCAAAGATCAACCTGAGGCAAGCAAGAAAACAACTGAGGAACACGGAGAGCCCCTCCCAAACGGAAAGGGCTCCTCCTGCAGCGCCCCGGCTGGAGCTTCGGCTGGTGTGGAGCAAGTGGGCCGCTGGCGGAGGCGGGCCCACCCCGAGGCCTGCCCCCAGGGCCAGCCTCTCATCCCGGGGCGTCTTCTGGCGGCCACCGGGGCCCGTGGAAAGGGCCCCGCATCCCTCCGCGAAACTTCACGCAGGTTTTTGTCCCGCGCCGCGTCGGCGCCCCCCAAACCCCCAAACTTCAATGCCGATGCCGAAACACGCGACTTGACTTTTGTCTGTCGGCGTCCGCTGACCGCGACGCGTGCGCAACTGAACATTGAATTTGGGGGCGCGGGGGTGGCGGGAAAACTTGCGTTAGGTTTCGCGGAGGGTTGCAGGAGCCCGAAAACGGCGAGGAAAAGCTCGGGACCCGTGTCCCTTCTTTTACTAAACCTCAAAGATGTGCTGCGCAATTTCCTTCTGGACGTGATGTCCCGGGCTTGGGTGACGTTGCGTGCCAGGCACGTGTTGGCGCCCCCCCTCCACTGTGGGCCATCGTGGCACTTCCGAGTCGCACCCGCTCGGACCGCGCGTCGCCCTGCTTCGGCACTGTAGGGGCGACATTTTGAGGGGGCGAGTGGGGGCGGCACTGCAGGAGGCCGCCAGCCACTCCCGATGCCGCAACCGCCGAAGATCGCAGGGCCCGCCTGCTCCCGTGGCGGCTCGGAGGCTGCAGCCGCCGCTGCCGCCGCCGTGGGCGGCTCGGAGGCGGCGAGGCGGCGAGGAGGCCGCGGCCGCCCGCCGCCGCCCGCCGCCGTGGGCCGTCTCGGACACGCGCGAGAGCGAGCCCCGGGCAGGAGCGAGGCGTCCCTCCTTACAACCGAGAGAGAAAAACAAAACAAAGAAGAAGCTGTTCCTCGGTTTGGCTCTTGTCCTCGGTTGAGCTTCATGCACTTTCCCCGGTCTGGGTTTTTCATCGGCTTGGGTTTCTCCTCGGTTCAGGTTTCTTCCTCGTCTTGTGTTCGGCTTACTCCTATAACCGAGAACATATAACCAGCATGAGTGAGACGTCCCTCCTAGAACCGAGGAAAAAGAAAAAGACTAAACAAAGAAACGACAAATCTGAAGCTGTTCCTCGGTTTGGGTTTTGTCCTCGGTTGAGCTTCATGCATTCTCCTGGGTCTGGGTTTTTCATCGGTCTGGGTTTCTCCTCGGTTCCGGTTTCTTCCTCGTTTCGTGTTCGGCTTACTCGGTCAAGAAGGAGGAGTCCGGGGCAAGAGTGGCCTTTGGTGCACGGCTTTCGAGGGGCGCAGGGGGGCCAAAGCCAGGCGCTCCAGCTGCTGCTGCCGCACCGGAGGCCCGGGTGGGCCCGCACCGAAGGCCACGCCGGCGGAGGGTCCCTCTCCGACGTGCACACCCAGACCTCCGCGCGACGTCCTCGGAGACCTAGATCTCCGGGGACGTCGCGCGGAGGACCGGGGACCGGTGCTTCGTCACGGTCCTGGGGCCCAACGAGGGCCCCCAGGCGCCGAAAACGATGGAAAACCTCCGTGCAACCCCGGACACCCAGCCGCTCCAACTTTTCCGATGCGCGGGCCCCGGAGGCCTGGACCACTTCCCTGGGGCCAGCTCTTCGTCCCGAGCCGCTCTTTCTGACGGTCCCGAGGCGCGGCGAGGGCCCCCAGAGGCCAAGCACGGCCCCAAACCCGCCGCCCCATGCCTTGCTTTTGCGGAGCGTGGTTCCTGCCGCTGGCGCAGGACGACACCTGCCTCGACGCCGACGGACAAAAAGCTGCTGTTGAGCGTCGGATCTCGGGGACACGCTGGAGGCCCAGGCGGCCGAGCCGTCCTGGGCAGCCCGACGCTCGGACCCAACAGGAAAGGGGTGGTGTCATAGGTTTGGAGCAGCTGCGCTGCCATGCGGAGATCCTAACTTCAGCCTTGTGTCCTCTCGGCGCTTTCGCTTTCTCGCTTCGTCGCATTTCGTGACTAACTTGTCGGGCCCGAAGCTCGCCGTCTTCTGAGTTTCGCTTTCACGTGTCGCGAGGACAGAACTGCCAATGCACTGCGCCAGAGAGCGTTGGACTATGCACTGTCTTGCCACCAACGCAGTGCACGCGAACATCCAGCAGGCTGCATTTGCGCACCCCCTCTTCGCTGGACCCCCCTTTTTGGTCAACCGGAGCCGCAGAGTCGGGGGCGGCAAAGAGGGGGGCGTCCAAGAGGGGAGAGTGCAGATCATGGCCGGCGGCATGTGCGCGGCCAGGGGGGGCGGCCGGGGACGTGTTGAAATAAGAAGAGGCGCCATGAGATCTGAGGAGATATCATGGCCCACGCCATGATATCCCCCCCCCCTCTTTCTCCGTCTTTCAGGAGGAGGCGGAGGAGGAGGGGGAGGAGGAGGAGGAGGAGGAGGAGGTGAGAGGAGGAGGAGGAGGAGGAGGAGGAGGAGGAGGAGGAGGAGGAAAGGAGGAGGAGGAGGAGGAGGAGGAGGCGGAGAAGGAGGAGGAGGAGGAGGTCGTCACCCCCCTCTCTGCCGCCCCCGGACAGAGGGCAGCTGGAGCGGCCCGCCCGGGCACCGGGCGGCGCAGGCCCTCGCCGGCGCCGCCCGCGCGCATCTCGGGCAGCATGAGCGCCGCGGCCGCGCCGGCGGTGGCGGCGGGGTCGTCGCCTGGCGCGCCCCGGGCGCAGCCGGCGCTGCCTCCCCGAGATCCCAGAGGTCCGACGCTCCTAAGCAAATTGGAGACGCAGGCTTTTGCCCCGTCGTTCGGCCTCCGGGGGCCCTCGCCAGCCGTCAGGAAACGGCGCAGGAGGGAAGAAGGGCCCCCGGGAAGTGGTCCAGAACTCTGGAGCCCAAGCGTCGAAAAAATTGGAGCGGATGTCTGGGATTGCAGTTTTTTCAGACCGGGCGTTTCTGCGCGGACGCGGGCCCTGGGGCCATCACGGAGCGATCTGGCTCGGAAAATACGGCACGAGGATGAGGCCCGGGGCTCTGGCCAGGATTTTTCGCGATGCAACTTTCGCAACGTCGGAACTCGGGGAACCACCCCGCCTTTCGGCCAGGCCGCGGTCCTCCCTCCCTCCCTCTCCCTCCCTCCCTCTCCCTCCATCCCTCTCCCTCCTACCTCCCTCCCTCCCTCCATCCCTCGCTCCCTCCATCCCCCTCTTTCCCTGCATCCATCCCTCCCTCCCTGCCTCCCTCCCTCCCTCCCCAGACATGCGACGTTCTGATTTTGTGAATGTGACCCGTTTGTACCGAGCCGTCGTCTTCACGAACCCCAAGCCCGGCGAGGGCCCCCCGAGGAAGAAAATGCACCAACACCTCCCGCCGTGATATCTTCACGACGCGAGCATGTCTGGCTCCTCCTCCTCCTCCTCCTCCTCCTCCTCCTCCTCCTCCTCCTCCTCCTCCTCCCCTCCTCCCTCCTCCCCTCCTCCTCCCCCGACGGCCCCTCCCTCCCTCCCTCCCTCCCTCCCTCCCCCCTCGGGCGGCGCCGAGGTCGGGCAGCAGGGGCAGCAGGTGCCGGCCAGGGACCACCCGCAGGTCCAGCTCCGCGCGCCTGCGCGCGTGAGGCAGCCGCGCTCCGCCCCGCCATCCCCCCAGGAGGGGATCGAGCAAAAGCCTCCACTCCCCCTGGCGCCCAAGGCATCAGCCAAAAACAAGGCAGCGTCAGCGCACTGAAGACATGAAGACGGAAGGTTCTTCGTCGTCTTCGGGCCTCTGGGGGCAGGCCCCGGGGCCGTCAGAAGAGTCCGGGGCGACAGTCTGGTCCCCGGGAAGTGGCCCCAAGCTCCAGCGGACCCGTGCTGAAAAAAAAAGTCAGCGGTCTGGGACTATCGAGGCCGAGCCGACGCTCCAGACGGGGGAAATCGATCCCCCTCCCCCCTCCCCTCCCCCGATTCGAATCGCTCGAAGCCTCCTCCTCCTCCTCCTCCTCCTCCTCCTCCTCCTCCTCGTCCTCCTCGTCCTCCTCCTCCAACTCCTCCTCCAACTCCTCCTCCTCCTCCTCCTCCTCCTCCTCCTCCTCCTCCTCCTCCGCCTTTTTCCTCCTCTCTCCCCCCTCCTCCTCCTCCTCTCTCCTCCTCCTCCTCCTCCTCCTCCTCCTCCTCCTCCTCCTCCTCCTCCTCTTCCTGATGCCCCTCCCTGCTCCTCCAGGAGGATCGGCAGCATCCGCCCTGGAGCCGAGCCCGTCACTCGAGAGGGAAGGGCCTCCATGATGGGTACAACGCCTCCCGAATGGAGGGGCACGTCGGCACGTCGGCACTGGAAGAATCACGACGTCGGAGGTCTAGGTCCAGAATGGGCCCTAGCTTCTCGCCGCCTGCTCCTCCTCCTCCTCCTCC
>CAUYUJ010001664.1:21281-33781 GCA_963575745.1 Prorocentrum cordatum
CTACTACTACTACTACTACTACTACTACTACTACTACTACTACTACTACTACTAATACTTCTACTACTACTACTACTACTACTACTACTACTACTACTACTACTACTACTACTACTACTACTACTACTACTACTACTACTACTACTACTACTACTACTACTACTACTACTACTACTACTACTACTACTACTACTACTACTACTACTACTACTACTACTACTACTACTACTACTACTACTACTACTACTACTACTACTACTACTACTACTACTACTACTACTACTACTACTACTACTACTACTACTACTACTACCACTACCACTACTACTACTACTACTACTGCTGCTACTACTACTACTACTACTACTACTACTACTACTGCTACTACTACGCGCCCAGCGCGCCCATGGGGAGAGCATGGCAGAGCAAGTGTTGTTGAAAGCATGTCAGGACAGAAGAGAATCCGAGACATGGAGGAATCCTGCTTTTCACGATGAGATGGTCAACATTTCTGCACGCGTGCGTGCTTTCTCTTCATCCTCATCGGCACCATCGTCGTTACCCTCAGCGGCATCGTTGCCATCGTCATCCTTACCAACATGATTCGCATTACCAACAGCGTCATCGCCGTGTTCGACACCATCACCGCAATTCTCACCCTTACCCAAAACGAAAGACACTCCTCCTGAGCTGCGAGCCGCGAAAAGCAGGTTGCACCGTGGCAAACTGATAACCAACCCTAGCCCCTCCTGAAGAGAACATTGACGCATGCGGGCTCTGGGGCCTGGGGTCTGATTTTAGGCCATCAAATCCGTATGCAAAAACAGCATGGGAATCAGATGCGGGAAAGGCGAATTCGGATCCACGCGGACGGAAATCGGATCCACCCCAACGTGAGTCGGAATCGACATCGGATCCGCGCCAACCAAAAATAGATCCGTGACAATTCCACTCACACGTGTCGCTGCCACTCTATACTGTGTCCGCTCAAGGCCCGGTGAAACGTTCGTCCTGGCCCTGAGCCTCGTCCTCCAGCTCCGCCTCATCCTTGACCTTCTCCCTCCCCTCCCTGTCCTCCCTCCTTCAATCCCCCTTGGAAGACAAGAACAGCTGCATAACTAGGAGGAAAACAAACCTACCTCGCTTTTGACCACCCTCGCTTCCAAGAGATACCAAACGATGCCAAATTGCAACCCGTACTGGTCAGGCCGCTTGACGAGGAGGCGTATGGTATGACTTGGTTTTGCCTGGAAGCGAAAGCGGGGTAGGTAATTCACGCTCTGAATAACACAAAGTGTCGGATGCCCGCGCGGAGCACCGACAGCTCGTGTTCGTGCCGAGTTTCTGCCTCGGCCATCCCCTCCCTGCCTCCCACGTCCTGCCTCCCGCGTCCTCCCTCCCCTTGCTGCTCCCCCCGAGTCCCCCGCCCCCCGTCCCCCGTCCCTCGTCCCCCCCCCTCCTCCTCCTCCTCCTCCTCCTCCCTCCTCCTCCTCTCCTCCTCCTCCTCCTCCTCCTCCTCCTCCTCCTCCTCCTCCTCCTCCTCCTCCGCTCCCTTCGCCTGCTCCTTGTCCTGCTCCCTCCCATCCCATCCCAGGTCCTGCGGGAAATGGGTCCTGGACCCCGGGGCCTTCCCCCAGGGCCAATGCTCCGTCCAGAGTAGTCAGTCTTGCCGACGGCCACGGCGCCTGGGGAAGGCCCCGGGAGCCCGAAGACGAGCGTACACCTCAAAACCCACTTGCATCAAGTCCCCAAAGCTCTGGACCTCTTCCCTGGGACCGGCTTTGCGTCCCGGATCGTGTTTTGAGAGTCCTGGGGCCTGGCGAGGGCCCCCAGGAGGCCGACGACGAAGATCCCCCGTCTTGACCCATTCAATGCGTCCCTGAAAGGCCCCCGCTGGCCGGCGCGCTGGGGCGCCGCCTGTCTCCCGGCAGCGAGGCCAGCGCGGCGGCGAGCCCGGCCGACTCGTCCAGCGAGTCTTCGGCCAGCCTGGTGGGCCGAGCGGCGGGGGGCGGGCCCCCAGACCTCCCACGCATCGAGAAATCATGTCGGCCGGTCTTCCGTGACCTTCGGCCCCCGGGGCCCTCTGCCGGGCTCGGGGACCTGGGACCGTCAAGCAGCGACTCAGGATGCAAAACCGTTCCCGGGGAAGGGGGTCGGGACTTCCAGGGACCGCGCACCGAAAAAAAACAGTACATTGGATCTCTGCGTCTGGACTGCGGCGATGCAGGCGATCGCCATCTTGTCCATGACCCTGCTCACGCCCCGATCCACACGGAGGGCCAGAGCGGGGATACGGATATCGGAGGTTGGGGGGTGAGATCGCAGTGGAACGGAGACCCCCAACTGGGAAATCGTTTCGTTTCGTTCGTGTCGTGCGTGCGGGCGAAGCTGCGCGGGCTCGCGAGAGGAATGAACCCGCCGTTGCTAGGGCGAAGTCAAGACAAATGATTCTCCCCCGCCCGCCCGCCCGTCCAGCGGTGTCCCGCGGTGTCCCGTGGTGTCCCGTGGTGTCCCGTGGTGTCCGCCGTTGCTAGGGCGAAGTCAAGACAAATGATTCTCCCCCGCCCGCCCGCCCGTCCAGCGGTGGCTCGCGGTGTCCCGCGGTGTCCCGTGGTGTCCCGTGGTGTCCCGTGGTGTCCCGTTGAGTGAGATCGATAGTGAGATCGATAGTGAGGTCGATCGTGAGATCGACAATGAGATCGATACTGAGATCGATGTGGTGCCACGAGGTGTCCCGTGGTGTCCCAAAAAGTGAGATCGATAGTGAGACCGACAGGTGTCCCGTGGTGTCCCGTGGTGTCCCGTTGAGTGAGATCGACAGTGAGATCGATAGTGAGATCGATATGGTGCCCCGTGGTGTCCCGTGGTGTCCTGTGGTGTCCCAAAGAGTGAGATCTATAGTGAGATTGATCGTGAGATCGACAGGTGTCCCGTGGTGTCCCGTGGTGTCCCAAAAAGTGAGATCGATAGTGAGATCGATAGTGAGATCGATCGTGAGATCGATAGTGAGATCGATACTGAGATCGATGTGGTGCCCCGAGGTGTCCCGTGGTGTCCCGTGGTGTCCCAAAAAGTGAGATCGATAGTGAGATTGACAGGTGTCCCGTGGCCCGTTGAGTGAGATCGATAGTGAGATCGATAGTTAGATCGATGTGGTGCCCCGAGGTGTCCTGTGGTGTCCCAAAGAGTGAGATCGATAGTGAGATTGATCGTGAGATCGACAGGTGTCCCGTGGTGTCCCGTGGTGTCCAGTGGTGTCCCGTTGAGTGAGATCGATAGTGAGATCGATAGTGAGATCGATACTGAGACCGATGTGGTGTCCCGTGGTGTCCCGTGGTGTCCTATGGTGCTCCGTTGAGTGAAATCGATAGTGAGATCGATAGTGATACCGATAGTGAGATCTAGAGGTGTCCCGCGGTGTCCCGTGGTGGCCCGTGGTGTCTCGTGGTGTCTCGTTGAGTGAGATCGATAGGGAGATCGATAGTGAGATCGACAAATGTCCCGTGGTGTCCCGTGGTGTCCCGTTGAGTGAGATCGGTAGTGAGATCGATTGAGTCAGATGTTGGTTCCCCCCCTCTCCCCCCCCCCCCAACCTCCTTATCCCCCGAAGGGTGGTCGTATAGGTAATTGTGGCCCCCGAGGCCGCGTTCTTCTGTCCATGCCCTGCCGCACCCGGCGCCCAGTGGGGGGCAGCACCACGGGTAGATCGAACATGCACCGCAGACGGGGGCGGGCCTGGATTGCGACGATGAAAGACCCATCACTAGACCAGCGCGCTTCACTACTCGCGAAATCAATAACTACTCGCAAATGGCTTGGACCCGCCGCGGGGGATTGACGACCCTCTGCATCGACGCAAGCATGTGCTTTTCGGAGCGGACACTTTGCGAGCAGTGGAGCGCACCTGGTGAATCACAGAGAGCCCGAGAACAATCCGGGCGGAAGCTCCCGCCCTGCGGACGCGCCATCGCGCAGGAGAAGCAGGGCGGCTCCGCAGAAAGGTCGGGTCTCTATGGCTCCAGTCGTGATCTTGCGCGATGGCGGCATTTGCTTCGCAACGTCGGATCTCAGGGGAGGAGCGAAAACGTGTTCTGTTGCTCTGGTCCACCTCTACTTCTGATGTCTACTGGCTGTGGGCGGCCAGCCAGCAACGCAAAGGGCCTTCGGCCAGCCCTCCCGCCACCTGAGACGCTCACAAGGCGATCTCCCTGGGCACGCCCGGCAAGACGAGGAACATCCGGCATCAACGTTGACTCTAGGCCATCCCTGCGGATATCTTGGTAGGCGCTGGACCCCCGTGGCGGCGCACCTGGCGCCGCTACGGGCGCGCTCAGCACGCCATGGGGGGTGGCCCGGCGCAGATCCGAGCGGGCCTCCAACAGAAATCATGTTTATGCCGGATGCAAGGGCTCCCAGCTTCGCGCTTCGCGCTCCGCGAAGCGCGAAGCGCGAATAACTTCGCGCTCTCGCGCCGCCCTCCCAGAGGGAGAATAGGAGGACGAGGAGGAGGGGGAGAAGGAACGAGGACCGCGAAGCGCGAAGCGCGAATAACTTCGCGCCCTCGAGGGAGCCCTTGCGGATGCCTCTGCTCGAGAGGTGTGGGGACGCTGCCTCTGGGGCCCAGAGGGGGGCTCGCAAACCCTGGCCCGAGGCACGTGCGCGGCCCAAGGAGGCCCCAGGGACGTCTTGAGAGAAGACGAGAGAAGCAGGCCAGGTGCCAGACCCCTCCCTCCCCCCTCCTCCTCCTCCTCCTCCTCCTCCTCCTCCTCCTCCTCCTCCTCCTCCGCCTCCTGGCGGGGCCGAGCAGATCGGCGCAGACCCTGCTCCCCAGCCTTTGGCGGCGCGCCCTAAGAGGGTACGGGGCAGGGGGGGAAGGCTTCTCAGGAAGCTGCTTCTCGGAAGGCGCCGGCCTTGCATCTACAGACGAGGCCCGCGCCTTCTGAGAAGCAGAGGTGCTCCCAAGGAGCCTTCCTCCCTCCCCCCTGGCCCCCTGCTGCGCGTGGCCGAATCCTCCTCCCAGAGGTCTGGGCCCCCCGAGCCTCAGCAGCAGCGTTCGCCTCTCGCGATAGCCGCTGCGGATGGCGGACAAGAGGCGGTCGGCGCTGGGGCGAAAATCCGCGGGCGCGGGCGCGCAGGTGGCAGCGGCGGCGGTGGGAAACCCCCGTCCCCGCTCCCCAACTTGTCCCTCCCCTTTATCCCTCCCTTTCCGTTTATCCCTCCCCGTTATCTCTCCCCTTTATCCCCCCTTTATCCCTCCCCTTTATCCCTCCCCGTTCCCCCCTTTATCCCTCCCCCCTTTATCCCTCCCCGTTCCCCCCGTTCCCCCCCTTTGTCCCTCCCCTGCCCAGGATCAGGCAGCGTCGAAGCCGGGAAATCGGATCGACTTGGCATGCGCGTCGGATCGGGCTGCACGGGCACGGAGTCGGGACCGCATCGGATATGCTGCCCTAAACTGCACGACGCTGGCATGCCTCGGATCGCTGGGGCATCGAATTCGCATCCGGCCAGGCCGGCCGACATCGACATCGAATCGGATCGATCGGATCGACATGGGCAATGCCTTGTCAATACCCTCCCTCCCTTCCTCCCTCCCTCCTCCGTCCCCACTGCCCCCTCCATCCACCCCTTCCGGCCGTGTGATCCCGCGGGGCGGTGAGAATCTTCGCCGTCGGCGCCCACCTGCGCGGGGGGCAGAGGAACACGCGTCAGACGAAAGCAGGATGAGCACAGATCCGGGTGAGGATCGTTTCTGGGGGGGAAGGGAAGAATGAGCGGACAGCACCACGAAGCAACATCTCAGCGAAGAAGACTCTGCTGCGGTTCGACGGAAGATAAATGCCCCTCGATTTCAAACTGCGGCACCAAATGCACCGAGGAGGGATCCTCTACCACGGTCCTCCACACCGAGCGTGCCGATGGAGGAGCGGCAGAGTTTCAATGTCGTTTCGAAGGCGGACGGGCGGTCCAGGACGGATGAGGATTACAGAAGGCGCATCGAAAAAGATATCGGCCTGCCATCAGGTTGTCCCGAGGAAATATGTATAATCCCCCGAGGGTTCCAGGGACCAACAAAAAACTCTGGGGCACCTGAGACCAAGAAGGATCGACGGAGAATGTGCCCGACCAAAATTCTTACAGCACGATGTATTACCGCATGTCCTTGCCCTATAGACTGATACACACTATACCTACACGACCACCCTTCGGGTGGGTGATAAGGAGGTTCGGGGGGGGGAGGAACCAACGTCTCACTCGATCGGTCTCACTATCGATCTCACTATCGATCTCAGTATCGGTCTCGCTCGATCGATCTCCCTCGATCGATCTCACAATCGATCTCACAATCGATCTCACTCGATCTATCTCACACTCGATCTCACTCGATCATCATCATCATCATCATCATCATCATCATCATCATCATCATCATCATCATCATCATCATCATCATCATCATCATCATCATCATCATCATCATCATCATCATCATCATCATCATCATCATCATCATCATCATCATCATCATCATCATCACATCATCATCATCATCATCATCATCATCATCACATCATCATCATCATCATCATCATCATCATCATCATCATCATCATCATCATCATCATCATCATCATCATCATCATCATCATCATCATCGCGGGACACCGCGGGACACCGGCGGGACACCGCGGGGCACCGCGGGACACCGCGGGACACCGCGGGACACCGGCGGGACACCGCGGGCCACCGGCCGCCTGGAAGGGAGACATTTGGTCCGGCCGCGCCTCAGCCACACGGGACACCAGCGGGACACCGGCGGGACACCGCGGGCCACCGGCCGCCCGGAAGGGAGACATTTGGTCCGGCCGCGCCTCAGCCACAGGAGACTTTCTTCTCGCCCGCCCACGCAGCTTCGCCTCGCCCGCACGCACGGCACGCACGAACACGAAACCGAAATCGATTTCCTGGTAGGGGGGCTCTCCGTTCCATTTCGATCTCACCCCCTCACCTCCGACCTACATACATACATACATACATACATACATACATACATACATACATACATACATACATACATACATACATACATACATACATACATACATACATACATACATACACACACATACATACATACATACATACATACATACATACATACATACATACATACATACATACATACATACATACATATACATACATATATATATACATACATACATACATACATACATACATACACACACATACATACATACATACATACACACATACATACACACGCAAACATACATACATACATACACACATACGTACGTACGTACGTACATACATACATACATACAACATGTATACTCACATACATACATACATGCATGCATGCATGGGTACATACATACATTCAATCAGACATCACATATCAATACATGCATGCATGCATGAATACATGCATGCATACATGCATGCATGTCTACACACATAACGGCATACACACATACACACATACATACATGCATGCATGCATGCATACATACATTCATACAGACATACACACATACACAAATACACACATCCATACATACGTACATAGGTACATACATACATGTATGCATGTATGCATGCATGCGTATACACATACATATATACATACATACATACATACATACATACATACATACATACATACATGTATACATACACACATGCGAACACACAAACAAGCAAACAAACATACATACATATACACGTACATACATACATACAGTCATACCTACATACACACATACATACGTACATACATACATACGTACGTACATACATACATACATGCATACACACATGCAAGCATGCATGCATGCATACATACATATACACATACATACACACACGTACATGTCGACACTTCAAGGACATACACATGTCAATACATCGATATATATGTGTGTAAACATGTATGTGTATATATATATATATATAGAAAGCTGTGCATATAATCGTACACATACAAGACTGCATTGGCGCTTCGCATCGTGCACCTTGGTGCTTGAAGTTTGGCATGCGTGCGGAATGGCAGGAAGGTCAAACAGACAATGTAGCGATACCTCCTTGTTGACGTTTCTGGCATCGCCGTTATAATAATGTTATTCGTTATCCTTCCTCCATGTTTATGTTTCCTCATTCTTGCCCTACCCTGCGAATTCTTCCTCATCCTCCTCAACTCTTTTTGTGGAGGCTCCTCCTTGGAGAGTCTCTGGGGGCCTCTCGGAAGTTTTTCAAGCTTTCTCAAGGCTTTCTGGAGGCCTCCTGGGCATCTTCTGGGGGCCTCTGGGGGCTTTCTCGAGCCAGCCTGCCTCCAACCACGGTTTCCCTGAACGACGGGGTCACGACTTGGAATGTTTCGGAAGGTGTCTTGGGGTCATCTTGGGCCGTCATGGGGCTCTCTCAGACCATCTTGGAACCCTGTTGTGCCATCTTGGGGCTGTCTTGGACTGCCTGGAAGCCCTTTCGGATGGTTTTGAGGCGATAATCGAAACTCCCAGGCGGTCTCGGACGCCCGGAAGACCGAAGAACAGGGCATCCCCAAAATCATACAAAAACCTTGAGCAATCAATGAATTTCTGCGTTTTGGAAACCTCTTGGAGGTCTTCTTTGGGTCGTCTTTGGGCGTCTGGTGGATGTCTGGGGCGTCTTGGGGCCCTCGGGGGAGGCGTTCGGCCGCCCTCCTGACCGATTTGGGCACGCTGCCTAGGCCCAGCAAGGGCTCCCAAGAGCTCTGAAACGCAGGGGGGGCCTCGTGCAGGGGCGTCCAAGGGGCCCCCCGGGGCCACGGATCCAGGGGGTCCAGAGGGCCGGGGGGTCCCGGGATTCGTGGGGTCAAATTTGTTGTTTGGGGGATCCCGGGGGATAGAAATGCAAGAATTGGTGTATATATTATATATGTACCGATATATGCATATATGTAGGTATGTCTATGTGCATGTGTATATGTATACGTATACGTATATGCATAAATATATGTCTATGTATATGTGTGTCTATGAGCATGTATATGTATATGTATATATACTTATATATAAATAAATGTAAATGTGAATGTGCATGTGCATGTATATGGATGAGCATATGCGCATGTCATGGTAAATGCATGTAGTGTATAGCTATATGTATACGTGTGTTTGTCTGTGTATGTATACATTTATGATTGTGTATATGCATATATATACATATGCAGTTGTAAGTATGTATATGTTATTCTATATATATATATATATATATATATGGCGCAGTTGTATGTGTATATGCTTATGTGTGCAAATATGTGAAGATATACATACAACTGTATACATATATGTATATCCATGTATACATATACGTATATGTATATGCATGTTGTGTTATCCACGCGTTTGGCGCCACCGACGCGAACGTGGTGGCGCTGACCGCTCGGCACATCCTCGCGGGCATTTCAGTGCGAGTCGTGATATCATGGCAACGCCGGCAACAGTAGACACGATGATTATAATAGCGATGCTGGCGACGATGCTGACAACGACGACGTGGTAGTCATAGACGGCGCCGATGCTGATCACCCCGACGACGATGCCGGTGTCGTCGCGTCGGTGATGAAGGTTTTGGAAGGAATTCGAAATGCGCGCGCGGCAGACGCGCGGGTGTGGCTCGCATCGTTTTATTTGACACGGGTCGTGCCACCCCAGCACGCGCGCAAAGGCGTTCGAACGATTTCGACATGCGCGCGCGAAACCCGTTTGGTAGCATTTTATGAAAATGTTGAAAAACGCTTGGTTTTCTTTATACTTCGCAAGAGCGCGCACGCTTCTGCCGAACATCCGTGTTGCGAAACCCTGTTTTTATGATTTTTGGACACCCGATTTTGAAATCTCTCCGAAACCGAAGGTTTCTGAATGATTCTGGCATGCGCGCGCGACAACGCGCGCGTGCGCACTTCGTCGCGTTTTTTGCAAGGAATGCAAACTTCTGATTTTTGATAAACGAGTGTGCGCGCACATTCTTTTTGGTTTGCATAGGGTGGCGGGGGGTACCGATACCCGCTTGGCTGGGATAGTATGAATACAGGTAGGATGTACATTGGGTCAGGATCATATGTGTTTTGCATCGGTTTCCGGGGGGTCGATAAGTCGGGGGGGAGGGTGGTGGAACCTATTTTTTTTAAAAAAAGGAGAGTCGATGTGGTGCTGTTAAGCGTTGCTATATATTAGATTGGTGCAGTCGTTGTTGTGCACTACACAAGATGTGCAATCCAGACGGGTGAAATCTATGTGGTGCAACTGACTACCCTGCACCGCGCCTGACCACCTCCACTGCTCGCGCAAACATCCCACCCACCCACCCGCAACTTGGTTTGCAAAATCTCTTAAGACCGTGACGGTGGGTACCAAATGGCACTTGGCAACGACAGCGACGCCGACGACGACAGCGACAACGACGACGACGACGCCAACGACAACGACTACGACGACACCGACGACGTCTCCAACGACTGCGACGACGCCGACAACGACGACGACGACGACGACGACGACACCGACGACGACGACGCCGACGCCGACGACGACGATGACAACGACGACGACAATGACGACGCCGACGACGACGACAACGACGACACCGACGACGACCACGACGACGACGTCAACGACGCCGACGACGACGACGACGACGACGACGACGACGGCGACGACGACGACGACGCCGACGTCGACGACGACGACGACGACGCGGGATGAGGGAGGACGGCAACGACGACGACGACGACGACGACGACGACGCAAGCGCGCGCGCACGCATTTGTTGAACATCCGTGTTGCGAAACCTAGTGTTTTTGTAGGTTTCTTGGACACATGACTTTGAAATCCTTCCGAAACCGATTGGTTTTGAAGGATTTCGGCATACGCGCGCGACGACGCGCGCGTCTGCAAATCGTCTTATTTTTTCCCAGAGGATTCTCGCGACGGCGCACGCGCAAGGGCGTTCGACAGATTTCGACATGCGCGCGCGAAGACCTGTGTTTTTGCATATGTTTTTGAATCTCGATTGCGAAATCCTTCCGACACCGAAGGTTTTTGAAGGATTTCGGCAGGCGCGCGCGACGACGCGCGTGTGCGCACTTTATCTAATTTCTGTTGCAAGGGATTCGTGACAACTTCTGATTTTTAATAAACGAGTGCGCGCGCATAGAGTTTTTGTCCAGAGGATGGCGGGGGGGGGCGATACCGGTTCCCCTGGGAGAATGTAAATTCATATTTAGGATGGACATGTGGTGAAAACCATATGTATATATATAATTAACATACCCGAAAGGGGGCGGATAACGCTGGGGGGGGGTAGGGTCCTTTTTTTCTTTAAGAAAAGGAGAATCGACGCGGTGTTGTTAATGTAGTAAAACCCATGCGGCACAACATGTGCGGTGCAACCTGTATGTGCGTAGTACGTTGTGCACCTTATGTGGTGCAATATACTTTGTGCGCAATCGGTGTGGCGCAATCGATGTGGTGCACTTGATTTAAACAAAAGACTTGACACATCCCACGCTCTTGCGAATATCCCACCCACCCACCCGCAACTTGGTTTGCAAAACCCACGCGGTGGCGATTGCAATGCATGCTTGGCACAGGCTGGTGCATCTCTGCGGCCGCGCCAACTTTAGCACGCGCGCGCAGCGGCCAGCTAGTTTGGCGCCACCGACGCGGCCGCAAAAGCGCTGACCGCTGAGCATATCCCAACAGGCACTTCACCGCGACTCGGCGACTTGGGCGGGCGCGGTATCAAGGCAACGTCGGCAACGGTAGACACGATGATGCTGATGATGATGGTGGTAGTAGCGATGCTGGCGACGATGCTGACACCGACGACGGGGCGGCCAGTGCGGGCGCCAATGCTGATCACGCCGACGACGATGACGGCGTTTTCGCGTCGGTAATGAAGGTTTTGGAAAACATATCGACATCCGCGCGGCCGACGCGCGAGAATGATCCGCATGTTTTTATCCGACACGGATCGTGCCCCTCCCCAACACGCGCGCAAGGGCATGCGAATGATGTCGGCATGCGGCGCCAAAAGGCAATT
The DNA here is from genome assembly GCA_963575745.1 of Prorocentrum cordatum. Taxonomy (NCBI): domain Eukaryota; class Dinophyceae; order Prorocentrales; family Prorocentraceae; genus Prorocentrum; species Prorocentrum cordatum. The sequence goes on from CAUYUJ010001664.1 coordinate 33,387, forward strand.
TGGCAGAATTCCGTGCAAACTCGCATGGCTTTATTAAGAATGCGCATGAACGCGCGCGCACGTTTTTGGGGGAACTGATGTTGCGATTCTATGTGTTGTCGTATTTGTTTTTGGACATTCAGGTTTGGAATCGCTACAAAACCGCAGGTATTTGTTTTACGGATTTCCGCAGCGCGCGCGTGCACTTCGTTCAATTTCTTGCAGCAGTGACTTTCGCGACTGCACGCGCGCAAGGGCGTTCGAATGATTTCGACACGCGCGCTCGCGAAACCCGTTTGGTAGCACGTCCTGAAGATGGAAAATGTTGAACAACCTATGGTTAAGAATTCGCATAAGCGCGCGCGCACGTTTTCTTTGAACATCCGTGTTGCGATTATACGTGTTTTGTATGATGT
>CAUYUJ010001664.1:38781-88781 GCA_963575745.1 Prorocentrum cordatum
GGGAGGAGGAGGAGGAGGAGGAGGAGGAGGAGGAGGAGGAGGAGGAGGAGGAGGGAGGAGGAGGGGAGGAGGAGGAGGAGGAAGAGGGAGGAGGAGGGAGGAGGAGGAGGAGGAGGAGGAGGAGGAGGAGGAGGAGGAGGAGGAGGAGGAGGAGGAGGAGGAGGAGGAGGGAGGAGAGGAGGAGGAGGAGGAGGAGGAGGAGGAGGAGGAGGAGGAGGAGGAGGAGGAGGAGGAGGAGGAGGAGGAGGGGAGGGAGGAGGGAGGAGGAGGGAGGAGGAGGAGGAGGAGGAGGAGGAGGAGGAGGAGGAGGAGGAGGAGGAGGAGGAGGAGAGGAGGAGGAGGAGGAGGAGGAGGAGGAGGAGGAGGAGGAGGAGGAGGAGGAGGAGGCGGGTCTGGGAAGCCGCCGCCCTGAGCGGCCCTGGGCCGGGCGGGAGCGCCGCCGCTGCCGCGCCTGGCCCTCCTCCGACTGGCCCTGGCGGTAGCTGACCGGGTGCCTCGAGGACGCCAGCACCTGGGCAAGGGGCCCCAGGACACACAAACAAATGCACGCAGATAAAGATATCCCCCATAGTCTCCCACAGTTTCTGGGTTTTCGTCTTCGCCCCCATGTCCCCTGTCTTTCCATCTTGTCTGGGAGATCGACGATTAACTGTGTCTGTGTGTTTTTGTTCCCCTCCTGAACCTGGGCGAGGGCGCCGAGCGAGTGGCCCAGGCCCCACACGGGCAGCCCGAAGAGGCCCAGGGCCCCGATGGCCCTCTCGAAGCGGAGCTCCACGAAGTCCGCGACGGCCACGTAGTCCAGGTCCTGGGGAGGAGCCACAGAAAGAGCTGCCGATGCCGCCCCGCCCCGGACCTCTCCCGGGGTGCGCTGTGACCAGGGTCTCGAGGCGAATCCAACCGTGGCGACGAGGGCCTCCCAGGAGGCCCCAAAAGGCGAAAACGAAAGAAGGGTGGCGGCACCAGCACCTTTCCCACCTCTTGAGCATCGCATAACCGATCCACATCCCCACTGGCATGGCCCTGGCCCCACTGGCCGATTTACGGTAGATCGGCCGTTTGACGGTTTGCGTTGGTTGGCAACAGAACCAGGAAAAGCCCGTAATTACAATACCTCTCGATAATATCTCGATACTCAATGTACCCCCTAGATCCCGAGATGGGAATGTTACCCGATCCGTTCAGGTTTCGAGGGGCCTATCCCCAACCGGGGTGGGGCGATGATGGGACTTACATGCCATGGCCTGGTGGGGATGGGGGTAGGTGAAACGATACCCATCGGTCGGAAGAAGTAGGTAGAAACATGAAGCAGGAAGCCGTTGAAAATAGATTGGGTTCCGTCCGCACTCTAAGGAGGATGGAACAGGTGAAGCCACTCGATCATTGAAGTACGTAGGCGCTTAAAGTATACTAGAACCATCGCGCGCGCTTCGCGCTCGCTCAAGTTCTAGCACATGCACTGCGACTGCGGTCGCCCGACCGAAGAGCTTAAGGAGTCAAACGCACTATCGCTGTCAAGCTCATGATCGCCAACACTTCACAGACGCCATTCCGAACATCGATATCCTCATCCTCATCATCACCATCGCCATCATCAGCATCGTCATTGTCTCTATCATCATCGTCGCAATCAACATCTGCACCACCACCACCACCACCACCACCATCATCATCTTCATCATCACCACCATCGTCATCATCATCATCACCACCACCACCACCACCACCATCATCATCATCATCATCATCATCATCATCATCATCATCATCAGTACCATATGGGCTCGAGCTTTCTTGGGGGAAAGCGAGCGCAACCCGTCCGACCTGCCCTAAGAATCCGTTCGCCGTACTCGGGGCGGTACCGACAATGTGGTCACTGCAAAAGATCGGTTGCCTACCGTGAAGCTCTAATCACATCCCATCCGTTCGAGAAGAGATGGGAAAAGCAGCGCAGCTCAAGATCAGCGGGCCCGCCGCTCGCAAGACCAAGGTAGTCGATCTGATCCAGAATGCCGGGGGGCGATCGCGCCACCGCGGCCTACAACGAGCTCTGCCATAAGGACCAAGTGGGGCTTGACCAGTTGTTGGCCGCGACCCCAAAAGAGAAGGCGACAAGAGCTATCCAGAAGCTCTTGACCAAGCACGAGATCTCGTGGACCCACGAGCACCAGCGGCGAAAGCCTAGCGCCAATGCTGTGACTGATGGTGAAGCGACAGGCAAAGGGAAAGGCAAGGGCAAACCCGCAGTGGAGACGCCAATCGCCTTAGACGAGGAGGACTGGTCGGCGCCCGTCGCCCAGGCCCCAAAGAAGCTCCCGAATTGCGAGTACGAGTCCTCGGTCTCACTCCACTCCACTCCATGGGCGATGCAGAGAAGTGGTGCTCCGCCATGCGGCGCCAGAAGGAGCCCATCGCGATTGTGGCCATCGGCAGCGGGAACTCGAAAAGGACCCACGAGAAGATCATATCCCAGTGCTGAAGGTCCCGCACGGCGCCCAGGTGCCGCGCAAGACCTTCATGGACGGCATCATGCACCAGTTCGGCGAGACCGAGGTCAACCTGAAGACCAACATCGCCCAGCTGGCGCCAGCGGCAGGCAGCGCGACTTTAATGCGCATTACCATCCATGAGGCCAACATTCTGCTGGTCAACCCGAGCATGAAGGAAGTATTCAGCAGCCAGTTCAGCGCAGCAGCACCCATCGTGGTTGGGTGCCAGAAGTCCGAGAACAAATACTCAGTACGACAAACGAGCGATGGAGACAAGCTCGGCGCACTGATGCAAAGCTCAACCTAGACAATGGCCTCCGCGATGTCTCCAGTCGACCCATGAATGCCATCTGCCCCGAATTCGAATCGCAAGGCGAGCCCAGCCCACTGCTTCGTGCTGGAAATCCAAAAAAAAAGACTACGTACCTTGGGCGCGGTGCTAGCAACAGCCCACGACGACGCCGACAACTTGATGAAGTTTCCGGGACACCACGGCATCACGTTCGCCTACTCTTCTATTGGTGCTGGGACCGACCAGCAGGAGAAGGACAAAGAGCGCATCCAAATCTTCTGGTTCAACGAAACAATCTCCATGCAGGAGGCCAATCGCTGGCCAAAGGCTATAAGGCTGCAATCGGGGTCAAGGGCGACCGCGGGCAGTTCGGCCTGCGCATCTTGCGAGAGCACCAGGAGGCCTCAACGGCAGCCGCAGCAGTTCGAGGCCCTGCCACCGCGCTGGCGCGGCGCAAGTGGCGGATCGACAACATCCCCAACGGCCAGGCGACCAAAGGTCAGGTCCTCGAGGCGGCCCAGTCCATTGGCTGGTCCCGCGACATCGTCTACGTTGACTACGACAGCAACGAGAAGGCGAACTACGCCATCGCGCGCCCCGACTCGGAGCCCACGAACATGCGCTGGAAGCTCGGCTCCGCCAAGCCCTGGGTCGTAACGGAGGTCACCCCAGGCGTCCCAGCGGCAGCCAAGGGTATCAATCTGACGGTGGCCCCCACAGTGGTGTTGGCAAACGCGCTGGCCAAGCTGTCGACCGCCTCGCCTCTGCCACCGCCGACTGGCGGGGTTCCGCCGTCAGGAGAGGCTGGCGCGCCGCCGCGGCTGTCGGCGCTACGCGGGCAACCACCAGAGGCCGCCAAGTCGGACGACGCGCACAACGACGCCATGGAGGTGGACAACAAGAAAGACGCGAATGAGGCTTCGCCGCAAACCGCTCCAATCCGACTACCCGATGCAGAACATCAACGCACGCAAGCTCTCGAGCCCAGCGTAAAGGCGCAGCAGGCTACCATAGCCATGCTGGACACGTTCGCCAAGCAGGCGACGGCGACCACGGCGCTCAATGGCAAGGTGGACGAGAACATCTCACAGACTCAGAAGGCGGTGACGGAGCTCCGCCAGCAGAACAGGGCTATCAACGACACGATCTCGACAGACCAGAACGTGCTGCAGGCGACCTTGGGAGAGATCCTGAAGAGGATGAACGCACAGAGCCAGGGTAAGCCCCCGAGGAGCCCAAGGACAAGTCGCCGCTCATCACGGCCGCCTGAAGGTGCCCAAGGAAGGCCAGCCCTGCCTTCCGTTGGGAAGTTCGATCTAAAGGTCGTGGGCTCCATGGGTGCGATTAATATGGACAGTCTCTGGGACGCAGCGACGGGGATGGCTGCCGCTCCCACGCCATGGACATCGCGAACCTCCACGCCTACGTGCCGCTACCTTGTCAGCATGACTACCTCAGCGACGCGCAGTCATGTTTTGCTGGAGTCCGAAACGCCTTTGCAGTCGTGCTCCTCGAGCGACTGCAAAGCTCCGTCGCCACAGCTTTTGCTAAGACAACTCGAGCAGCTTCCGATCAGCGTCGACACGGGATTGTCAGAACGCAGCCATGTTTTGCCGGGGTCAGAAACGCCTGTGTGGCCGTGCTCCTCGAGCGGCCGCAGGGCTCAGTCGCCGCAGATGTTGTTAGGACAGCTCGAGCAGCATCCGAACATCAGCAACGACATGGGCATGTCAGAGCGCAGACATGTTTTGCTGGAGTCAGGAGCGCCCCCGCAGCCGTGCTCCTCGAGCGGCTGCAAGGCTACGGCGCCACGCAGGTTCGCTTGACGCACGAGGTATCGGCCGTGGAACGTTGGGCACGTGCGGCAGCATCTATCGTTCAACTGGGGAAGTATTGCCTTGTGTGCTGGGCGGCCTTGGGCTGTGGCGCATCGTACACGTTCCTACTCCGACTCTCCTCAAAGTGACGGCCCTGATTCGCATGGGCTGGTGTCGCTCAATGTCACGTCTCTACAAGCGCATTGGGGGCTACTCACTGCACTCGGCGAACGAGGCGCGGCCGTAGCGGCGCTCCTTCTCCTTCGCCTCGAAGAAGGGGCATGGCGGCGGAAGCCAGACAGCGCCAGTCCAAACAGGAATGGGAAATCATCATGTTTTGCCTCGTGGTGCCTTCGGCCCATCCCGCCACCGTGTCTGCGTTGTGGGTTAGAGGCTTCTCGGATGTTCGCAAGAATGATATCGTGGGATGCCTCTCGGAGGGTCTTTTGGAAGCAAGTTTGAAGCCTGTACGGGGGCTTTGTGGAGCTTGTCGGGCCTCTCTTAGGCATCTTTGAAGCCTCTTGGAACCGCTTGGGGGCCTCTTGGGGCCTCTTTGGGACGGGAAGCTCGAAAGGTCGGTTCGCGTTCCCTCTTTTGGGCCCATCTTAGAGCCGTCTTCAGGCCCTCTTCAGGCCCTCTTGGGCCGTATTGGGGGCCTCTTGGGCCGATCATGCGGCCCTCTTGGGCCGTCTGAGGCGCCTCTTGGAGGCCTCTTGGGGCGACGTTGAAGGCTTCTTGGACAGTCTTGGAGTGTCGGCCGCTCGAAAACGTGTGAAAGCAACACATATATGAAAACACAATGAAAATCTATGATTTTGGCGTCTTGGGGCTCTCTTGCAGGTCCTCGCGGAGCGACCTTGGGGACTCTGGGGGGCCTCTTGGGCCGATCATGGGGCCATCTTGGGCGGCTTGGAGCGCTCTTGAGCCGTCTTGGCGGCTTCTTGCCGTCCCCAGAAGCCTAGGTGGACGCCTCGGGGAAGCGAGAAAAGTTCTGGGATTCCGAAAACGGGCCCCTGGATGCCAAAACAGGCCCCCGCACCCCAGGGGGCAAATTCGGTTACGGGGGTGGGGGGAGTTGGGGAAAAGTGTGCGACCCCGGGCCGCGGGGGCCTGGACGCCGCTTCTGTTATAGATTGGGATAGGGGGCTCCAAAAAAAACGACTTTCAACGATCGATGGGTACGGCAGGTTCGCGTCGTGTCGACTTTGGCGTTGGTTTCTGACACCTCGGGGATCGTTCAACCTTGAACGATCGGCCGTTTCCGAAACGTCCAAATCGCTCCACATCGAGCGACTCCGGGTCGCCCGCGGCATTCAACGTTGAACGTCCCTGGCGGGGTCGCCGCCAGTCGACACGACACGAACCTACCGTACTGCTCTGAGGTCCGTGGAGTAGGACACCGCCAGGACCAGGAAGCCCCGCGCCGCCAGCTGCCTCAGCAGGCGGCCGTACGCGACGTGCGGCGCCGCGCCCGCCAGCGCGCCGCCGGCGAAGCACAGCACCGCCCTCGGGCTGCCCGAGGGCCACAAGGCCAGCACGTCCTCTCTGGGCGGCGCGCACACGGGGGGGGCAGGGGGAGGGGGGAAGGCTTCTTGGAAGGAGGCTGCCTCTTAGAAGGCGCTGGCCTTACCTCTACAGACCAGGCCCGCGCCTTCTGAGAAGTAGGGTACTTCTAAGAAGCCCTCCTCCCTCCCCCTACCCCACTCTGCGCGTGGCCGACTCTCCACGAGAACGACGAAAACAAACGTGTCCTATGCGAGACGACGTAGCGACCTTACGCCGCGGCTTACGCGGGCCGTCAGCGTGGCACGCCGCCATGGAGAAGAGGGCGCTTACGCACGCGTGAGTTTACGCGGAAGCTGACGCGCGGATGTCGCCACAATCGAGCCGGTCATTCTGCGTAAGTGCTCAGCCACAGCAGCGCGTTTGGGTTCTGACCTCGCTTCCGCCTCGGAACAGAACCAACCCTGACATCCTGCCGTTGCATATCATTTTTGTTCACACTGGACGTTTTCGCCCTGTATCGGGCTCCAGGACAATCACAGATCGATGCGGCTCAAGAAATCCCGCAGAAACATGTCTAGGGCTGCGGTCGTGATTTGCCGCGATGTTGCATTTGTTTTGCAACGTCGGCTCTGAAGAAACGTGGGAGGCTCCCTGGTGCAAGGTTCTGTTCGGCGGTGAGCCCGGGGGGGGGAAGTGAGACGGAGCGGGCCTTCTCAGAAAGCTCGGAAGTCCTCGGGCCTTCTGGCAAGTTTTCTAAGCCTTCCCCGAAGACAATCCGCAGGCGCGGGGGCTGATGAGAAGTCCAGCCGCCCTCTGAGAAAACCTTCTCCTTCTCACTTCCCCCCCCCCGCTCGCCGCCAGTGCGTGCCCGGAGCGGAGGCACAACGAGGGATCGGAGCCGGAACGAACACCGCCCACGCGGCTGCCGCAGCCAGCGTCTTGGCCGACGGCCAGCACCCAGAGCCCCGGGCGGCAGCTGCCCCGGGAGGCTCTCGGCACGAGGTGTACAGCAGCTGCTCTGTCGCTTGCCGTCGCTCGGGCGTCCGTTCTCTGTGCACGTGGCGGTATCGCGCGTGTTTCCCAGCCATCCTCTGGTGTCGGGTCCTCCTGCTGAAGAGACATTTCCCCGCGTCACACCTCACTCCAACCCCTCTCATCCCTCCTGCAATCCTTCCTTTGCCCTACGCATGTCCATTACGCCACACCCCTCCTGGGCTTCCTGGCCTCATAGGGAGCTCCATCGAAGGCCCAAGTGGCAGGGTTCGCAGGGTTCGCCGCCCGTTTCGGCACACCCCTCACACGTTTCGTATCTTCGTGGCCCCATCGGGAGCTCCCCCGAAGGCCCCAATTGCAGGGTTCGCATGCGGTTCCCCGCCCATGTCGGCACACCCCTCACGCTCTTCGTGGCCGCATGGGGAGTTTCACCAATGCTCTAGTGACAGGGTTCGCGTTCGGTTCCCCGCCCGTTTCGACACAACCCTCACGCGCTTAGTGGCCCCATGAGGAGCTCCACCGAAGGCCCCAGTGACAGGGTTCGCGAGCGGTTCCCCGCCACCGGAGACCCCAATTGCAGGGTTTGCACGCGGTTCCCCGCCCATGTCGGCCCACCCCTCACGCGCTTCGTGGCCCCATAAACTCCACCGAAGGCCCCAATTGCAGGGTCTGCATGCGGCTTCCCGCCCCTTTCGGCACACCCCCTCACGCGCTCCGTGGCCCCACAGGAAACTCCACCGAAAGCTCCGGTGACAGGGCTCGCATGCCGTTCCAGGCGAACTTCGGCACACCCCTCACGCGCTTCGTGGCTTCGTGGTCCAATGGGGAGCTCCGCCGAAGGCCAAGGCCCCAGTGACAGGGCCTGCACGCGGCCCCCCGCCCTTTACGGCACGCCCCTCACACGCTTCGTGGCCCCAGGCCCTCCTTGGACTGCCCGCCTCTGCGGTCCCGTGCCGCGGGCGACCCGCGCGCGTCACCAGAAGTCGTTCGGGGGGCCAGCGCGCGTCGCTTGGGACGCCTCTGCGTGGCCTCTCTGCGGACGACGGGCTTGCATGTTGCGGGCGCCTGAAGAAAAGAAATGGGATCCCCGAGCGCCAGGGGGGGGGAGGACGAACGACGAGCGAACGAACGACGACGACGAAAAGAAAGAGGTCCGAGCTCTAGAACACAGTTGTGCAAAATCCGCCGATCCGGCGTGTGAGTTTCAAGGAGTCTCAGCTACAGCCTCGAGGCTGAGCCTCAGCCTCTGGGGGGGTTGCTGGGGTGGCTCTGCCGGGGAAGGGGGGGTGGGGGGGGGGGTGCGAGTTTCCGGCGGATGCGTTTTTTGACACCCCTCACAAGGATCGTGGCCTCCGAGGGGGTTCCGAACTCGAGTACCACCCCTCCCGCACCAAGAGGCTCCGAGGAGGCCTCCAAGAGGCCCCAAGGGGCGCAGAAGAGGCCCCCAAGAAGCCCCAAGAGGCTCCCAAGAGACCCCCAAGAGGCCCTCTAGTGGCCCCAAGAGGCCCAAGAGGCCCCCAAGAAGCCCCAAGAGGCGCCCAAGAGGCCCCCAGAAGTCCCAGCCAACCACGAGATCCCAACCAGCATCCATGAGGCCTCTGACCCACCACCCACGCACGGTGGCGGGATAGGCCGACGGCCACTGGATAAATGCTGAGTGAGAGGAGGGGAGGGAAAAAGAGAGGAGGGACGAGGGCGAAGAAGGATCACATCAGTCGGAGCGCCCCGGATCGGCGGCACTGGCCGAAGGCCACTACAATAATATTCAAAAAAAAATCCCGAGCGCCCGTTCGCCCGTCGCCCCTGACCCCGCGTGCCCTTGTTCGTCATCCTCCTCCTCCTCCTGCTCCTGCTCCTCCGCGCCCAAGTCCTTCTGCGGGGCCCCCATTCCTGTTTCTTGCCTGCCTCGCGATACTCGCAGCTGCAAATGGTTGGGCCCTTCGCCAGTGCAGCTCCTTCCGTGAGACGATCCTAGCTACTCCTGGTGGGCCAGATTTCTGGGCGGTGGCCTCGCCGAGCAAAATGCACACTCCCGAGCGATGCCAAGATCGAAGCGCGCCGTGCCATGAGACGAAGCCAGGACAGGGAAAACATCGGACCAGAAAAGACGGGGATCTTTGAGATCCAGAGATTCTGGAGAACGTATCGGACGCCGCGGCCTACTCAGAGCGTTCCAGAACTTTCTGACAGCGTTCCGGAACGTTCTGGAATGATTATCCCTTTTCTAGCCCCGCACGATTTCACCTCCTGAATAGTTCGGGTGATCACAACATTGGGCAGGGACCGACCGTCCCAGCATTCCTATAGGCGTACCACGACTTGTTGCTAGAACCGGCAATTGTTCTAAGAACAAAAGCAAGTTCTTATAACGTAAAGCCGATGCACGAAAAGAACATCAACATATGATATATCAGCCAGAAATGTCATAAGCATCGGCAAAAGAGGGTCCTCCACCACGCGGTCCCACTCGCCGACGCGATCAGCGGACGCGGCGGGCCCGCCAGCGCCGCCGCCCCTGACGGGGTCGAGCAGAGGGGAGAGACGATGCCTGGACAAGCCCCCGACAGCGCCCCGATTGGCAACGAATGGGCGATGGTTCCCCCCCCTGGGCCAGTCCCCTGCCCCGCTCCCCTCAGCTCCGACGTCGCACAAGAACGAACCACCGCGGCACACGACGACCGGAGCCCTAGACCCCATCTTCTTCCGCGGCACCTCCCGAGGCCAGAACCATCCGTGAGAAAGCCCAGGGGCCCAAAACGGTGCGCAGAGACCGCCCGTTGCGGAAAAGGCGGCTGCGCCCGGGCCCAGCCCTCCGACGCCCTGCCTTTGTTCAGCACAGGGTCCCCAAAGCTCTGGACCGCTTCCCGGGGACGGAGAAAAAAGGAGGAGGAGGAGGAGGAGGAGGAGGAGGAGGAGGAGGAGGAGTGCGAGGAAGGAGGACGAGGAGGAGGAGGAGGAGGAGGAGAAGCAAAAGGAGAAGGAGAAGGAGGAGGAGGAGGAGGAGGAGGAGGAGGGAAGGAGGAGGAGGAGCAGGAAGACGAGGGGGAGGAGGAGCAGGAGGAGGAGGAAGGAGGGGGACGGCGAGGAAGAGGACAGCCCAGGGGCCCCGGCGAGGGCCCCTGGGGGCCGAGGGCGACGAAGAACCTCCCTGCTCATTGCGCATGCGTCGGAGCGCTGGGGCGCCGGAGCCCTGGGGCTGCCGTTGGACCCCTGGGCTCTGCGGCCCGACGGTTATGCCACAAAACTACACCGTCCCGGGCCAGAGCACGGCGGGGGCCCCCGGCCCCAGCTTTAAGTCGGGCCTGTCCCCCTACATGGGGATTTTCAACGCTAAATTAAAAAGTCCCCCAAAATAGTCAAAGAATAATCAACAAATAGTCAGGGGACTACTTTTTTAAGTATGTTTTGACCCTTTTGGGGTCTTTTTGGATTATTTTTTATTTGTCGTCGAAAATCCCCCTGTATGGGGGACAGGCCCGACATAACCCCAGCTCTCTGCGGCATGCCTCGGGCCCACGCCGACCTGCCATGGCGCGTGGGCCCGAGGTGCCCCGCGTGAAGAGGGGGCCACACGCGAACCCTACCCCCAACCCCCAAGACTTCTGAGGGGGAGGGTGGGGTTCGCTCCGCCCGGGAGCTCCCAGACGCAGGGAACCCCGCCCTCCCCCTCAGAAGTCGTGGGGGGTAGGGGCAGGGCTCGCGTGTGGCCCCCGCGTGAAGAGAGACGCGGCAACGCCCGGATCTCGGGGCCCCCCTCCAGCAGAGGCGGGCGTTCGGGCCCCGCCTCCGGCCTCGGGCCGCCGCGGGGGGGGGGCAATCCGGGCGCCGCAGCTGCTGGAGGGCATCCCTGGCCATCGCTCGGACGTCCATTCCCTTTGTTTTCGGTTTCGTACGTGGCTTTTTCGCCACATGATAAAGGATGTTTTTCGATGGTCCTCGCCGAAGGAAAAATGCGCACGCCCGAGCGATGCCAAGATCCCGAGGCGAGGAAACGTCCAGGGACCAGGAACCGACGAAGACGTCCGACTTACCCCGAAGCTGGCCAACCTCTCTTTTGGGGGGGGCGAACAGCAACACAAAACATCGCCAACCGAAAAACACACGAATCACAACAAATAAACATAAACAAACACAGCAACTAGCAAACAACGAACAAAAACACCAAACAAACACACAAACAAACAAACGCAAACACAATCAAACAAACATAGAAACAATCCAGCACACGAACAAACAACCACACGGCACACAGACGCCCACACAACCAACAGCAGCAACAACAACAACAACATCATCACCATCATCATCATCATCATCATCATCAGAATCATCATCATCATCATCATCATCATCATCATCATCATCATCATCGTCATCATCATCAACAACAACAGCAACAATAACACCAACAACAACAGCAACAATAACAACAACAACAACAACAACAACAACAACAACGACAACAACAACAATAATCATTCAGAAAACGGTTTGCTCTTACTGGCACGCGTGTCTTGCACTCCGTATACCCCAACCTTCGATTCCCGCCCATGTCGTCTTCGATTGCACCCCCTTTCGGCGGGAATTTCTTCCGTGTCGGCCACTGACTGAAGTGCGAAAGAGTCTCGAGCGAGAGCGCCGTTCCTGAGTTCGGGGGCCTCTCTGGCCAAGGGCTCTCGAAATACCCATGGGGAAATATCGAACGGGAACCCTTGTCGCCGTGCCCGGGCATCCACCAACTTGCCAGAATTACGGGAAAATTTAGAGCGAGAGCGCAACTCCTGAGTTCGGGGGCCTTCTTGGCCAGAGGCTCTCGGAGTAAATTGTGAGGAAGTATCGAGCAGGAGCCCTTTGTCGTCGTGGCTGGGCCTTCGCCAACTTAATTGAATTACGAAGATACCTTGAACGAGAGCGCCGTTCCTGAGTTCGGGGGCCTGGGTGACCAGGGTGTCTCGGGGTAAATTGTGAGGAACAATCGAGCGGGAACCGTTGTTGTCGTAGCTGGGCCTCCAAGGGCTCACATTCACGGTCAAGCCAACGCTCGAGTGGGAGCCTCGTTCTCAGCGAAGATCTAGCCGACGTCGAAGCGAGAGCGCGCGGAACCGTTTCCGGATACCAGCAATAATTATTATTTGGAAATGCGTATTCAACAACAACAACAACAACAGCAACAACAAAAGCAACAGCAACAGCAACACCAACAACAACGACGACAACAGCAACAACAATGGCAGCAGCAACAACAACAACAAACAAAACAAAAACAACAACGCGGCCGCCTTCTGGCGGTCGACCGCACGCCCCCGCAACTTCGCAAGCTGCACTTTCTTCCGGCCTGTCTTGGGGTCCGAACCCGTGGAGCCAGATATGATCGATCGCCACGTCGCGCTCTACCTCGTTCAACATGGGGCAGCTCTCTGGCGGGCGGAAGGCGCGGAAGCTGTCCTCCGCGATCTGGTCCTGAGCGAGGCGCACGCCCTCGCAGTGGGAGCGGACGTACAAGTCCCAGAGCACGTCCTCCGTGGAGTCCCGTGGCCGAGGTCGATCATCTTCGCCTGGTCCTCCGTGCTGTGCTCCTCGGAGTGCTCGATGTGCCTCACCTCCTTGTTGCCGGCCGTCTCCATGCAGCCCTTTGCGAAGATGGGGCGCGACAGGAAGACGATGGCGCGGTGCTCCCACGCGCGTCTGCCCTTCCCTGACCATCTGCGGCCGCGCCTCTTGCTCGCGCACTACCAACTGCCTCCGGCGGTGGCGCCCCCTGGCTCGTTTGCCAGCGCCGGCACCGCGCAGCGCGCCCGCTCCTTCGGCTTGAGGGGGGGCCGTCTTGCAGTGCGAACACACAAACACGATGCAGTTCTCTACCGAAGGCGATGGTGAAGTCTGCTGCAGTTCCTAGCCACTCGTCCTTCAGGACTGCCTCGTAGATATCCTTCAATCGGACGTTCGGTACCACTGGGCCGTCCTTATGCTTCACGAGCACCGCCTCTATAGCGTGCTCGATGACCCTGGTTTGCTGCGACGGCGACTCCTTCTTCTACTTCTCCTTCAGCAAATTGGGCCTTCCGGTCCTCAGGCTGTTGGTTCCCAGCCTGAGCCAATAATCCTTCTCGCTGTGCCGCGTGCTTCTGTGGCACCTGAAGAACATGGAACGGCACGGGCGCAAAGGGTCTGGGACTCTATTGACGCGCGTCCTCGGGAACTCGCCGCCCATGGCCTTGGCCACGCACCCGCGCGCGACGACTGAACTGATGTTTTGGAACCGTAGAATCTCACCGTCCTCGTAGGCCAAGACGATCAAAACGATACAAAGCCGCGCCCTTTCTCACACAAATGGCACGTAACCTGGTTGGTCGCGACCACGTGACCACCAGCGAACTTGCGCGTGCCTTCGGCTTCTAAAAATATCGAACATGATCTCAAAGGTCACGCGTCCTCCTCGAATCTTGCCAGCCCTCTTCGCCCGATTGCGGGCTTGGCGAGAGAGGGACTCTGTCAACTTGGCGGCCGGGCTCCCGTCCCGGTGGGTCGTACGGACCGCTGCCGCGCGCTCCCGACCTCCCTCCGCGGCCCTCCGCCTGGCGGCCTGGCTCCTGTCCCAGAGGGTCGCACGGAGTGCTGCTGCGCGCTCTCGGCCCTCCCCGGCGGTCCGCCGCCGCCCCCTCCGCGCTCTCCCCCTGCGCGACGGCATGGCGGGCGCCAAGGAGAATGAACTTCTCGCTCCGCCGCGGCGCGGCCTCGAGGGCGCAGGCCCAAAAGGCCAGCAGCAGCGCCCAACCGTGATTCAGCAACATAGCCACAGACGTCGGGCAGGGAAGAGGATACACCTTCGGGTTGGCACGCGAGGGCATGACAACAAAAAACGGCTTGCGCGCCCCTGGACCGCCCTCGGCGAGGCGCAGCTACTGTTGCGGATGCCATGACAGTGGACACTCTAACAATCCGATCGTTGAGTGAACATGTGTGCAAAATGTGTAAAACATGTTCTAACAATGTTTCAAACATGTTTTTACATATTCAAAACATGTTTGAAACATGTTGAGACATCTGGAAAATATGTGGCAGCATGCTTCCTCTCCATGAACCGACCTCCGCAGAGCTACTGCAGAGCCTCCCGAGGCGAGGAACCGCCCGAAGAACCAGCGACGTCGTCCGACGACTTCGAACCTCGCCAGCCGGGTGCGCACAACCCCCCAAGAGACCCCGCGGCCTCTGCTGAAGGGGCCCCAGGACACACAAATAAATACACACAAATAAACAGATTCTCCATAGTTTCCCATATTTTCTGGGTTTTTGTCTTCCCCCCCACTTCCCATATTTCCCGTATTCCCTACCTGGGTTCTGCCTAGAAGGGTTCTTACCCTCTTAGCTGAAAAGGGCCGGGCAATGGTCCTCGCCCCGGGCGGTTCCCCCGGCATCCGCCCCGCGGTTCCCCCAGTTACGTCCCCTTAGCTTAGCGTTGCTTATCTCATCTTAGCTTAGCTTATTTTCCCATCTTCGCTTAGCCTAGCTTAACTTAGCTTAGCTTAGTTTAGCTGAGTCTAGCTTAGCTTAGTTTAGTTTTGTTTAGTTTAGCTTAGCTTAGCTTAGCCTAGCCTAGCCTAGCCAAGCTTAGCTTAGCTTAGCTTGGCTTGGCGTAGCTTAGCTTAACTCTAGCTTAGCCTAGCCTAGCTTAGCTTAGCTTAACCTAGCTGAGTGTGTATGAGCATAGCTCAGCTTACCTTAGTTTAGCTTAGCGCAGCGCAGCATCTCGCAGCGCAGCACAGCATTAGCACAGCATAGCATAGCATAGCATAGCATAGTATTGCATAGCATAGCATAGCATAGCATAGTTCAGCATAACATAGCATATCATAGCATAGTATAGCGCAGCATAGCATAGCATGTCATAGCATAGCATAGCATGTCATAGCATAGCATCGCTTAGCATAGCACAGCGCAGCATCGCATAACATAACATAGCACAGCATAGCATAGCATAGCACAGCGCAGCATATCATAGCATAGCATAGCATAGCGAAGCATAACATATCATAGCATAGCCTAGCATAGCGCAGCATAGCATAGCGCAGCATAGCATAGCATATCATAGCATAGTGCAGCATAGCATAACATAGCATAGCATGGCATAACATAGCATAGCATAGCTTAGCGCAGCACGTCATAGCATAGCATAGCATAACATAGCCTAGCATAACACAGCGCAGCCGAGCGTACCCTAGCATAGCATAGCATTGCATGGCGCAGCATAGCGCAGTATAGCGCAGCATAGCAAAGCATAGCAAAGCATAGCATAGCATAGCATAGCATAGTATAGCGCAGCGCAGCGCAGCGCAGCATAGCATAGCATAGCATAGCATAGCATAGCATAGCATAGCAGCTCGTTACTACTGATGTTGCTCTCCTTGGGGCTCCAATTCCTAGGTAGGGTCACTCTGGGATTATTTTCCTGGGGATCAACGATGAATTGTGTCTGTGTGTTTTTTCCCCTCCTGAGCCTCTGCGCCCTGCGGCGCGCGGCCGGCGCGCGCCGCCGCGCCAGCGCGGCGGCCGCCGTGGCCGCCGCCAGCGCCGTGGCGGCGGCGGCCGCCGCGGGGCCCCGAGGCGCGCCACGGCGGCGCGCCACGGCGGCGCGCGCTGTGCGGGGCGGGCGCCGTGGCGGCGGCGGCGGCGGCCTGCCCGCGCCGCGCCTGCGGGGGCAGGGCGGGGGCGCCGCGCCGGCGCCCGCGGCCAGGGCCGCCATTCGGCCTCCCGACGGGGGGCCGCCAGCCGCGGGCGCGGCCACGGCGGCCTGGGCCGCGGCCGCGGCCGCCGGGGCGGGGGTGCCCGGGCCCCCGGGCCTCCGAGCCAGACCTGCCCGCGGCGCGAGCAGAATCGCGACGAGAGGCTCTTGCCGATCTGCGGCCTACGAGAGGCTCTTGCCTTGGCCGGGCCTCGGGGCCGTCCAAGGAACAACTCGGGAGGACAACAGCGAGAGGGTCGGGACGTCGGGGGGCCACGCACTGGAAACGAGGCACGTCTGGGGAGACAGCGCCGTGGACCGAGAGCATCACGGTGGAGCAGTCCCTGAGACCTGGGCGTCGCATTTGTTATCCGCGCCAGGCGTGCTCGCCCTGCCTCGGGCCCGGGCCGGGGGAAATCACGGGCCGATCTGAACCGAGACATACCGTGGAGAGAGGGGGTCTGGGGCTCTGGCCGTGATCTCTCGCGAGGTTTGCATGTTGGGGGGGGATCTCGGGGTCCGACCGCGCCGTAGACTCCAGTCGGGCCTGCTGTCCCTCTACAGGAAGGATATCAGTGGAAAATGATCAGGGGACTATTTTTTGTTTGTTTTTGAACATCTTGGACGTACTCCAGATTTCGTAATAAAGGGAGGATGGTCTCATTTCGGGGGGGGTCTCTTCCAGGCTATCTCGGAGGGTCTGGGGGGTCTGGGGACGATGCTTTGGAGGGTTCTCCCACGGGGGAAGTCTGAAATGGCTTGTCTTGGAGGGTCCAGACCCCCTCCCTTTTATTACCAAATCTGGAGTAGTTGTTACGATGCATCACTTTCCGCCCAGAATCTCCCTGAAGGGGCACAGGCCCGACCTGACCGTCGACGCAGAAGCTCGGCGGAACGGCCGTGTTGGGGCCAGCTCTCCTGGCCCGCTCTCGGGGCCCCTGCCCGCGAGGGGCGCGCGCAACGAGGCCAGGAGGAGGAGGAGGAGGAGGAGCAGGAAAAGAGGAGGTGGTGGTGGATGACAAGGAGGGGGAGGAGGCATAGGATAAACACGACAGTGGGAATGATGGAGGAGGAGAGAGGAGGAGGAGGAGGAGGAGGAGGAGGAGGAGGAGGAGGAGGAGGAGGAGGAGAAGGACGAGGAGGAGGAGAGGAGGAGGGAGGAGGAGGAGGAGGGAGGAGGAGGAGAGGAGGAGGCGGAGGAGGAGGGAGGGGAGGAGGGGAGGAGGAGGGGGAGGAGGAGGAGGAGGAGGAGGAGGAGGAGGAGGAGAGGAGGAGGAGGAGGAGAGAGGAGGCGGAGGAGGAGGAGGAGGAGGAGGAAGGCGCCCTCGGACCGGGACGGGCGGGGACCTCGGAGCTGCGGCGGCCCCGGCCTCCCGGAAGGGGCTCTCCGGGGGCGCGCCGCGGCCGCTCCGCGGGCGCTCCGCGGGCGCCCTCGGAGCGCCCTCGGCGCGGGGCGGCTGCCCGTCCTGCGGCCTCCCTCCCTCCCTCGCTCCGCCCTCGGCGCGGGGCGGCTGCCCGCCCCGCGGCCCCGCCCCTCCCTCCCTCCCTCGCTCCCTCGCTCCCTCGCTCCCTCCCTCCCTCCCTCCCTCCCTGGGGGCCGGCCCCGGGCGCAGCGGGCTGGGGCGTCCAGGCGTCCGCGCCGTGGTGGGGGCGTCGCGGCGATAACAGAGGCCCGGGGCGAGGAGGGCGGCGAGCGGGGCGAGGCGAGGCCGTGCCCGACTGCATGCGACTTCACGCGGGCACTGTGGGCGCCCGCCTCGGAGGTGCGGGGTGGGTCAGGTGGAGGGAGCTGCGGGAGGGCTGGGAGAGGGAAGGGGGAAGGACGAGGGGCGAGGAAGGCAAGAAGAGGGGAGGGGGTGGAGGGATGGAGGGGGGGGGACGTGGAGAAGGAGGAGGGAGACCGAGCGAGGAAGGGAGGAACGCACAGAGGACGAGGGACGAGGAACGAGGGAGGGCCTGGGAGGAGGAAAGTAAAAGGTTGTTATCCTCCTCCTCCTCCTCCTCATCATCCTCCTCCTCCTCCTCCTCCTCCTCCTCCTCCTCTCCCTCCTCCTCCTCTCCTCATCATCATCATCATATCATCATCATCATCATCATCATCATCATCATCACCACCACCATCACCAATCATCATCATCATCAGCAGCATCATCATCACATCATCATCAATCATCACCACCATTCATCATCATCATCATCATCATCATCATCATCATCATCATCATCCATCATCATCATCATCATCATCATCATCATCATCATCATCATCATCATCATCATCATTCATCATCATCATTCATCATCATCATCATCATCATCATCATCATCATCATCATCTCATCATCATCATCATCATCATCATCATCATCATCATCATCATCATCATCATCACCGTTTCATCATCATCATCATATCACCACCATCCATCACCCACACACCACCACCACCACCACCACCACCACACCATCATCATCATCATCATCATCATCATCATCACCACATCACCATCATCATCATCATCATCATCATCATCACCACACCACCACCACCACCACCACCACCACCATCATCATCATCATCATCATCATCATCATCATCATCATCATCATCATCTCATCATCATCATCATCATCATCATCATCTGCAGCATCCTCGTTTTCCTCCTCTTTCTCCTTCTCCTTCTCCTTCGCCTCCCTGTCGTCGTCGTCCTCCTCCTCCTCCTCCTCCTGCTCCTCCTGCTCCAGGAGGGAGGGGGGGAGGGGGTGAAGGAGGGAGGGAGGGAGGGAGGGAGGGACGGAGGGCGGGCGCAGGGCGAGAGGACGCAGGAGAGAAAAGCGAAGACGATGCCGACGGCGAAGACGACGACGCAGCAGAGAAAAAGGACGACGCCGACGACGAAGACGACGGTGAAGAAGAATCCCATCAGCCCTCTGGGCGGTCTGGGGCGGTTTCTCTTCCCACCCCCTTCTTCCCCTCATTCCCCTGAGGGAGATGAGCACAACGTCGACGACGAAGACGACGATGAAGACGATGTCGACGGCGAAGACGAAGATGCAAAGACAAAGAAGACGACGTCGAAGGCGATGGCGACGATGAAGAAGACGTCGACGGCGAAGGCGAAGATGCAGAAGAATCCCAACAGCTCTCTGGGCGTAGGTGGCCTACAGCGGTTTCTCCTCCAACTCCCTTCTTCCCCTTAGGACGATGACGAAGACGACGTCGACGGCGAAGACGACGATGAAGAAGACGTCCACGGCGAGGACGAAGATGCAGAAGAAAAAGAGAAAGACGTCGACGACGATGAAGAAATACGACGTCGACGGCGAAGACGAAGATGCAGAAGATAAAAAAGGATTATCCCGGCAAAGCAACCTAACAGCGATGTGTAGAAGCATATCTGAAAGCATTCCCCTTAAGATTCAGATGAAAATCCAGTTGTAGAATTCTGCTGTTCTCGCAGTCGTAGTCGCATTCGCGATGACAGTCGCAGCGGCAGCGGCAGTCGCAGTCACAGCCTCAGCCTCAGCCTGCCTCAGCCTCAGCCTCAGCCTGCCTCAGCCTCAGCCTGCCTCAGCCTCAGCCTCAGCCTGCTTCAGCCTCAGCCTCAGTCTGCCTTCAGCCTCGGCCTCAGCCTCAGCCTGCCTCAGCATCAGCCTGCCTCAGCCTCAGCCTCAGCCTGCCTCAGCCTCAGCCTCAGTCTGCTTCAGCCTCAGCCTCAGTCTGCCTTCAGCCTCGGCCTCAGCCTCAGCCTGCATCAGCCTCAGCCTGCCTCGGTCGCAACATCAGCCTGCCTCAGCATTCAAAATGTGGCCCAGGAACGGAGTTCTGGGAACTAGAAGAACACGAAGTGGCCTACAGTTGGCTCCGGGCATTCAAAATGTGGCCCAGGAATGGAGTTCTGGGAACTTGAAGAGCACGAAGTGGCCTACAGTTGGCTCTGGGCATCCCAAATGTGGCCCAGGAATGGAGTTCTGGGAAATCGAAGAGCACGAAGTGGCCTACAGTTGGCTCTGGGCATTCAGAAAGTGGCCCAGGAATGGAGTTCTGGGAAATCGAAGAGCACGAAGTGGCCTACAGTTGGCTCCGGGCATTCAGAAAGTGGCCCGGGAATGGAGTTCTGGGAGGTCGAAGAGCACGAAATGTGTGACTGTTGGCAAAAAACGAGCCCGGCTCTGTTCCCGGTTCTCCAGAATGTGTCCCGGGAATGGAGTTCTGGGAGGTCGAAGAGCACGAAGTGTGTGACTGTTGGCGAAAAACGGTTCCCGGTTCTCCTCCCCGGCACCCGCCCAGACCCCCCTGAGGAGTCATGATGCTCTCTTTTGACCCTACTAGAAACCTATCAGCAAACGCTGTTAGGTAATGACGTCGACGACGTCGACGACGTCGACGAGTAAGAAGACGAAGAGGAGGAACACGGAAAATGAAAAATAAGAAGACGATGATGAATAGCGGCAAAAAGGAAGGGCAGTCTCACCTCCCCCGCGCTTCTCCTCTTTCTGCTCCTGCAGCTGTTGCTACAGCTGTTCATCATAGTCATCGTCGTTACCGGCAACGCAATCGTCGTCGTCGGCATCGTTATGGCCATCATCACCACCATCAACAAAATCATCAGCACCATCCTCGTCGTCATCATCGTCGTCATCATGTCCTCATTATTTCAATACGTGTTCCTTCCCTGCACACCTGCAATCTCAACTCTAGCCTCCCTCTCATTGCGTGAATCTGGCACGGTATCAGCGACACGTCAGTAAATCGACAGCAACATCGGCGAAAGCGCAGACCTAGGAAAAGCGGGCGCCAGCCAGCGGAGGTCAATAAAAATCGCTGATTGAAAAGGGACTGTATTGCTACAGCGAGCGCCATCCAGGAGGCTCCACAATGGCAACTCCGCCGACCCTGTCGGCGAAAGGAAGACGCTTTTCTGTTGGTCTTCGTCGTCGTCGCGTCGACTCTGTCGTCTCCTCGTCGTCTCCGTCTCCGTCGTCTCCTAGTCGTCTCCGTCAATCGTCGTCTCAGCCGTCCCCCGTCTCCTTTCCCTGGGCCCTCGTCGTCGTGTCGTCTCCGTCGTCTCCTCGTCGTCTCCGTCAATCGTCGTCTCCGTCGTCCCCCATCTCCTTTCCCTGGGCCCTCCTGCTTCAGCGCGCCAGCCAAACCGACATTGAGCAACGTCGTAGCTGAGTCGAAAGGAAGCCCATTCCCTTTGATCTCCTCGCCGCCTGGGGGGGTGTCCCGGGGAGGGTCGCCCCCCAAATACGCATCCTCCCTGGGCGGTTCCGGGGCCCAGAAAAGCCCCAAGACGCGGCAAGAGTGCCCCAAGAGGCCCCCAAGACGGTCCTCGAGGGCCCCGCATTGCCGAATTATCGGTCCAAGACGCCAGAGTAGCCCACAGACAGCTCAAGAGGTTTTCAAAACCGCCAAGAGGCCTCCAAGAGCACTCCCAACAGGGCCCCCAGGGGCAAAAATCAGAGATGTTCCCTCAGTTTCTGAAAGACTTTGGCGTTCTCGCCTTGTCGGCTTCCCAACGCTTCAAGGCAGCCCAAGAGGCCCCCAATATCGTCCAAGGGGCCCCCAAGATGGCCCCAAAACGACCCAAGAGGGCCCCAAGACAGCCCAAGAGGCCTCCGAGACAGCACAAGAGGCCCCAATGGCGGCTACAAGAGGGAGCTCAGAATGGGGACCCGAACGGACATTTCGAGCCCTCGGCTGAGAGGCTCCGAGGAGGCCCCCCAGATGCCCCCAAGAAGCTCCTAAAGATGCAGGCTCCCAAGAGGCCCCCAAGTGCCTCCCAAGAGGCCTCAAAACTACCCCCAAGAGGCCCCAAGAGACCCCCAGGAAGCCCCAAGAGGCCCCCACGAGGCTCCCAAGAGGCCCCCAAGAGCCTCCCAAGAGGCACCAAACTACCCCCAAGAGGCCCCCGAGAGCGCTCGTCGTCGTCGTCGTCGTCGTCGTCGTCGTCGTCGTCGTCGTCGTCGTCGTCGTCGTCGTCGTCGTCGTCGCCGTCGTCGTCGTCGTCGTCGTCGTCGTCGTCGTCGTCGTCGTCGTCGTCGTCGTCGTCGTCGTCGTCGTCGTCGTCGTCGTCGTCCAGGGTCGGCGGCACAGGCCGTAAGGCCTCTCCACTAGTGAGATGTGCCGGGCGCCTGCTGACCCCGCGAATTGTGCGAATACCTCACTCGCCTCGCCCAACAGGCCCCCCTATGAAGTCATCAAAAACGCCCAATTAGGTTCCTCCTCTTTTGGCATGTGCAAGGCGACTATTGACTAGTGCACCTTCGGCTGCGTAGCGGCTAGGTGGACTCAACTAAGCTCCATTGACACTGCAACTGCTTCCTACCACCTTCGCGCCCACCCTCCCGCCCCCTCCCCGTCACGACCCTCCCCGTCCTGCTCCACCTCCCCCTCCTGCTTCCCCTCTTGCTGCGCCGCCACCCCCCTTCCCTCCCCATCGCCACCCCACCCACCCCTCCCCATCACCATAACTCCTCCCCATCACCCCCCTTTCCCCCCCCCCTCCTGCGCCACCTCCGCCCCCTCCCTTCCTCCCCCTCCCTCCTGGCAGCGCGCCCCAGCCTGCTAGTTGCTAGAGCTGCAACCCTGGCCCCGCGAGGCTTCCCGCCGCCCCCCGCCACATCAACGGACTGCGGAGGCCCTGCGGAGCTCCAAACCAGCCACCGAGACACATCCTCAACTTATACAAAAACCCTCCCACTGCTCGTCCTCCACCACCTGCACCTCCTCCCCCTCCCACTCAACTTCGTCATTCTCCTCCTCTTCCTCCTCCTCCACCTCCTCAGACTTGTTCTCCTCATCCTTCTTCTTCTTCTCCTCCTCCTCCTCCTCCTCCTCCTCCTCCTCCTCCTCGTCCTCCTCCTCATTCGTGGGCCCGTGGGGGGTCCCAAAGACCCCCTCAGTAGAAGCGCTCACCTCTGGAGTCAGGATAGGCCAGCATCGAAGCGGAAAGTCGAATCGAAATCGAAATCCATCGGGCTGCATGAGCACGGAGTCGAAATCGAATCGGATCGGCTACTCCAAGATGCACAACAAAGCCATTCAAACATCGGACCGCGTCAGAGCGTCGGAATACTGTAATCGAACCGAATCGAGCCAGCCGGAATATATATATATATATATATATATATACTAGAACCATCGCGCGCGCTTCGCGCGCGCTCAAGTTCTAGCCAGGATCCTCACCATCGTCATCATCGCAATCATCACCATCGTAGTCATCGTCATGGTCGTGTTCACCATTACCATCACCAGCACAACCATCATCATCACCACCATCATCGTCAGCATCGTCAGCACCATCGTCATCATCGTCGTCGTCATCGTTGTCCTCACTATCATCGTCGTCGTCATCATCATCAGCATCATCATCGTCAGCATCAGCATCAGCATCATCATCATCATCATCATCTTCGTCGGCGCCGTCGTTGCGCTCGTCATCCTCATCATCAGCGTCGTCGCCGTCATCATCATCGGTCTACTCCAGTCCCCTCCCCCTCCTCCTCATTTCCGTTCTATCTCTCCCCATCATCCTATCCTCTTGCTCCTCCTCCTCCTCTTTCTTCTCCTCGATGCCGTCTCCCTGAAGTGGATCCCTGTTCATTCACCTCCTCCTCCTCCTCCCTGTCCTCCCCGCTCTCTTCAATCTGTCCCCTCTGCTTGCCGCCGAGTGTGATGGCACCACGACGGCGAGAACGACGACGACGACGACGACGACGACGACGACGACGACGAGGAGACACCCCAGGCTGCAGAGGAAGAGGGTGGTCAGGGAGTGGGCGTCGGCACCGAGATCAGCTAAGTAGACATGGGCTGTCCCGACGGAGGAGGACGAGGAGGCCACAGAAACAACGGCAGCCCCCATCCTTTCAAAGCTAACATGTGCACGCTAAGCTCGCACCCTCGGCCCCAACTAACACCACACGCGCAGTTCGAGCGCGCTGAGGTTCCAGCAGCCCCCATCCTCTCAAAGCTAACATGTGCACGCGTGCACGTAACCACCAATGGCAGGAGCATGAACTGGAGAGGTAACAATGGCGCAGACCGAACAGGGCCGTAGTACACACGAGGGCGCACACAGACGTATCGAATGCAACGCCATGCAGACCAATGCGAGTAGTAAAACAAACGCCAAACGTTGCATTATTGTTGAATTGAAATGCAATGCACATGCTACTCAATGCAGGCAGCTCAACGGAACGGATCGGAAGGAAGAAGGGGTGCATATGAAAGTGTCCGAAATCGCATGGGGCTCGTTTCGGTGCCTGCTCGGGGGCTCTTGGGGGCCTCCCGGGGGGCTCTTGGGGGCCTTTGGGAGCCTCTAGTGGTTTCTGGGGATGCTCTTGGGGCCGAGGGCCCGTAAAGTGCGCTCGGATCCCGCGTCTGGGCCCCTTCTTGGAGCCGTGTTGGGACTCTCTTGGGCCGTCTTCGAGGCCTCTTAAGCGGTCCCGGGGCGCTCTTGGGCCGTCTTGGGGCCGTCTTGGTGGCCTCTTGGGCCGTCTTGGGGCGATCTTGGGTGCCTCTTGGCCGTCTTGGAGCGCCAGGGAGCCCAAAAGGAGAGAAAGCCAAAAACATCGAAAAACACAATGGAAAATCAACGATTCGAGCCTCTTGGGGCCCTCTTGGAGAGCCTCTTGGAGGCCTCTTGGGGCGTCTTGGAGGCCCCTTGGGCCGTCTTGGGACCATCTTGGGCGTCTTGGAGCGATCTGGGACCGCCTCGGGGCCCTCTTGGACCATCCTGGGGGCCTCCTGGGGCCGTCTTGGAGGCCTCTTGGGTCGTCTGGAGGCTCCTTGGAGGCTCCTTGGAGGCCCCGGGGAGGGGGTATTAAAAAGCGTTCCCCGATGGTTGCGGAGTGGGCGGCCCCGCCGGGGGGGGGGGGCCTATTTGTTTATATTATATATATATATCGAATCGGATCGATCGGATCGAAGTGGAACCTGGGAGTGGAACAAACAAATCGGCTACACGGTAGTGGCCCTAGGCAAGATGGAGCTTCGGCACGCGGCTTCGAGGAGACGGGGAGGGGGGGAATGAGGAACGCCCAAGCGCGCACTCAGCGATCGGGGGACCCGCACCAAATGTCACTCCCTCGAAGGGTGACTCTCAGGAAGGGCCACACCCACCTCCAGTTGGCCTTCGGGCCTCCCCTCGGGCCTCAGGCGGCCGCCCCCGGAACGCCCTGGACGAGACGCAGCTGATGAAAAGTACCCTCGGCCCTGAGAACGTCTCAGAAGACACCCGACCAAAACATGCGATGTCCCAATATTCGCGAGCGGCCAGGAGGGGGGTGTCCAAGAGGGGAGGTGCAAATCATGACCGGCGGCATGTGCGCGGCCCAGCGGGGGGGGCCTGGGACGTAATGAAATAAGAAGAGGCGCCATGAAATCTATGGAAAAATCATGGCCCGCGCCATGAAATCCCCCCCCCTAGTCATCACCCCCCTCTTTCTGCTCCCGAAATATGTTTGATGCGCGGTCCGCGGAGGCCCCGCCTCCTTCCCCAGGGCCAGCGTTCTCCTCCCGAGCCGCTTCTGGCCGGCCCCGGGGCCCGGCGAGGGACCTCTCACGGGCCGCAGACGGCCACAGACACCTCCTCCCTCCCTCCGCCTCCTCCTCCCTCCTCCTTCGTCCTCCTCCTCTCCTCCTCCTCCTCCTCCTCCTCCTCCTCCTCCTCCTCCTCCTCCTCCTCCTCCTCCTCCTCCTCCCCCCGTCGTGCACACTTCTGCTCGGGACGCGAGCACGTCTGGGCAGAGGGGCCTCTGCGCGGGCACGACCTATGCCCACATCCACGGCGCCCCTGGCATCAGAGAGAGCCCGAAACTCCAAGACGCCGTGGATATAGATACGAATCTTGACCACACTCCGAAGTCGTCGTCGTCGTCGTCGTCGTCGTCGTCGTCCTCGTCCTCGTCGTCGTCGTCGTCGTCGTCGTCCAGGACGCGAGCACGCCTGGGCAGAGAGGCACCTCGGAGGCCCCGGCGCGGGGGCCGCGGAGCCCTCACGGCCCGGGGCGGCCCGGGGACCCCCCGGGAGTCGACCTGGACGGTGTTTTTCCCTCGCTCTCCCTCGCTCTCCCTCGCTCTGTGCTCCGTCCGCCTCTGCTGCAAAACGACGTCGAAACGAAATGCGGGACGGGAAAATGACCACAGCCACTGCTTCTTGTTTGCGCCGCCTTCCAGCCGGCCGAAAAAGAAGCAGTGGTTGTGGTCAGTTCCCTGGTGCCAAGCTCAACGAAAATGACCACAACCACTGCTTTGTTGCTGCGGGCTGGAAGGGGGCATCACAAGAAAAGCAGTGGCTGTGGTCGTTTTCACGCCCCGTACGAAAGCAGCTGACGAAATCAAAACAAACCTACCTCGCTTTTGCCCACCCTCGCTTCCAAGAGATATCAAACGATGCCAAACTGCGGCCTGCGCTGGTCGGGCCGCTTGACGAGGAGGCGCGTGGTATGACTTGGACTTGCCTGGAAGCGAAAGCGGGGTAGGTAATTCACGCTGAGGTCGACCCCCTGTTGGAGGCCTGGAAATGGGCACCAACGCTAAGACAGGGGGCTGCCTCCACAGGGGAGAGAGGATCCTAGATTTCGGTGTCGGTGGTAACATTTCGGTCACCCTGGAAGCCAGAATATGACCACCATCACCGAGATCGGGATCTTCCTCCCTCGGTGGAGGAGCACCGCCGATATTGGTGTTGGTGTCAACCTCTAGGCCTGCGAGAGAAGCTGCGCTTGACTGTCTTGAGGTCCTCGTAGGCGGTTGGGGAACCTCACAAGGCTATGATGGGCTCCCCTGGGCAGGGCGCGCGAGGAGAAGCCAGTTCCGACGGGAGTGTTCCGGAATGTGGTTGGGTGCGTCTCTGGGAGCCACTGGGGAAGCCTCATTGAAGATACTCTTGGCCGTCGAAACGACGAGAATACGAGGGAGATCAGGCCGAACACATGGTTTGTTTACTGCGCTTTCTGCGCCGATGTTGATGCTGGTGTCAACCTCTGGGCCTGCGACCCCGGGGAGCCCCCCGCCGCCCGTCGCTGGTGGCACTCCGCTGCAGCGGCCTGCCGACGGTGCGAGACGCGCGGCCGGGCGCCGCCACGGCAGGCCGCCCTCGGCCGGGGCGCGCGCGCGCGCTCGGCGCCCTCGCCCGGGTGCTGCCGGGAGGCGTCCCCCAGCCCAGGGTGCCTCCTCCTCCGCCTCCTCCTCCTCCTCCTCTCCCTCCTCCTCCTCCCCCTCCTCCTCATGTTCCTCCTGTTCCGCGTGTTCCTCCTCCTCCCTCCTCCCTCCTCCCTCCTCCCTCCTCCCTCCTCCCTCCTCCCTCCGCGGAGCTGCCAGGGAGGCCCCCCACGGCCCCCAGAGCACCGCGCACGAGGCCCCCCCTGAGGTCCGACGCTGCCAGGCCAAAGTCGCAGCAGCGCGAAACAGCACGTCCCGTCCAGAGCCCTGGGCCCCGTCATTTCTGCGGCACGTCTCGAAGCAGACCGATCTGTGATGGTCCCAGGGCCCGAGACTGGACGGAACCGCCTGGAGCGAAAACACTTCAACGCGTGAATCTCCAGGCCAGAAGCTCCCGGGGGACATCAAAGTAGCGCGAAAAGCTGGGGACACTGAGGAAAGGGAGAAGGAGGAGGAAAAGGGAGGAGGAGGAGGAGGAGAAGGAAAAGGAGGAGGAGGGAAAGGAAAAGAAAAGAGGAGGAGAGGAGGGGGAGGAGGAGGGGGAGGTGGGGGAGTGGGGGAGGCCGGGGGAGGGGGAGGTGGGGAGAGGGGCGGGGAGGAGGAGGAGGAGGAGGAGAGGGGAGGAGAGGAGGAGGAGGAGGGGAGGAGGAGGAGGAGGGCGGAGGAGGAGGAGGAGGAGGAGGAGGAGGAGGAGAGGAGAAAGCTGAGGAGGAGGAGGAGGAGGAGGAATACTGAGGAGGAGGAGGGGAGGAGGAGGAAAGGCTGAGGAGGAGTAGGAGGAGAAGGCTGAGGAGAAGGAGGAGAAGGCTGAGGAGGAGGAAAAAAAGAAGGCTGATGATGATGACGACGACGATGATGATGCTGCTGCTGCTGCTGCTGATGATGATGATGATGATGATAATGATAATGATAATGATAATGATAATGATAATGATAATGATAATGATAATGATAATGATAATGATAATGATAATGATAATGATAATGATAATGATAATGATAATGATACTGATAATGATACTGATAATGGTAATGATAATGATAATGATAATGATAATGATAATGATAATGATAATGATAACGATAATGATAATGACAATGATGATG
Organism: Prorocentrum cordatum; assembly: GCA_963575745.1. Lineage (NCBI taxonomy): Eukaryota > Dinophyceae > Prorocentrales > Prorocentraceae > Prorocentrum > Prorocentrum cordatum. The sequence continues at coordinate 66,873 of CAUYUJ010001664.1, forward strand.
ATAATGATAATGATAATGATAATGATAATGATAATGGTAATGATAATGACAATGACAATGACAATGATACTGATACTGATACTGATACTGATACTGATACTGATACTGATACTGATACTGATACTGATACTGATACTGATAATGATAATGATGGTGATACTGATAATGATAATGATAATGATATGATAGTGATGATAATGATAATGATAATGATAATGATAATGATAATGATAATGATAATGATAATGATAATGATAATGATAATGATAATGATAATGATAATGATAATGATAATGATGATGATGATGATGATGATGATGGTGATGATGACGAGGAGGAGGAGGAGGAGGAGGAGGAGGAGGAGGAAGAGGAGGACGAAGAGACCTCAGGCCAGGAAAACCCCTGGCAGTACCCGACCCTCCGCAGCGTCGTGCCAGGCCCCTTGGCGTTGGCACGAACGCGGGAGGGTTGGGGCCGAGCGGCCGCTGGGGGCCAGCGCAGAGGGGGACCCTCCAGGCGGGTGGCAGGAGCCCGGCGGCTGCGAGCGCGGCTGCGGCAGCCTTTCCGACGACGACGACCACTACCATCGCAGGCAAGGGGGGGCAGGAGGAGAATGGCAGCGGCAGGATGAGAGGGGCAGGGGGACAAGCTAGGTGCGCTCGTGCCATATGCGACATCCTATCCTCCCCTCCCATCCCTTCCGATTGCGCGGGTTTTCTCGATCTACGGACGCATGTCATAACCAACCTGAAACTTCAACAAAAAAACACAGTCGTGTTATGCGCAGTTGGAGAAGGCAACTGCGTGCACAGGAGGAAGAGGAGGAAGAGGAGGAGACGGGTGAACAAGATGACGAGAAGGAGGAGGAACATGAAGGAGAAGGACGAGGGCGAACAGCAGCAGCAGCAGGAAATGGAGCGAAAGGAATGGGAGGAATAGGACAAGAAAAAAACGGAGAAGAGGAAATGAGGGAGTGACAACGATGAAGAAGGACCCAGATCCAGAAAAGGGACCCGCGCTGTGACGAGAGCGCCATTCTGAACGACGGGGGCAACATACCGATCCGAATTGAGGCCCACGCTGCACCGGGAGCACCATGGGAACGCGGACGAGCATCGGAACAAAATGCGATCAGAAAATCAATGATCAAAATGATTTGAAATCCTGTATAACAAATGCGCGGCGAAGGTCGGAGGTCTTCCAGGCAGAGTCAGGGAAGAGAGGAAAGGAGCATTCGGAATGTGTACTTGTGGAGGGGCAGGGAAATGGCGAGGGGTGGGGGGGAGAGGGAGGAGAAGGAGGAGAAGGAGGAGGTGGAGAAGCAGGAGGAGGAGGCGAACAGGGAGGAGAAGGCGGAGGGCTGAGAAGGAAGAGGGGGAGAAGGATGAGGAGGCGGAGGGTGGCCGAGGAGGGGAAGGAGAAGGAGGACGGCGAGTGCGCGCGTGCGTGTATGTATGTCTGTCTGCGCGCGCGTGCGCGTGCAAGCGTGGGCGCGTGGTCGCGTGTGCGCGTGTGCGCATGCGCGACCGTGCGCGCGTGCGCGCGTGCGCGTGTGCGAGCGTGGGCGCGCGCGTGCGAGCGTGCGCGTGTGCGCGTGTGCAAGCGCGTGCGTATGTGCGCGAGCGCGCGCGTGCGCGTGCGCGCGTGTGCGCGTGCGTGCGTGGGCGCGTGCGCGCGTGAGCGCGTGTGCGTTTGAGCACGCGTGCGAATGCGCACGTGCTTGCGCGTGCGCGCGTGCGCGCGCGCGGGCGCGGGCGTGCGCGCATGCGCGTGCACGTATGCGCATGTGCGTGCGCGCGCGTGCGCATGCGAGTGCGTTCGTGTGCGTTCGTGTGCGCGTGTGCGCGTGTGCGCGCGTGCCCGTGCGCGTGCGCGTGTACGTGTACGTGTACGTGTACGTGTACGTGTACGTGTACGTGTACGTGTACGTGTACGTGTACGTGTACGTGTACGTCTACGCGTGCGCGTGCGCGTGCGCGTGCGTGTGCGTGTGCGTGTGCGTGTGCGTGCGCGTGTGCGTGTGCGCGTGCGTGTGCGCGTGCGTGTGCGTGCGAGTGTGCGTGTGCGTGTGCGCGCGTGCGCGTGTGCATGTGCGTGTGCGTGCGCGTTCGCGGGCGCGCGGGCGTGTGCGCGTGCGTGTGCGTGTGCGTGTGCGTTCGCGTGTGCGTGTGCGTGTGCGTGTGCGTCCGTGTGTGGGAGTGTGTTGGTGTGTGGGTGTGTGGGTGTGTGTGGGTGTGCGTGGGTGTGCGTGTGTGTGTGTGTGTGGGTGCGTGAATGTGTGTGGGTGTGTGGGTGTGTGTGTGTGGCTGTGCGTGGGTGTGTAAATGTGTGTGAATGTGTGTGCGGATGTTTGTGTGGTTGCGTGCGTGCGTGCGTGCGTGCATGCGCGCATGCGTGCGTGTGTGCGTGTGCGCATCTGCGTGCGTGCGAGCGTGTGTGTATGTGTGAGGGTGTGGGTATGGGCGCGGGTGTGGGTGTAGGGGGTGCGGTTGGGGGGGGGGGGGGGGGGGGGCGTGGGGGGCGCGGGGGTAGGGTGCGTGGGTGCGTGGGGGTGCGTGGGTGCGCGCGCGCGTGCGTGTGCGCGTGCGCGGGCGCATGCGCGCGCGCGTGCGAGTGCGGGTGCGGGCGCGGGTGCGGGCGCGGGCGCGGGCGAGGGCGCGGGCGCGGGCGTGGGCGCGTGGGTGCGTGGGCGTGGGTGTGGGTGTGGGTGTGGGTGCGGGCGTGGGTGAGGGCATGGGTGTGGGCGTGGGTGTGGGTGTGGGTGCGTGCGTGGGTGCGGGTGTGGGCGCGGGTGCGCATGCGGGCACAGGCACGGGTACGGGTACGGGTGTGGGCGGGGGTGGGGGTGGGGATGGGGGCGTCGCCGTGTGCGCGTGCGCGTGCGTGTGCGCGCGCGCGTGCGCGCGTGCGCGTGTGCGCGCGTGCGCGTGAGCGCGTGTGCTCGCGTGCGCGCGTGCGCGTGCATGCGTGTGTGCGTGCGTGCGTGTGCGCGTGTGTGCGTGTGTGCATGTGTGCGTACGTGCGTGCGTGCGCGTGTGAGTGTGCGTGCGCGTGCGTGTGTGCGTGTGCGCGCGTGCGCGCGCGTGCGCGTGCGCGCGCATGCGTGTGTGCGTGTTTGCGCGTGCGTGTGTGCGCGTGTGCGTGTGTGCGTGTGTGAGTGTGTGGGTGTGTGCTTGTGTGCGTTCGTGCGCGCGTGCGCGTGTGCGTGTGTGCATGCGTGCGTATGTGCGTGTGTGCGAGTGTGCGTGCGTGCGTGCGCGCGTGCGTGCGTGCGTGCGCGCGTGCGTGCGTGCGTGTGTGCGCGCGTGCGTGTGTGCGTGTGAGCGCGCGCGTGCGCGCGCGGGCGTGGGCGTGTGAGCGCGCGCGTGCGCGCGCGGGCGTGTGCGCGCGCGTGCGCGCGTGCGCGCGTGCGCGCGCGTGTACGCGTGCGTGTGCGTTTGTGTGCGCGCGTGCGCGTGACCGTGCGTGCGCGTGCGTGCGCGTGTGCGTGCGCGCGCGCGCATGCGCGTGCGCATGTGCGCGCGCGTGTGCGCGCGCGCGTGCGCGCGCGTGTGCGTGTGAGTGCGTGTGCGCGTGCGCGTACGCGTGCGAGTGTGCGTTTGCGCGCGCGTGAGCTTGTGCGCGCGCGTGCGCGCGTGCGCGTGCGCGCGTGCGCGTGCGCGCGCGTGCGTGTGCGTGTTCGCGTGCGTGTGTGTGTGTGTGTGTGTGCGCGTGCGCGTGCGTGCGCCTTCGGGTGTGCGCGTGCGTGCGCGCGCGCGCGTGTCCGCGTGCGTGCGCGCGCGTGCGTGCGCGCGTGCGCGCGCTGGCTTATGCGCGCGCGTGCCCTGCGCGCCTGGCGGCTGCCGCCCCTCCCCGGCTGCTCATCGTCGAACACTTCGACGTCTGAGCGTCCTTTCTTCCTCTCGGCCGCCCCCCTCTTTGCCCGCCGGCCAATTCGCTAGTTACTGCCCCTTTCTAGCTTCTCGCTGGAGCGGAGTTCGCCGCCTCGCCGCCGACGAGAAAGCGCGCGCGCGTGCGTCGGCGCGTGCGTGCGTGCGTGAGTGAGCGCGCGCGTGACGACGCTGCGCGCGCGTGCACGTGCGCGCGCGCGACTGCGTGCGCGCGTGAGTGCGCGTGTATCTGGACCCCAGGGAGGAGCGGCCAGCGCGCCCAAGAGGGCCGACTGGCTGCTCTCTGCGCTCGAAATCGGAAACGCGTGGGAATCACGGCCCAACGCGCCCGTCACCCTCGCGACCAGCACGCGGGCAACTGTCATTCGGCCTACCAAGAGCGACGAAACTGATGAAATCACATATTCCCAGCCCGCACCCGCACCGCGCCCCGAAGGGCAAACAGGAGGACAGGGGTCTCCCCGCATCGCTCGGCCAACTGGCAGCGATCTCTCGCAATCACGACCGTCGGCGGGAACTCGCCTCAAGAGCCTGCGCAATCGCGAGGACCAGCTCGTGATCCTCAGGGGACGGCGCGCCCTCGCCCGCGGAGAGGACTGCCGCCGCCGCGGTTCCTGGGCGGCGCCCCCAGCTTCGCAGCCAGCGGCGCCGTCTGCAGCTTGCAGGGCCTCCGAAGGGCCGCGCCCTCAAGGCTCGAGCCCCGCCCCAGTCGACGCAACCCCCCCCCCCTCGCCACCGAACCCTGCTCCCGGCGACCCGCGGGACGAGAGAGCGCCAGTTAGCAGAGTGGGCGCCGCCTGCGGGAGGCTCAGCAGCGCGCGGTTGCGGACGCACCATGGGCAGCTCGTCCGCCCAGCCGTCGTCGAGCTCGCCGTCGGCCGCCTTCGCCACGCCCATCCTCCCAGCGCCACCAAGCGTCAGCAGCGCGGGCATGCCGGCGGCGCGCACGGCGGCGCATGCGCCGAGGTGCGGGGACACCTCGCGGCGGCAGGCCGGCCGCGTCAGCATCAGCGGGGCCGACGACAGCAGCGCCGAGAGGAGGAAGGGCGTCGGTCGGGGGCTGGCTGCGGGACCCGCTCGACAGGTCGGCGATCGCCGTCCAGAGCAGGCCCTCCGCAGCCCTCAGGAGGAGCGCCCCATCACGGGAAGCCCCCATCGCGAGACAAGTGGCCGCATGCGCAGCCAGGAGGGCGCCGCGGGCGGCCTCGAGGGCCCCACGGCGCGCGTCGACCACCGCGGGCGTCCGCGGGCCCGCCGCGCGCGCCCTGCGATCCCGACCTGAGCCCGAGCGACTTGTATGTGTGTGTGTGTGTTTGTGTGCGTGCGCACGTGGGTGTGCGTGGGTGGCGTGCTGTGTGTTGTGTATGCAGTGTGTGTTGTGTGTGTTGTGTGTGTCGCGTATGTTGGGTGTTCTGTGTCGTGTATTGTGTGTGCCGTGCGTTGTCGCGCGTATGTGTTGTGTGTTGTGTGTTGTGTGCGTTGTTTGTTGTGCGTGTGTGTTGTGTGTTGTATGTGATGTGTATGTTGTGTGCTGTATGTGTTGTGTATATGTGTGTTGCGTGTATGTGTAACATGTGTGTGTACGTGTGAGTGTGTGTACGTCTGTACGTGTGTACGTGTGCGTACGTGTGTGTACGTGTGTACGTATATGCGTGTGTGTACGCGTGTGGGTGTGAGTGTGAGTGTGAGAGTGGGTGTGAGCGTGAGTGTGAGCGTGTGTGAGTGCGAGTATGAGTGTGAGTGTGAGTATGAGTGTGAGCGTGTGTGAGTGTGAGTGTGAATGTGAATGTGTGAATGTGTGTTGTATGTATGTTGCGTGTATGTGTGTGGTGTGTGTACATGTGTACGTGTGTGTATGCAAGCATGCGTGTGTGTACGTGTGTGTGTGTGTACGTGTGTGCGTGTGCGTGTGCGTGTGTGTGAGTGTGAGCGTGAGTGTGAGAGTGTGTGTACGTGTTTGCGTGTGCGTGTGCGTGTGTGTGAGTGTGAGGTTGAGTGTGAGTGTGAGTGTGAGTGTGAGTGTGAGTGTGAGTTAGTAAATGCGTCAGTGCGTGAAAGTGTGAATGTGTGAATGCGTGAATGTGTGAATGTGTGAATGTGTGAGTGTGTGAATGTGTGAATGTGTGAATGTGTGAATGTGTGACTGTGTGAATGCGTGAATGCGTGAATGTGTGAATGTGTGAATGTGTGAATGTATGAATGTGTGAATGTGCGAATGCCTGAATGTGTGAATGCATGAATGTCTGAATGTGTGACTGTGTGAATGTGTCAATGTGCGTGTGAGTGTGAGTGTGAGTGTGCGTGTGAGTGTATGTGCGTGTTTGTGTGTGTGGTCGCGCACATGTGCGCCCGCCCCCCTGGTGGTGACGCCGTCCGTGCGCCCACCCTCTCCCCCCTCATGTGTTGGTGTGTTTGCGCGGGGAGGAGGAGGAGGAGGAGGAGGAGGAGGAGGAGGAGGAGGAGGAGGAGGAGGAGCAGCAGGATCAGGAGCAGGAGGAGGAGCGCTGAAGAAGCAGGAGGAGGAGGAGCAAGAGGAAGGAGGAGGAGGAGGAGGCGGGGGAGGAGGAGAAGCAGCAGCAGGAGGAGGGGGAGGAGGATGAGGAGCGACGAGGGAAAGGAGGCGGAGGAAGACAGGCAGAAGGAGCCGCGAGGATAAGCGGAGTAGTAGGCAGAAGTAGGAGAAGGAGCGAGGAGCGAGCAGGAGCCAGGAGGGAGGATGCAGTGAGAGGCGGGAGACAAAGTGAGGAGGGAGGGAGTAGGGAGGCGGGAGGAGGAGAGGAAGGAGGGAGGGAGGGAGGGAGAAAATGAAAGAGGGAGGCCCAGAGATAACGACAGAGGGATGAGAAGGAGAAGGAGAAGGAGAAGGAGAAGGAGAAGGATTGAGCGCGGAGCATGGATCATGGATTGGCCTGCCTCCGACGAGGCATGTCCGAGGAAGGAGAAGGAGAAGGAGAGAGAGAGAGAGAGAGAGAGAGAGCGAGAAAGAGAGAGAGGGAAGGAGGCAGAGAGGGAGAGAGAGAGAGAGAAGGAGTGGGAAGGAGGAAGCTGGAGGCTGGAGGCAGGAGAGAGAAGGGAAGAGGAAGGTGGTGAGAGGGGAGGAGAGGGTAGGGTCGGCAGCATGACTCAGATGTTGTTCTTTTGGTGGAAAGTGAGAGGGCAGGGGGGGAGGGAGAGAGGGCTTCGGAGAAAACGTAAGAAATTGCAGCGCGCGGACCCATGGGTGGGGCACCTCTCCGCTGGCTCAACGCCTATCTTTGACTCGTTGACGAACGCTACGGAGGAAGGGGAAGGAGAAGAAGGAACGAGGAGGAGGAGGAGGAGAAGGAGGAGGGGTAAGTAGGAGGAGGGGAAGGATGATGACCCCCGCGACGTCTCCCCTGGAGCCCCTCGAGCACACCTGAGACGCCCGAGCCCCTTTCACCGCCTCGAGCCACTGCTGCCCCCTATCCCGCCGCGCTGCGGGCCCCACCACTGTGGGCACCCCTCCTCCCCTGAAGGGGCCCAAGGACACACAAATAAATACACACAAAATAAAATGGTTCCCTATATTTTCCCATGTTTTCTGGGCTTTTGCCTTCCCGCCCAACTCCCAATACTTTCCCATATCTTCTTGGGGATCGACGATTCATTGTGTCTGTGTTTTTGTTTTCCCCTCCTGATCCTGGCCCTCCCGCGCTCCAGCGGTCGACCCCCCGTGGCCGCCCCGCGCTCACAGGCTGCCGGGCTGGCCCGACGCCGCCCGGGACTACACGTGCCAGTGCGCCACGCGCGCGTGGAGGTCAAGGCGGCGTCATAAGAGGTCGCTCCGGCGCAACACCTGCGCGCGGAGCGCACGGCGGGGCACGCTGGCGTTATGTCGGGCCTGTCCCCCTACAGGGGGATTTTCGACGAAAAATGAAGAATACCCCAGAAATACTCCAGAAATAATACCAAAATAGTCGGAGGACTATTTTTGGGGTATTTTTTTGACCTTTGTGGGGCATTTTTGGGGTATCGCGTATTTTTCGTCGAAAATCCCCCTGTAGGGGGACACGCCCAACATAACGCTGGCAGCGCGGCGGGCATCGCAGCGGGGGGGGCGGAGTGGCTCCTTCTCCCCCCTCCTGCGCGCTTCGCCTTCCGCCGACCTCGCCGTGTGATGGTGGGGTACGCACTCGAGGCAGAGCTCCGGGCGAGAAGCACACACAACACTCAACACACCCCCGCGCGCGCGCCCCCGTGACTGCAAACAGGCAGGCAGACAGACAGACAGACGGACGGCCGGACGGACGGACGGACGGACGGACAGACAGGCAGAGACACACACACACACACACACACACACGCACACACAGACAAACAGGCAGACATACAGACACACACACACACACACACTACACACACACACGCACACGTGCGCGCGCGCCTCTGTGACTGTGCGCCCTGAGGCGTAGAAGCTCCGAAACTACACCATCGTCGTCTCACTCGTCACCCTCCTCCGCTGCCCTCCGCCACTTCCGCCGCAATGACGCCCTCCTCGCTTTTTCCCTCCAGTGTTCTTCTTCCTCCTCCTTCTCTTCCTCCTTCTCTTTATCATCGTCTTACTCCTCGCCATCAATCATCCTCGTCTTCATCATAACCACCATCACCACCAGCATCACCATCAGCAGAAGCATCCTCCTCCTCCAGATCATTATTACCAACAACAACAACAACCACCACCACAACAACAGCCACCACAACAACAACAACAACAACAACAACAACAACAACAACAACAACAACAACAAGAAGATCAACAACAACCATGTGAATACTGATCGCTGTTATCTGCTCGCACACGTATATCCCAATATATCACAAACCTTCGATGACCGCCCTCTTCGTCTTCGATCGTACCCCTTTGGGGGTATGTATCTTTCCTACCTGCAGCGCGTATTTCGTGCAGCCCCTGAGGCAGAGAAAGAGAGGACGGATGGGAGGAAGGGACAAGGGGAAAGGAGGAGGATGGAGCACGAGACAGATTAGCAGGAGGGGGGCTGGGAGCAGAAAACACGTGGCAAAACCAGACGGGCAGATCGGGCGGATAGACCCTACTGGGCGGGTCGGGAAGGCGGGCCCCAGCGGCCAGGTCGAGCAGGGCTGCTGAAACGTGAGTCTTGCATGAATCGCGAGGAGTCTCAAGCGATAGTGCGATTCCAAACAAATCGCGAGGAAATCCACAGCGAAAGCGTGATTCATCAGTGTCAAGGGCGCGGCGTCTGAATAAATTGCGAGGACGTCCCACGCGAGAGCGCGATTTCTGCAACAATTGTAAGGAAGTCCCCGCAAGAGCGCGATTGGGGAATAATTGAAGACATATCGGGCGGGAACCGCTGTTGTTCTAAACCAGGTGCCAACAACACAGCTCTGAGACTCAAGACCTTCACAGACAAAAAAAACAGGGTGCGAGCCCTGGGAAGGACACTTCAATTGAAAAACACCATGTGCCTCGGAGGGGGGATCAACACTAATCATTCGTGAGAGTTGAAAATCCAACAATAAAAAAATATCCCAGTGCGACCCTACCTAGGAGTTGGACCCCCTAGGAAAGCAGCATTAGTAGTAACAGTAACGCTAAGCTCTAAAGCTAAGCTAAAGCTAAGCCACAGCTAAGCTAAAGCTAAGCCACAGCTAAGCTAAAGCTAAGCTAAAGCTAAGCTAAAGCTAAGCTAAAACTCAGCTAAAGCTAAGCTAAAGCTGAGCTAAAACTGAGCTGAAGCTAAGCTAAAGCTAATCTACAGCTAAGCTAAAGCTAAGCTAAAGCTAAGCTAAAGCTAAGCTAAAGCTAAGCTGCAGCTAAGCTGCAGCAAAGCTAAAGCTAAGCTAAAGCTAAGCTAAAGCTAAGCTAAACGCTAAGCGAAAATCTAAGCGAAACGCTAAGCTAAAGCTAAGCTACAGCTAAGCTAAAGCTAAGCTAAAGCTAAAGCTAAGCTAAAGCTAAAGCTAAAGCTCCCAGGGGACTGGGGGGAACCGCTCCCAGGGGACTGGGGGAACCGCCCGGGGCGCTTTCCACTGCCCGGCCCCTTTAAGCTAGAGAGTAAGAACCCTTCTAGGAAGAGCCTAGGTAGGGAAAAAACAAAAAAACAACGAAAACAAGAACAACGGCAACGGCAACGACAACACAACGAGCAACAACAACGACAACACCAACAACAACAACAACAACAACAACAACAACAACAGCAACAACAACAACAACAACAATCATGTTAAGACTGTTCACCCTTATCTGCTCGAGTATCCAATAACGCGTATTTCCCAAACCCTCGATACCCGCCCTCTTCGTCTTCGATCGAACCTCTTGTGGGGGGTATACCTTTCTTCCCTGCAGGCCAGGCCCCGGCAAGCGGCGGGGCGGCCGCGGACCGTCGGCCTGGCCAGCGGCAGCGCTGATCGGCGGGGCGGCCGCGGACCGTCGACCCGACCCCAAGAGGGACGGACAGGGGACCGACCGACGACGACGACGACGACGACGTCGAAGACGACGGCGACGACGACGACGACGGCGACGACAACGAGCGAAAGCGAGAGCGAGAGAGAACGACAGCAGGGCCACGAAGGGACACGAAAGGTAGGCCACGAAGGGCGACAGCGGGGACACGAAGGGAATGCGTATGGGGCCACGAAGAGCGCGAACGAGCGGGGGCCACGAAGGGCAGATAATGCGGGGCCACAGAAGGCAACGATGGGGCCACTGAGGGTAGCAACTGGGCCACGTAGGACAGTGGGGGGGCCACAAACGGCGACAACGGGGCCACGAAGGGCATGCACATGGGGCCACAACGGACGCGAACGAGCGGGGGCCACGAAGGGCATACGTATGTTGGGCCGCGGAGGGCAAGGACGGGGCCACTGAGGGTAGCAACGGGGCCACGAAAGGCAGCGAGGGGGCCACGAAGGGCGACAGCGGGGCTACGAAGGGCATGCATATGAGGCCACCACGAGCGAGAACGAGCGGGGGCCACGAAGGACATACATATATGGAACACGAAGGGCAGCGAGGGGGCCACGAAGGGCTGCAATGGGGCCACGAAGGGGAGCGAGGGGGCCACGAAGGGCTGCAACGGGGCCACGAAGGGCTGCAACGGGGCCACGAAGGGCAGCGATGGGGCCACAAAGGGCTGGAACGGGGCCACGAAACAAAGCGAGGGGGCCACGAAGGGCTGCAACGGGGCAGCGAAGGGCAGCGAGGAGGCCACGAGGGGCTGCAACGGGGCCACGAAGGGCAGCGATGGGGCCACGAAGGGCTGCAACGGGGCCACGCAACAAAGCGAGGGGGCCACGAAGGGCTACAACGGGGCCACGCAGGGCAGCGAGATCCCGATTCCGAAATAATCTGTGAAGGAGTCCTAAGCGTGAGCGCGACTCTTGGGTGCCTGGGTGTCGGGAGCGCGGCGCTTGAGTAAATTGCAAGAAATTCCAACGCAAGGGCGCTATTCGTCAGTAACTTGCAAGCAAATCTCCAGCGAGAGCGCGACTCCAGAGCGCCGGGAGAGCGATTCCTGAATAAATTGTAAGGAAGTCCCAAGCGCGAGCGCGATTCCTGAATAAAATGCGATGAAGTCTCGTGTGGGAGCGGGGGTCCTGGCTAAAGTGTAAGGAAATCTCAGGCGGGAGCCGTTGCTGTTGTTGTGGTAACCCGGGGGCTAGGGGCCCAGTTTGAGCATCAAGACTTTCCCTGTCAAAAAACAGGGTGCGAGCGTCGAGGGGCACACTTTGATTCAGAAAAACAATATGCACCGGTGGGGGGATCAAAAATAATTATTCTTCAGAAATGAGAGTTCAACAACAACAACAACAACAACAACAACAACAATCATTATACCCGAACGCGTGGTGTTCTCCCCAGTGCCAGGGTTTTCATACGACACCAGGCAATACCCCCACTTCGTGGGGGGGCGGTTCAAGCTCTACCAAATTTCCAAACGACTCTTCGCCACCACCCACACCCAGCTTCCCGCCCTATGACGTTCGGACACTTCACTTCGTGGCATGCGGACGACCGTGGCTACTATTCAGGGCCCCGCGGCCGACGACGACGGCGTGCGCGCGCGAAGAAAAAACGAATGTGTCCCGCATGGTATTATTTGACAGGGATGATGGCCCTGGCAGGTGCGCAACCGTTGTCGCAGAAGTTCGAAAAAGTTGCTCGCAAAAGCCCGTTTGACAGAAATGTTTAAAAAGTGTTGGGTTTCCTACGAATCCGCAAGAGCGCGCGGGATGAGATTTTGACATTTTTTTGTTGAAAAACCATTGTTTTTTGATGTTTTTATGTTAAAATCGCTCCGAACACTAAGCTTTTGGAAGGATTTCGTCTTGCGCGCGCGAATGTCCACTTTACCTTATTTTTTGCAAGGGATTCTTGAAATTTGATTATATTAGAACAAGAAATGTCATTTTATAGTGTTTTTTGCAAGGGAAAGCGGGGGGGAACAAAACAACCGGATCTTGATCACATCGAATTACCTGAGGCTTCCTCACGAAAATGATGAAAATGTAGCTGCGGCCTAGGCGGCGCAGGGGGGCCGTGCACCAGGGGTCCCAACAATAATTATTCTTTAGAATTAATAATGTTCAACAACAACAACAACAACAACGCAAGGACACTCTCTCAGGCCACCCCGGCGGGGCCCGTGGGTGTGTCCTCGCCCCCGGGGCGAGCGCACTGCCCCAGGCCACACGTTGCAGTTGTTGCCCCGGGGGGGGGGGAGCAACGTGCAACACCTCTGTCATACGCTAACGTAAATCTATACATGTTTCCGAATCTCCGTTGTCTCCCTTACTGTTCCCCACGCACTCCTGTGTCCGAAAACCGACCACGCGCCAGCGAGGCCAGCTCCTCCTCCTCATAGGACTCCTATGGAATCGCGCAGGACCCTGTAAGGATCCTATAGGAACCCTATAGGAAACCTATGGAATCGTGCCGGACCCTGTAAGGATCCTATAGGATCCGTCTAGGGTTCCGATGGAAACGTGCAGGACCGTGTAAGGATCCTATGGGGTCCCTCAAGGGTTCCTATGGAATCGTGCAGGACCCTGTAAGGATCCTATAGGATCCCTCTAGGGTTCCTATGGAATCGTGCAGGACCCTGTAAGGATCCTATAGGATCCCTCTAGGGTTCCTCCAAGGTTCCTATAGAATCGTGCAGGGCCCTGTAAGGATCCTATAGGATCCCTCCAAGGTTCCTCTGGGATCGTGCAGGACCCTGTAAGGATCCTATAGGATCCCTCTAGGGTTCCTATGGAATCGTGCAGGACCCTGTAAGGATCCTATGGGATCCCTCTAGGGTTCCTATGGAATCGCGCAGGACCCTGTAAGGATCCTATATGTTCCTCCTCTATAGGACTCCTATGGAGTCGTGCAGGATCCTGTAAGGTTCCTATAGGATCCCTCTAGGGTTCCTATGGAATCGTGCAGGACCCTGTAAGGATCCTATAGAATCCCTATAGCATTCCTATGGAGCCGTGCAGGACCCTGTAAGGATCCAATAGGATCCCTATAGGACTCCGATGGAGTCGTGCAGGACCCTGTAAGGATCCTATAGGACCCCTATAGGGTTCCGATGAAATCCTGCAGGGCCTTGTGAGGATCCTATAGCACCCTTATGAAGGTTCCGATGGAAACCTGTTGGGCCCTGTAAGGATCCTATAGGATCCCTCTAGGGTTCCTATGGAATCGTGCAGGACCCTGTAAGGATCCTATAGGATCCCTCTAGGGTTCCTATGAAATCGTGCAGGACCCTGTAAGGATCCAATAGGATCCCTCTAGGGTTCTTATGGAATCGCGCAGGACCCTGTAAGGATCCTATACGATCCCTATAGGGTGCCCGTAGAATCGTGCAGGCGCCTGTAAGGATCCTATGGGATCCCTATAATGTTCCGATGGAAACCTGTTGGGCCCTGTAAGGATCCTATAGGATCCCTCCAAGGTTCCTATAGAATCGTGCAGGACCCTGTAAGGATCCTATAGGACCCTTATGAAGGTTCCGATGAAATCCTGTAGGACCCTGTAAGGATCCTATGGGGTCCCTCAAGGGTTCCTATGGAATCGTGCATGGCCCTGTAAGGATCCTATAAGATCCCTATGGGTTCCGATGGAAACCTGTTGGACCCTGTAAGGATCCTATGGGATCCCTCTAGGGTTCCTCTGGAATCGTGCAGGACCCTGTAAGGATCCTATAGGATCCCTCTAGGGTTCCGATGGAATCGTGCAGGACCCTGTAAGGATCCTATAGGATCTCTCTAGGGTTCCGATGGAATCGTGCAGGACTCTGTAAGGATCCTGTAGGTTCCTCCTTATAGGACTCCGATGGAATCGTGCAGGACCCTGTAAGGATCCTATAGGTTCCTCCTTATAGGACTCCGATGGAGTCGTGCAGGACCCTGTAAGGATCCTATAGGATCCCTCTAGGATTCCTATGGAACCGTGCAGGACCCTGCCAGGATCCTATAGGCTCCCTCTAGGGTTCCGATGGAATCGTGCAGGACCCTGCAGAGGGGTGTGCCGAAATGATCCTCGAGAGGGGTGTGCCAAAATGAAGCCTCGGAGGAGCTCCCTGTGGGGCCAGGGCCACGATCCTCGAGAGGGGTGTGCCGAAATGGAGCCTCGGTGGAGCCCCCTGTGGGGCCAGGGCCACGATCCGTGAGAGGGGTGCGCCGAAACCAAGCTTCGGTGGAGCTCACTGAGCCACGATCCTCGAGAGGGGTGTGCCCAAATCAAACCTCGGTGGAGCTCCCTGTGGGGCCAGGGCCACGATCCGTGAGAGGGGTGCGCCCTTTGGGGCCTGTATGGGGCTCCGCAGCAGTCCCGAAAGGACCTGCCGAGCAACGCCGCCGGGCCCTGCAGACCCCCGCAGCGGCCTGGCGAGGCCTCGTGGCGCTGCTCGGACCAGGGGCCCTGCAGGGCCCGTGCGTGGCCCCGTGGTGTTGCTCGGGGGGGGGTCGAGCAACGGGCCTCCAGTAGTGTCCTCGCGAACAACAACAACAACAACAACAACAACAACAACAACAACAACAACAACAACAACAACAACTACAACAACAACAAAAACAAAAACAACAACAACAACAACAACAACAATCATTTTACCCGAACGCTCAGTGTTCTCCCCAGTGCCAGGGTTTTCATGCGACGCCAGCCAATACCCCCACTTCGTGGGGGGGCAATGCAAGCTCTACCAAACATCCACACGACTCTCGGGAACCACCCACACCCAGCTTCCCGCCCTATGACGTCAGGACACTTCACTTCGTGGCGCGCGGACGATCGCGGATACTACACTGGCGTGGAGTACACACCCGCAGAGGTTGATCACTTGTTTGGGCCCCGCATGTGCCCCGCGAATACGTTCTCCATACCAGCTCTCCAGATGGCCAGCGTTCTGCACTTGGACAAGCGTGTCTTTCGATGAATACTGCAGTAGCCACGCCGTTGCGACCCTATCTGGCACATACAGTGGTGGATCCAACTGTCGGAGCGCCCGGCATAATTTGTAAGCGGTATTATACTCGATGCCCAGGTGGCGGATGGCAGACCCGTGCTGCTCCTCCAGCTCCTTGGCGCTAGAAATACTGACCTTGCCAGTCACAACCCGATACTTGGCCCACCAAGTCTTGCACGCCTGGTGACTGGCATTGATACCCTTTGCCGCGAGCGCCTGATGCAAATAATACGCACTCTCGCAGTCGGCCAAGGGAGGCCGGGACAGCTCTGCGCCATACTGCTCGTGAAGGTCTTTCGCCGTCAAAGCCATGATCCAAGAACACAGGCGATACCTTGATCCGAGATGGCTACGGATATGAGCGTGAGAGGAAGGGGGGAAGCCTCCTGGGGCCGCTGGGGGTCCTCTTGGGGAAGGGGGGAAGCCTCCTGGCGCCGCATGGGGTCCTCTTGAGAGGCTTTGGGGGGCTTCTTGAAAGCATGTTGGGGCCTCTTGGGGGCTTATTGGATCCTCCCGGAGGACTCTTGGAGCCGCTTGGACGCCTCCTGGGGCCATCTTGGGGGCCTCTTGGAGCCAACTTGGAGCCTCTTTGGAACCTCTTGGGGGCCTCTTGGAGTCCTCTTGGGGCCTCTTGGGACCATCTTGGGCGCCTCTTGCGGCCTCATGGGCGCCTCTTGGGGCCATCTTGAGCGCCTCTTGGGGCCATCTTGGGTTTTAAAGATTCATGAAGAGCCCGCGGGTGGATTTTGATATTTTTCGGATGAGAAAGTCTTGCGTTTGCATATGTTTTCGGAACATCGCATCTTGAAATTATTGAAATCACATTATGTTTGGCAGGATTTCGGCACGCGCGCGCGGCGGCCGCGCGCATGTGCACTTCGTGTCATTTTTTGCAAGGGATGGTGGCCCTCGTAGGCTCGCAACCGTTGTTGCAGAAGGTCGAAGCACCTGAAAAGGTTCCTCGCAAAGGCCCTTTTAACAGAAATGTTTAAAATCTGGTGGGTTTCCTAGGAATCCGCAAGAGCGCGCGGAAGGACATTTTGACAATTTTTTCTGAGAAAACCATTGGGTTTTTGATGTTTTTATGTTAAAATCGCTACGAAACCTAAGGTTTTGGAAGGATTTCGTCTTGCGCGCACGAATGTCCACTTTACCTTATTTTTTGCAAGGGATTCTTGCAATTTGATCAAGTAAAAACAAGAATTTTCATTTTCTATTGTTTTTTGCAAGGGAAAACGAGCGTCAACAAAAAACCGGATCCGGAGCTCATCCACTTTTCTGAAGCTTTCGCGAAAAAATGATGAAAATGTAGCTGCGGCCTAGGCGCGGCGCAGAGGTCGCGCACCAGGGGTCCCAACAATAATAATTCTTTAGAAGGAATAATGTTCAACAACAACAACAACAACAACAACAACAACAACAACAACAACAACACCAACAACAACAACAACAACAACAACAACAACAACAAAACCAACAACAATAACAACAACAACAACAACAACAACAACAACAGCAGCAGCAGCAGCAACAACAACAACAACATCAACATCAACAACAACAACATTTACTACAACAGCTACAACAACAACAACAATCATTTTAAGACTGTTCGCTCTTACTTGCCCGCGCGCCATGCAACGTGTATACCCACGCCCTCGACAACCGCCCCCTTCGTCTTCGAGCGCACCCCCCTTCTGGGGGGATTCTTTCTTTTTGCGGGGGCGGGCGGGCTTAGACAAGCGGGCGTGAACGGGCGGGGAAGTATTCGGAGGATGGGGCACGCATCTCTTTGCCCACCATTGGAATTAGCGCGGGCCCTGCAAGAAAAGGAAGGGGGAGAACGAGGGAGAGTGGGAGGAAGGGAGGGGGAGGGACGAGGCTAAAGGGGAACACGCCAGGAGAGAGGGGGCGAGGAGGGGGGGGGACGATTGGAGATAGAGAGACAGAGGAGGGAGGAAGGAGGAGGCTGGAGAGGGGAGGGCGAAGAGAGGAGGGAGGAGGGTTATGGGAGGAGGGTGGGGGGAGAGAGGAAGAGGGAGGAGGAGGGTGGATATGAGGGAGAGGGGAGGGGGGAGGGAGGTTGGATGGGGAGGAAGGGGCAGGAGGGTAAGAGTGTGAACGTTCGAGGAAGTCCTAGGCGAGGGCGTATTCCTCAAGGAAGAGTTGGGCGGGAGCGGGGGTCCCGAGCACATTGTCGGACGTCTCAGGCGGGAGCGCCGGTCGGGCGGGCGGACCCTGACGGGCGGGTCGGGCGGGCGGGACATTCAAACGGGATGTTTGCGTAAATTGCGAGGAAGTATTAAGCGAGAGCGCGATTCCGAAATAAATTGCGAGGGCGTCCTTGGCGCGAGCGTGGTTCCTGAGCGTCGAGAACGCGATGCTGCAATAAGTTGCGAGGAAGTCCTAAGCGAGAGCGCCACTCCTGAGTAAATTATGAGGAAGTCTCGGGCGGGAGCAGGGGTCCTGACTAAGGAAGTCTCAAGCGGGAGCGCCGCTTCTGAATAAAATGTGAAAAAGTCTGAAGCGGGAGCGCCCTTCCGGAATAAATTTTGAGGAAGTCTCAGGCGGGGGCGGGGGTCCTGAGTAAATTGTGAGGAAGTCTCAGGCGGAAGCCGTTGTTGTTGTAGTCCGGGGCCCAACAACGCAACCTGATCCGCAAGGCTTTCCCTGTCAAAAAACAGGGTGCGAGCCCCGAAGGAAGCACTTCAATTGAAAAAAAAACAATGGGCACCGGACAGGGGGGATCAACAATAATTATTCTTCAGAAATGAGAGTTCAACAGCAACAACAACAACAACAAGGACAACACGAACAAGTACAACAACCACAACAGCAGCAATCACAACGACAACCGCAGCAGCAGCGACAACAATAATTACAGCACTAGCAACAATCACATCAACAAAAAACACAACAGCAACAACAACAACAACAACAACAAACATAATAATAACGACAACAACTTCGACAACAGCAACAACTCCAACAACAACAACTCAAACAGTACTCTAAAGACTATTCGCTCTGATCTGCTCGCGTGCCATTCAACACGTATATCCCAAACCCTCGATACCCGCCCTCTTCGTCTTCGATCGTATCCCCTTGGGGGTATATATGGTCCAAGGCTTGGGCCCCCCCCCCCCCTCCCCAATGCTGATGCCATTGGGCCCCCCCCCCCGCCGCGCGATGGTCCCCCCCGCCCCCCCCTGTGGGCGTGGCGTGGTGCTGCGCTGCGGTGCCCCCCCCCCCCCCCTGTGGATGTGGTGTGGTGCTGTGGTGGTTCAGAGGTGGGCGTGGCGTGGTGCTGCGCTGCGGTGCCCCCCTCCCCCCCCTGTGGATGTGGTGTGGTGCTGTGGTGGTTCAGAGGTCGTCGTCGTCGTCGTCGTCGTCGTCCTCGTCGTCCTCGTCGTCCTCGTCGTCCTCGTCGTCCTCGTCGTCGTCGTCGTCGTCGTCGTCGTCGTCGTCGCCGTCGTCATCGTCGTCGTCGCCGTCGCCGCCGCCGCCGCCGGCGTCGTCGCCGCCGCCGGCCGTCGTCGTCGTCGTCGTGGTCGTCGTCGTCGTCGTCGTCGCCGTCGTCGTAGTCGTAGTCGTCGCCGTCGCCGTCGCCGTCGCCGTCGCCGTCGCCGTCGCCGTCGCCGTCGCCGTCGCCGTCGTCGTCGTCGTCGTCGTCGTCGTCGTCGTCGTCGTCGTCGTCGTCGTCGTGGTCGTCGTCGTCTTCGTCGTCGTCGTCGTTTCTGGGACCATACCATCTGGGGGGGGGGGGCCCGAGGAATTCTGGGACCATACCATCTCGGGGGGGGGGCCCGTGGGCCCGGAGCCCGGGACCATATATCTGTCTTACCTGCAACGTGTTTCGTGCAGCCCCTGAGGCAGGGAAAAAGAGAACGGTTGGAAGAAAGGGACACGGGGGAAGGAGGAGGATGGAGCACGAGAGAGTGGCAGGAGGGGGACCAGGAGCAGAAAACACGTGGCGGAACCAGAAGGCAGGCCCAGGCGGCCAGGTCAAGAAGGTGGGTTGCTGAGGCGTGCGTCCTGCATGAATCGCGAGGAAGTCTGGAGCGATAGCGCGATTCCCAAACAAATCGCGAGGAAAACCACAGCGAGAACGTGATTCCTGAGTGTCGAGGGCGCGGCGTCTGAATAAATTGCGAGGACGTCCCACGCGAAAGCGCGATTTCTGCATCAATTGTGAGGAAGTCCCGCGGGAGAGCGCGATTGGGAATACCTTGCGAGGAAAGATCAGGCGAGAGCCGCTGTTGCTGTAAACCCGGAGCCAACAACACAGTTCTGAGACTCAAGACTTCCCCTGATGAGAAAACAGGGTGCGAGCCCCGGAAGGGCACTTCAATTGAAAAACCCAACGTGCCCTAGAGGCGGGGGGTCAACAAAAATTATGCGTTAGAAATGAGACTCAACAACAGCAGCAACAGCAGCAACAACAACAACAGCAGCACCACCAACAATAATAACAACGACAACGACAATGACAACAACACCAACACCAACAACCACCAACCACCAAATACCAACAACCACCTCCACCACAACACCAACAACCACAACAACAACAACAACAACAACAACAGCAACAACAACAAAACACAACAACCACCGCAACAACAACAACCACAGCGTTATCATCATCAGCAGCATCCTCATCATCAGCATCGTCAGCATCGTCATCATCGCCATCATCATAACCACCACCACTACCATCACCATCACCATCACCATCACCATCACCATCATCATCATCATCATCATCATCATCATCATCATCATCATCGACATCGTCATCGTCATCGTCATCGTCATCATCGTCATCATTATCACCATCATCGTCATCGTCATCGTGATCGTCATCATCATCGTCGTCATCATCATCGCCACCATCTACGCCCCCTCTCCGAATCCCTCGCCCCGTCTCCCCCAGGCACGGGAGTGGAGAAATGGGGAAGGGGATGGAGGAGGGATGAGGCAGAGCGGAAGAATATATGGAAAGAGGACGACGACGAAAACGTGGAGCGAGCAAGAGGAGCAGGACAGGGGGGGGTGGAGGGGGCGGATGGAGGAGGATGAGGAGGTTCCATATGCACAACCGGACAGCTTGACGCACACTCAAAACGATAAAAAAAGGAGATCCCATTGAAGCAAGGCCCCAGGGGAGGAGGAGGAATAGGAGGTGGTGAGAGGTGGAGGAGAGCGAGGATGAGCAGAGAGAGGAGAGAGGCGGAAAATATAGGAGAAGGAGGAAGAGAAGGAGAAGAGCGAAAAAGAGAAGGTGGAGGAGAAAGCGTACAAACAACCTGGTAATCAACCACAAAGACCACACCACGGACAAGACCCACGGGTACCGCTACCTCAGAACTGCATATCTACGAGAGAATACATTACTGCTGAAACGCAGCCATGGTCTTCAGCAATTCGCTTCCCATGCTACCGTCCATCCAACCCTGATGCAAACGAATATGTCACCCTCGATATCACTACTACCCCGACCATTGTATCATTCAAGTAAACGCTAGTGGCATACCCACTGCTATGTTGATGACTTGAGCCCCATCAAAATATGCGACATGAATCATGGCGCCACCGAGCTCGCGAACGGTCAGAAAATACACTACCAACCCACCATTACAGGTGGGACCAAGCACTACGTCGAGCTGATCTGCCCAGCCAGACAGGAAATCACCAACGAGAGAGTGCTACATCCTACATGGCTTACCATCCGCGGCTGGCGGTTACCCGAAAAGAAACCAAGGACGTCCTAGATAGAAATACTACTAAGAGGCCGCGTTGTGAGGACTAACCCTAACTTAACGCGTAGCCCCCCGCAGATGCGGATAAGAGTGAGGGGGCGGTGGGGACGTCGGCGGTTTGCGAGACTCTGGAGAAGCCTGCCGGAGGCGCCAAAGTTTTACAAATTATACAATGAGCTCGCCGCAGGCGCCGATCTTTTCGTCTAACCAATATGGGTAGGTCGCGGGTGGGTCGCAAATGGGTCGCGGGGTGCGTCGCGGGTGGGTCGCGGGGTGGGTCGCGGGTAGGTCGCGGGTGGGTCGCGGGTGGGTCGCAGGGTGAGTCGCGGGGTGGGTCGTCGCAGGTGGGTCGCGGATGGGTCGCGGGTGGGTCACGGGGTGCGTCGCGGGGTGCGTCGCGGGTGGGTCGCAGGGTGGGTCGCGTGTGGGTCGCGGGGTGGGTCGCGGGTGGGTCGCGGGGTGGGTCGCGGGGTGGGTCGCGGGGTGGGTCGCGGGGTGGGTCGCGGGTGGGTCGCGGGTGGGACGACAACATTAAACAAACAACAACGCAACAAGCAGAATCCTCACCACGGATCCCCACTTCAGCCACGCACCCAGGGACAATGAATGACCGTTCGGCCCCCTCACTGTGACTATTGTACTGCGAGTCTCCAGATACTAATACATCACGTATCACATGATCTCACACATACACTACGTTTACCAGATCTCCATACACGTCGTCTACAGCTCTTCCGACAAGAGCATTGCATGCAAATGGCTACATACAAAGTACTACGCAATTCTCTGCACTGC
>CAUYUJ010001664.1:93781-98469 GCA_963575745.1 Prorocentrum cordatum
GCCAATGAGGCCTCAGCCCACTGAGGCCCCAAACGCGCCCACAGAGGCCCCAGCCCACAGAGTCCCCAAGCGTGCCCACGGAGGCCCCCGCGCGCTACCCACTGAGGCCCCAACACACAACACACAGAGGCCCCCAGCGCGCCCACAGAGGCCTCAGCCCACAGAGGCCGAAAGCGCGCTCACAGAGGCCCCAACGCGCTGCCCACTGGGGCTTCAGACACCGCCCACAGAGGCCCCAGCCTACAAAGGGCCCAGCCCGCAGAGGCCCCAGCCCACGGCGGTCCCCGGCTTACAACAACAGCGGCTTCCGCCTGATACTTCCTCACATTCCAAATCGCGCTTTCGCGCGGGACTTCCTCACTAATTATGCAGGAATCGCGGCCTCGCCTCGACACTCAGGAATCACGCTCTCGCTGTGGATTTCCTCGCGATTTATTTGTGAATCGCGCTATCGCTCGGGACGCTCTCGCGATTCATGCAGGGCGCACGCTTCAGCAACCCGCCTGCTCGACCTGGCCGCCTGGTGGTTATGCCACGTGTGTTCTGTTTCTCGACCCCCTTTCTGATACCCTCTCTTGTGCTCCATCCTCCTGCTTCCCCCTTGTTCCCCAATCAGCTTGCTGAACGGGGTGCTGTTGTGATAGAAACTAACTCTGGCCGAGGGAACGCGGAGCAGAGACTACCCACAAAACTTTTATGGTTTTGGCCGTTTCGCTTGAGACATCCTCACAACTCTCGTTTCTGAGTTGGCCGGGATTGGCCGATTCGCCTGAGACATCCTCGAAAAATTGCGCTCTGGGACGCCGCGCGAGAGGTGGTCCGGGCCGTTTCGCTTGAGACATCCTCGAAACTCTGAGCTCCGAGGTGCCGTGCGAGAGGTGGTCCGGGCCATTTCGCCTGAGACATCCTCGAAACTCTAAGCTCTGCGATGCCTTGCGCGAGGTGGTCCGGCCCGTTTCGCCTGAGACATCCTCGAAACTCTGACTTCGGAGATGCCGCGCGAGAGGTGGTCCGGCCCGTTTCGCCTGAGACATCCTCGAACTTCTGAGCTCTGAGATGCCCTGCGCGAGGTGGTCCGGCCCGTCTCGCCTGAGACATCCTTGCAACTCTGAGCTCTGAGATGCCGTGCGCAAGGTGGTCCGGCCTGTTTCGCACAAGACATTCTCGCAACTCTGAGCTCTCAGATGCTGCGCAAGAGGTGGTCCAGCCTGGGGGCCCAGAAGACCACATGTTACATATCCTCCATGGGACCCTGCGAGCCTCAGGAGGCCCCAGAGAGGTCCAGGAGGCCGCAGGACGCCCAGGACAGGCCCCAGGGGCCCCCAGGAGATTCCCAGGAGGCTCCCAGGAGGCCCCAGGAGGCCCTCTATCAGAACGTGTCAAGTTAATACACATCCGGTGTCGATTCGTTGATTTTTCCTGCTCTTGTGCCCCCCCCTCCATTTGGAGGGGCCCAAGCGGCCACAGGTTAGATATCCCCCCTGGGAGCCCCAAGATGCTTCAGGAAACCTCAGGTGGAGTTCAGGAAGCCACAGGAGGCCCAGGAGGAAGCTCCAGGAGGTCCCCAGGAGGCCCCAGGAGGCACCAGGAGGCCGCAGGACGCCCAGGACAGGCCCCAGGGGCCCCCAGGAGATTCCCAGGAGGCTCCCAGGAGGCCCCAGGAGGCCGCCTATCAGAACGTGTCAAGTTAATACACATCCGGTGTCGATTCGTTAATTTTTCCTGCTCTTGTGCCCCCCCCTTCCATTTGGAGAGGCCCAAACGGCCACAGGTTAGATATCCCCCCTGGGAGCCCCAAGAGGCTTCAGGAAACCCCAGGTGGAGTTCACGAGGCCACAGGAGGCCCAGGAGGAAGCTCCAGGAGGTCCCCGGGAGGCCCCAGGAGGCTCCCAGGAGGCCCCAGGAAGCCCCCTATCAGAACGTGTCAAGTTAATTCACATCCGGTGTCGATTCGTTGATTTTTCCTGCTCTTGTGGCCCCCCCTGTATTTTGAGGGGCCCAAGCGGCCACAGGTTAGATATCCCCCCTGGGAGCCCCAAGACGCTTCAGGAAACCCCAGGTGGAGTTCACGAGGCCACAGGAGGCCCAGGAGGAAGCCCCAGGAGGTCCCCAGGAGGCCCCAGGAGGCACCAGGAGGCCCCCGCAACTCGGAGCTCTGAGACGCCGCGCTCGAGGTGGTCCGGCCCGTTTCGCCTGAGACTTCCTCGCACCACGTTTCGCCAGAGACATCGTCGCAACTCTGGGGTCCGAGATGCCGCGCGCGAGGTGGTCCAGCCCGTTACGCTGGAGACATCCTCGCAACTCTAGGCTCCGAGATGCCGTTCGGGATGAAGAGGAGGTGGAGGAGGAGGAGGAGAGGAGGAGGAGGAGGAGGAGGAGATGGAAGGGAGAAGGAGGAGGCGGATGATGTGCATGAGGGAGCAGGCAGGAGGAGGGGGAGGCCCCAGAGAGCTTCAGGAGGCCGCAGGACGCCCAGGACAGGCCCCAAGGGGTCCGCAGGAGATTCCCAGGAGGCTCCCAGGAGGCCCCAGGAGGCCCCCTATCAGAACGTGTCAAGTTAATTCACATCCGGTGTCGATTCGTTGATTTTTCCTGCTCTTGTGGCCCCCCCTGTATTTTGAGGGGCCCAAGCGGCCACAGGTTAGATATCCCCCCTGGGAGCCCCAAGACGCTTTAGGAAACCCCAGGTGGAGTTCAGGAGGCCACAGGAGGCCCAGGAGGAAGCCCCAGGAGGTCCCCAGGAGGCCCCAGGAGACACCAGGAGGCCCCCGCAACTCGGAGCTCTGAGACGCCGCGCTCGAGGTGGTCCGGCCCGTTTCGCCTGAGACTTCCTCGCAGCACGTTTCGCCCGAGACATCGTCGCAACTCTGGGGTCCGAAATGCCGCGCGCGAGGTGGTCCAGCCCGTTACGCTGGAGACATCCTCGCAACTCTGGGCTCCGAGATGCCGTTCGGGATGAAGAGGAGGTGGAGGAGGAGGAGGAGGAGGAGGAGGAGGAGGCATGTTTTAACATGCCATGCCAGCCCGCACTGGACGGGCACGCAATCGACCTTGGAAACCGCAGTGGGTCTAAAAACCCTGTTTGGGGATACTGCGCTCCGGCTATAATCTTTTCCTTCCATCCAGCCTCTTTTCCCCTGCATCAGGGGCTGCACGAAATACACGCTGCAGGTAAGGAAGATAGACCCCAAAGGGGGAAATACGCATTGAAATGGCACGCGAGCAGGTAAGAGCGAACAGTATTTGAATGATTGTTGTTGTTGCTGCTGTTGTTACTGCTGCTGTTGAACTCCCACTACTGAATATTGAGTATTGCTGATCCCCCCTCCGAGGCACATTCTGTTTTTCAATTGAAGTACCCTTCCTGGGAGTCGCACCCTGTTTTTTTTTGACACGGGATTATGAAGGGTCACCAAACTGGGTCCCTGGCCCCCGAGTTACAACAACAACGGCTCCCGCCCGATACTCCCTCGCAAACTATTCCCAAATTGTCAAAATAGTCTTGCCCTATAGGAGTCCTAGCTCATCATAAGCAATTGGTCTTTAGTACCCCCCCTTTTTCCAATGGACCCCCCCTTTTTCCAATGGCCCCCCCTTTTCTCCAATGGCACTTGCTTGCTTGCTCTTGCGTGCTTGCTCTCGCTTGCTTGCTCTTGCTTGCCCTTGCTTGCTTGCACATGATCGCTGGCTCGTGTTTGCTTGTTATTGCTCGTTTGCGCTTGCTTGCTTCCGCTTGCTTGCTTGCTTGCGTTTGCTTGATTTTGCTCCTCCCGTCCTCCTCCCGTCCATCCCGTCCTGTTCCCGTTTTCCCTTCGTCCTCCTCCCATCCTCCTCTCGTCCTCCTCATCTCCGCCTATCTATTTGGAGTCAACGCTGGCGGATATCGCGCTCTCGCGCGGAACTTCCTCACAACGTATGCAAACATCGCACTTTCGCGTGGGACTTCCTGGCAATTTATTCACACACCGGCCGCGCCCTCGACAATCAGGAATCACGCTCTCGCTGTTGATTTCCTCGCGATTTATTTGGGAATCGCGGTGTCGGTCGAGGTTTCCTCGCGATTCATGCAGGAAGCATGCTTCAGCAACCCGCCTGCTCGACCTGGCCGCCTGGGCGCGCCTTCCCGACCCTCCTGTTGGAGTTTGCTCCATCCTCCTCCCTCGCACGTGTCCCGTTCTTCCATCCGTCCTGTGTTCCCGTGCCTCAGGGGCTGCACGAAATACACGCTGCAGGTAAGAAAGATATGCCCCCCAGGGGGTACGATCGAAGACGAAGAGGGCGCGTCTCGAGGGTTTGGGATACACGTGCTGAATGGCACGCGAGCAGATAAGAACGAAGAGTCTGTAAAAATGATTGTCGTTGCTGTTAATTTTCGTTACTGAAAAATAATTTTGTTGATCCCCGCTCCGGGACACATTGCATGTTCCAATTGACGTGCCCTTCCAGGGGCTCGCAGCCTGCTTCTTATCAGGGAAGTCTTGGGTCCCAGAATTGGGCCCTTGCCCCCAAGTTGCAACAACAGCGACTCCCGCCTGATACTTTTTCACAATTTGGTCCCTACTACTACTACTACTACTACTACTACTACTACTACTACTACTACGACTACGACTACTACTACTACTACTACTACTACTACTACTACTACTACTACTACTACTACTACTACTAGCACTAGTACTAGCACT
>CAUYUJ010001665.1:0-25000 GCA_963575745.1 Prorocentrum cordatum
GCCTAGAGAGCCCCTCTAGCGAGGCGCGGGGCGTCCATCTTGCGGACGGCCGCCCGGGCGCCAGGCATGCAACCGCTGGAGCCAAAATGGGGCGGGCGAGGCAGCAAAACCAGGCCGGCGGGGGCGAGGGCGGCAAGCGGCTGCAGGGCCGGGGCGGCAGGGCAACGAGGCGGGCGAGCGGGGGTGTCAGCGGGCAGGGAGCACGCCAGAATTCGGTGGGCAGCGGGGCGGCGCGAAGCCGCCCGCTAAAGAGGGGTTGCACCAACGAGAAAGCCAGCAGGCGGGACCCGCGAGCCAGTGCGACCGACACACGGAGATCCTCAGGAAATCGCCAAAGGCGGCAAAAGGGGGGAGGCGCGGCAAAGGAGACCACGAGGACGCCCGCCGAGACGGCGCTGGAATCCTCGAGCCGCGCAGCAGCGCGATGGCCCCAACGAGCCCACCCTGAAGATAGAACAAAGGTGGGAGCGCAGCAGAAGACTCGCAGCGACAGCCAGCGCAGCCTGCAGGCCGCAGGCCTGCGCGAGCGGCGCGCCGCCGGGGCGAGGCGGCGGGCGGCAGGGAGGGGGCGGGGGGGGCAAGACCGCCGAGCGACGCCCAAAGCGTGGGGCGCGCGGTCCACCCAGAAGGTGGTCTGATGGGCCTGTTTTCCACCGCCACCACCATAACTTGGAGGGGGGGAGAAGGTGGAGGACGAGGAGGAGGAGGACGAGGAGGAGGAGGAGGAGGACCCCCTTCCCCCCCAACTTGTGGTGGTGGTGGCGGTGGAAAACAAGCCCATCATGGTCACCTGGGATCCAGCGCGGCGGCGGCGGCGAAGAAGCCGGAGACGCGAAGCCACGACGACGGCCTCGAAAAGAAAGCGCCACGGGGTGAGGCGGCGGGGCCGGCTGCCGGGCGGGGCGCGGAGGCGCCATGCCGAGGGAAAGGCCGCCGAGCGGGGCCCGCGGGGCACGGCGAGCGATGGAGGGTCGCTCCAGGAGGGGTCCAGCGCGGCTGCTTCAAAAGTGCAGGAGCTGGAGCAGCGAGGTTGCGACGAGTCGCGACAAAAAAAAATCACTGCGTGGGGTTCCCCCCATATGTGCGTCTCGTGCTCTTGTCGCTTCTCGCTGCAGCACTCCGTTTGTGAGCACCTGAGTGCGAGAGCGAGTCGCCTTGGACGACGGGCGCGACAAGGACGACGGCGACAGCGACGACTTCAGCACGTGTTCCTTCTCTGGGCATCTTCCAGGAAAGATGAGGTAAGCATCAGTGGAAGAGCGAGGGGGCATGGGACCACCAAAGGAGAGATGACTGAGTGAATATGAGCATGAGTGGTCTGAGTGTGTTTTTGAATTTGAGTGAACCCAGGTTTGGTTGAGTGTGAGGTCCAGTGGGTCTGCTAGTTACGAAAGGGTCAGAGTACGAGTGGGACTGAGAATGCGTGAGTCTGAATATGAATGAGTCTGAGTGAGAATGAGTCTGAGTGTGGGCAAGTCTGGGTGTGAGTTGGTCTGAGTCTGAGTAAAATGAGTACGAGTATGAGTCTGTGAGTCTGAGTATGAGTATGACGAGTACGAGTCTGGGTACGAGTGGTCTGAGCACGAGCGACTTTGAGTATAGGTGAATCTGGGACATCCTCGCAATCTGGGCCCCTTGAGATGCCAAAACCACCGCCTCACCCGAGACATCCTCAGAATCTGCTCTGAACGCAAACGAATTTGGCGACCAAAAGAAGCAGACCGCCCGAAACATCCTCGCAATCTGGGTCTCCGGGGGTGCGAAAACCAACGCCTCGCCCGAGAATTCCTCAAAATATGTTCCGAAAGCGGAGGATGTTGAGCACGCAAACAGGCAAACTGCTCAAGACATCTCTACAATATAGGCGCGAACGGCGGAATAAGATACCCCCTCGCGGCTCCCCTTGGGGGTGCGAAAACCAGCGCCTCGCTCGAGACATCCTCAACATCCGCTTCGAAAGCTGAAGATGTCGGGTGGTGAAACAAGCAAACCGCTAGAGACATCCCGGCAATCTGGGCGCGAACGGGCCCGTGCAATATCTCCTGGCGGCCCTCCCTTGGGATGCAAAAACCAGCGCCTCGCTCGAGACATCCTAAACATCTGCTCCGATAGCGGAAGATGTCGGGTGGTGAAACGGGCAAACGGCTCGAGGCAACCCCGGCGCCCCCACCCCCTCCCTTGGAAGTGTTGAAACCAGAGTATCGCCCCAAATACCCTCAGAATCTGCTCCGTCGTCATCATCGGCATCGTCGTCATCATCATCATCATCATCAGCAGCAGCAGCAGCACCACCACCACCATCATCATCACCACCAGCATCATCATCATCATCATCATCATCATCATCATCATCATCATCATCATCAGCATCATCATCATGATCAGCATCATCGTCATCAGCATCATCATCAGCAGCAGCATCATCATCATGTTTGTACGGGCCCCCTCTGGCATTGATACACGTAGCTTATATTTACCCATGTTCCTATGGTCTGCTATCGTCGTCATTGTCATCGCCAACATCATGATCATCGTCATCACCATCATCATCACCCTCATCCTCATCATCATCACATCATCATCATCATCATCATCATCATCATCATCATCATCATCATCATCATCATCATCATCATCATCATCATCATCATCATCATCATCATCATCATCATCATCATCGTCGTCATCCACCGACAGTGGCAGCATCCACCAGTATTATCATCATCAGCATCACCATCATCACCGCCATCACCCTCATCACCACCACCATCATCAGCATAATCATCAGTATCATCATAGTCGTCATCAGATCATAACCTAAGTTGTAACCCTGAGTGCGACCCTGCGTGAAGACGAGAGGAGGAGCGAGGGAGGCGAGTGAAGAAGGAATCGGCGCGGTCGGAAGAAATCACAAGAACCCCAGCATCTGGAGATGGGGAACAACAAGAACCCCATCCTGTGGACGTGGGGAACAACAGGAACCCCATCCTTTAGATAAGGGGAACGAGCAACCCATGCTTTGGACGTGGGGCACAAAAACAATATTAGCAAAGCACAACAAAAATTCGTGTAGGGGCGACAGTTCAAATTTAAAAAAGAGGGGAGAGTGGCGGAATACTGTTACTCCAACTTCGAAACACTAACACACAGTCCACGTGCATTGTAATACGCTACTGCCGTGCAGGCCGCATGGAGGGAGCTGGAGGACGTGGAAAAGAGATGTAGGACCCGCTGTCGCAAAGGCGGTCGTCCATCAAGCGTTAGTCTTGTTATTACCAAAAGAGTTTCATCCGTGAGCCCCCCCTCCCCTGGATAGCCGGGAAAAAACGAGCGGCAGAGCGAGCCGCAGGGCGCGGCGGCGGCCAGCAGGGCCAGCCAGGGCCCCCCCCCCCGGGGGGTGGCCCCCAGCGCCGCGCGGGCAGGGCCGCCGAGCGAGGCCGCAGAAGGGGGGGCGTGCGAACGACCCGGAGGGCCACCCTCGAGGGCCACGCTGCTCCCACCGCTCTCGGGGACCCCACCCCAGAGATACGGCGCGTGTCAGAGTCCCGTAAGAGGCCACCGAGAGGCCTCCCGAGAGAGTCCCCATGGGCAAAGCGCTTCCAGATTGCCCGCGACGCGTTCAAGACTCCCCCAGCGGCCACCAAGAAGCCTCACATGCCGAACGCAAAGCCTGATAAAAACAGTCGCCGCCCCTGCAGCTCCGCACCGCGAAATCCCACTCGGTCAGTCGACAACGGCGCGCAATATGGGCCGGCGGAATGAGCGAAGCGATTCAACTATCTCGAGCACCGAGAAAAATGTCAAACAGTGTCGGACGAGTATCACCTCCCGGGGCCCCAGACGCGCAGACCCTCACGTTTTGGTACCTTCCTGGTGTTCGAAAGTATTTCCGGTGATCAAGGCTAAATTAAGATGGGACATCATAAAACACGAGGTCGAGCGTGGGCCGCCGAGAAAAGAGGCCGCGGAAAAGACAGTCGGAATCCACCGAGCCCGTCGGCGTGTGTGAGGGGCTCTCCTCCTCATCTCTCCTCCTCCAGAAAAGCGCCCAGGACAGCTGCAAGACGGTCCCCAGACGGAGGACCAAAACGGATATCTGGAGCCTTCGGCCCCAAGAACCTCTCTCGAGGCCCCGAAAGAGTCCTCCTGCTCTGCCTCTTCTTCCTCCTCCTCCTCCTCCTCCTCCTCCTCCTCCTCCTCCTTCTCCTCCTACTCGTCCTCGTCGTCGTCTTCAGGGTCGGCGGCACTGGCTGTAAGGCCTTCTCAATCTATAATAAGGACGGGCGGTAACGACGCAGGGGCTCTGGACGCCGAAATTTACACTTTTGGGCGGCGAACTGCCAGCACCCTGAAGGGCTGGCCAATGAAAACCGAGAAGAGCGGGCCGCTGAGGCCAAGACGCAAGGGTACCCGAAGGACATCCGTGCGTCCTTACCAGAAGTTTTTAATGTAGGCGCGCGGCCATGGCGGGTGGCCAGGCCCGAGTCAGCGCCTGTCGTGGGTGAGCTGAGGGAGCGGTGGCAACACGGCCGGCGCCCACGGATGGGCAGGTCCACATCCGAGGCATCCCGAGCGTCACGCAGGGAGGGGGAGAGCCAGCGCTCATTGACTGCGGGGCGCTGCGGCGCCATTCGTCATAGGCCATAGATTGCGCCCTCGGCGGCCGAGAATAAAACCGTCTCCTATTGATTGCGCCATAGGTTATGCCCTCGGCCGCCGAGAATGAAACCGTCGCGCAACGAGTGCGACCAGTCAGTTCAGTTCAGTTTAGTTTACTTCAGTCCAGTGCAGTCCAGTGCAGTCCAGTTCGCGAGAAACAAATTCGGGCTACGCCCGAAAAAAGCCTTCAAGATATTTGTTGGAAGCGACACCTCCAGCTTCAGAAGTGAATGGCATCGAAAACCGAGTGGGAGCTGTCCGCTTGATTCTGGATCCCTTCGGCCTCAGATCGCCCAAGATCAATTTAAGAGCACATCAAAAATGAAAAAATAAAAAACGGCATAAGCATAAACGTTCGACGCTCCGCGCGGATTGCTTGGATCTGCGCCGGACCCCCCTCCCTGGCGCGCGGAGCGCGCCATGGGCGGCGCAGGAGGCACCGCCAGGGGGGCCCAGCGCAGATCCAAGCAATCCGCGGTGAGCGTCGAACGTTGATGCTTAAGCCGATGTTTTCTCCTTCGAAAGAAGCCCCTCTGTGCCCGAGGGCCCTTTAAAACGGCTCCAAGGCTTGCCCAGACGTCTCCAAAAGAATTGCATCGAGACTCTCTTCGGGAGAGCTCTCTGTGGAGCCGTCGCGCCCAGGAGCACTTCGCGCAGCTTCTGGCTCTCTCTCTCTCTCTCTGCCTACATATCTGTGGGCTCGTTGGCGCGTGCTCTTGCGAGCGCGGCGCTGCCAATGGGAGTTCCCCGCGCTCGCGGACCCCCGCCCTTGCAGGAAAACAGGGGATGCGGGCAAGATCTATATACGTATCCACTGCGTCCTGGACTCTCTGGGTTGGGGCGCCAAGAGAGGCCGAGGCGCCGTGGATAGGAATGGAAGTCTACCCTCTGTAGGGGGCTCGTTATATCCGTATCCACTGCGCCTCTGACTTCTGGGGCAGGGAGCCCGAAAGTCCAAGACGCAATGGATATGGACACAAGTCTTGCCCGCAGGGATGCTGTGGCTGGGGTCTGCGAGGCAGCCCCTGAATCCCCCGGCGCCGCGCGGAGCGCCAGGGGGTGGCGCCGGAAGCGCCGCCCAGGGGGGGGGGGGAAAGCATGCTAGGCATGGAATGAAGAGGAGGAGGAGGAGGAGAAAGAGGAAGGGCCCCCGGGTGTCGAAAGTAGCGAAAGACCTGCCGACGTGATGTTTTCACAGCGCGAGGGGGTCTGGTGAGCCCCTGCTGCGCCAGGGGGGAAGACATGCTGCGCATAAGAAAATGATTGGCATTGGATCCGCAAAAGAATCCATCTGGCATGCCAAAAGGTGAGGTTATGGTGCCTCTTCCGTGTCTTCTTGGAGCCGGCTATGTGAAAGCAGGCCTCGAGATCCAAACGGTCAGTGCCTGTGCAACCTCCTGCTCTTGGATTTTTTGTTACTTTTTAACAAAAAAAAAAAAAACTCTCGGGCGCTCTCGCGGGACATCCTTAGGGAAACAAGCTCTGTACACCGACGCTTTTCCCGACCCTGCGCTGAAGTTCGCACAAGAACGCATATTCTGGTGTATGTTTTCCCAGGACATCCGAGAAAAAGTATACACCACACCACCCCAGCGACGTCCCCGACCCTCAAAAAGTCCTGGGATTCAAGAAACAGCCCGCCACTAGTAATGTACACGTTCCAGTTTCCGAATCCTGCGCACCTCTACATCATGAAGGTCAGCTCGCCCTGCACCCCCAAACATCCGGCGCCGTGCTTCTGCGCACAGCGTGGCTCCCCGGAGGCCTGGACGCCTGCCCAGGGGCCGGCCTCCCATCCCGAGGCTTCTGCCGACGAGTCCTTGGGCCCGGTGAGGGCCACTGGAGGCCGATAATTACCGACGCACACTTCTCACACACGAGAGTTAACATCTATATATACAATAAGATAAATGTGTATATATTTGTATGAATGTGTATCGAGTTATATATATATATAGATAGATCGATAGCTAGGTAGATAGAACGATAGATACAGACATGTAGATATTTATATCTATCAAACATATATATATATAGATCCGTACATAAATGTCAGGCTCCCCATGGTGGTGGCGGTGGTGGTGGCGCGCCCCCTGCGCCCGGGCAGGAGGCGCGCGAGAGCGACCGCCTCCCCATGGGGGAAACCAAGGAGGGTACCGAGATACCGCTGCTCCACACGGACCACTCCCGGGGGGGGGGCGCCCCGACCAGGACTTCGAAGCGCATGCAACGGTGGCGACGAGGGCCTCCCAGGAGGCCCAAGAAGGCGAAGATCGGCGGGAGGTGACCTCGGTCAGCGAGTAACGACCCCTGGGGTGTTGTCGTCAGCACCGAGACGAAGACAGACAATTCGCGGTGGCGAATTTGGCGGAGCGATATCTTTAGCACCGCACCGAACCACACCAAATACATAATGATCCAACCCTTGTGATAAGATTAACAACAATGGCATAGCAACGACCAAATCGCTGAATTCAATGGCACAGCAACTGTCAAGTGCTTCGGGGTGCTGGGCGCGTCATCGCTTCACCAGGAAGGGTGGGGGTCCTTAATCGCTCACCGAGGTTCGCGGTAGGTACCTTCTCCTCCTCTGACCCCCATCCCTGGGGAAACCAAAAGGTACCGATACCGCTGCTCCCCAGGCCTCTCCTCGGGTGCGTTCTGACCGGGATCTCGAGGCGCATCCAGCGGCGGGGACGAGGGCCTGCGAGGGAGCCCCACAACGGGGAAACGGCCGAAGGGCAGCGGCATCGGTACCTCTCCTCCTCCGAGCCCCCGTCCTCGCGCGAGCCAGGGCCGAGGCCGGGGCCGCCCAGGCCTGGCCCGCCAGAGCTCCGCCGAGCGGGCCGGCCATGGCGCGCCGGCGCGCGGGAGGGGCGCGCGCGGGCGGCGGCCACCGCAGGTGGAGACCCCCGCGGCCGCGTGGCGCCAAGGACGGGCCAGGTGGGGACCCCCGCGGCCGCGTGGCGCCAGGGTCTGCAGGGTTCCCAGCGGAGGGCCACATCTCGGAACTGGCTTCGAGAGCCCAGAAGCACATCCAGACAGTGTCTGCCCGAAGCGCTGGCGCAGAGTCGAACGAGCATTTTCTGCCCAGGGAGCGGCACGTGGAAGCCCTGCAGTTTCGGTGCTTTCCTGGTGCTCGAAATTCCTTCCGGTGGTTGAGACTAAAGTAGGTGTGCACAGTGTGAAGCAGGATGGTGAAAGGGGCCCAAGCAAGCAAGCAAGCCGGCAAAAAACAAGGAAGCAAGCATGCATCCTGAGGACACGCAGACTAAATGATGGCTTGCAGGTTCTGGTGGTGCGCCAGGCGCGTCCCGGAGGCAGTCCGCCAAGCGCGCTGCGAAGACGACGGTACGACGCGACAGCCTGCAATCATACGTGAAGGGGCCCAGGGATACACAAAGGAAAGCGGCACAAATCCAGGAATTTCCCATACGGTCCATACCTTCGTCGCCCCCTCCGCTTACCATATGTGTTCCATATTTCCCTGGGCATCGGCGAGTTCACGTGTGTCTGTGTGCTCTCCCGAGATGGGATGGGCTGGGGCCGACCGTCCCCTAGCGGTGGAGCAACGCTCTCTACTGGAAGAGCACGCGGGCTTCCATGTGCGCTCCCTGTTGCCCACTCCGCGCGATGCCGCTCCGCGATCCACAAGGACGCCGACCGCCCGCCTCTGACAGCTTTTGTTCCTTCCCCGGCCCACGGTGGTTACCCGAGGGAAGGGGGGGGGTCGGGCGGGAGGGTAACGGCAACGGCGGCCGCGGCGTGCACTGGCCAGGGTGCGTCCGCGCCACCGGCGCATCAATCGCACGTGCGCACCGCAGCGTGTAGCGGGGGTCCAGGCCCTCCCCCCCCGTACGATTGTTAGCATTACCAAGGAGGGGGTTAACCGTTAGCCCGGGTAACGAGCGTTACCCTGGGGAGGGAACAAGAACGTTCACCATACCGATGCTGGACTGGCCGATGCTGCGCCCGTGATCGGTGCGTACACTGCACTTCCGTCACAGACGCCTGTGCCGCCACCTTTGTCCGCGCACATGCCTCAAACCGTGGTGCGCAACAGCCCCCCTCTCCGCGGCCTCCCTCTCCGACGCATCCGACCAGAGGGCCGCCTGTGCGCGACCCCGAGGCTCACCAGGGCGGGCCTTTGACGGATTGACGCCCCAGGCCCACATCGTCAGGAACTGCACGGGCAGGCGTCGCTCTCGGAGCGGCTTGGAGCGCGCGTCAGCCGAGAGACGTCACGCTGGGTGGCCACACGGACCTACGGCAAGAAGGGGCCGCGTCCAAAAAGGCAGTTCGGCAAGGGCCGTGAACCGTGAAGAGCTGACTGGTCGGTGCTCCGGCTAGTCCGATCAGATGTCGGGGCGAATGCCGCTTCCAATGCCAGAACTGCTCATCCATGGCAGCCGTCAACTGGGAAGCTGAAGGAGGAGGCCCGTGAGGGGCGAGGAAAGGCAGAGCCCAACCAGGCACATGAGCATGCTAACCAATTCGCGGGGCCACCCTCCCCTGTGACGAACGCTCGCGCAGCGCGATCTCGCGCAACCTGTGTGAGTTCATGTGCGCGTGCGTTTCCGTCTTTGCACCCCAGAATGAGCCTATCTCTTATCTTTCGCGACAACGCCCGTGACTGGGCCTGCCCTCCCCCCCCACCAGATCCTGGTCACGTCACGATTCGCCCCGGCGCCGGGTGGGAACTGGCCATCCCCAGGCGTTTCCCAGACGGTGCCTGCGTGAATCGTGACACGACTGGCCCACTGCCCCCCCTTCCCCCACAATGGGCACGCCAGTCACCACCAGGAGGTACAAAAAAACAGTCTCCAGCTCGCGGGGTCGCCCGCTCTTGTTCGGAACGACCGCGAAGCGCGCAGTCGCAACCCGTGCGAGCTCATGTGCGCGTGCGTTTCCGTCTCACCCCCAAGAAAGATTGGGGGTAGGGGCCAACCCTGCGGGAACCTTTCTCAGGAGGTTCTCGGGCCCGGGCGCCGCGGAGAAAGTCATAACGGCCGCTCTCTCCCCACGTTCGGGCCCTGGGACAGCCAGGCTCCGTAAAGAACCACATGAGGGGCGCTCTTGCCAAAAGCTGGGACATACCAGAGCGTCTCAGAACGACTGGATCGAGGCAATGGTTTGTTTGAGCGTCGCGTCGTCTTAGCGGCAGGACAAAAAACAGACAATATCAGTTTAGACAGCGCGGGCCCCGAAATATGACCTTATATCAAAAATACAATGTGCAATATATGTGTATATATATATACACATATACATATGTATGTATGCACGAGGTGCAATCTATGTTGTGCAACTGGCTGGGGTTTCCTTGCGCGCGGCCCCCTTCCCATGCTCGCGCAACCATTCCACCCACCCACCCGCAATTTGGTTTGCAAAACGCATGCGGCGGCGATTGAGGTGGTTGCTTGGCGTTGGCTGGTGCATCGGCGCGGCCGCGCTAGCCCGCGCATGCTGGCGCGCACAGCGGCCAGCTAGTTTGGCGCCACCGACGCGGCGGCGGTGGCGCTGACCGCTGGGGATTTCCCAGCGCCTCTCGCAAACCGCGTTGACGCGCGGGTACTTGGGGGGAACGGTACCATGGCGATGTCGCCAGCGGTAGGCACGATGATGATGGTAGCGATGCTGGTGGCGACGATGACGATGAAGACGGTACGGCCAATGACGGCGCCGATGCTGATCACGACGATAACGATGATGGTGTTCACGTGTCGGTGATAAGGTTTTGGAAGGATCTCCACATGCGCGAGCGGCCGACGCGCGCAAGTGACCAGCGCGGTACGATTTGACAATCGTCGTGCCGCCCAACACGCGCGCAAGGGCGTTCGATTGATTTCGACACGCGCGCGCGAAGAGGCCCAATGAGTCGAATGTGATGAAAACGTTGAACAACCGATGGCTTCTTTAGGAATTCGCAAGAGCGCGCGCGCAGACCTTGCTTCGAAAACAAGTGTTGCTAGACCTTGTGTTTTACACGTTTTCGGGACACTCGGTTTTGACATCCTCGCCAAACCTTGGGTTGTTGAAACATGTCGGGATGCGCGCGCGACGACGCGCGCGTGCACTCCGTTCCATCTGTCGCCAAAAGTTTCCGTAAACGAATGGTATGTGATATGCGAGCGTGCGCACATAATTCTGCGCAAATAAATGGCGGGGGTGTCGATACCGGCCTGGCTGGGATGGTACGAACTCACCTTGAGGATGGACGAAGAGGCAAAATCGCATAAAAAGTTCAATACGCAAAGGCGGGCGAGTAATTCCAGGGCGAGTGGTAGATCCGATTCCTGTTATAGAAAATGCTTCGCAACCTACGTGGTACACCTTATGTGAATTACGTTTCAAAAAGGTGACGCGGCGTACGTGGTGCAAACCACGTGGATTCATATAGGTGGTGCAGTCTACGCGCCACACGCACTGGCGATTGCGATGACTGCGCTACTTGGCGGTGTCTGGCGCAACTCCGCGGCCGCGTCAGCCCGCGCATGCTGGCGCGCACAGCGGCCAGCTAGTTTGGCGCGACCGACAAGGCCGCGGTAGCGCTGACCGCTGGGGACGTCCCAGCGCGTTTCGCAAGCCGCGCTGACGCGCGGGTACTTGGGCGGGCGCGGTACCATGGCGACGTCGCCAGCGGTAGACACGATGATGATAATAGCGACGCTGGTGACGACGATAATGATGACGACCGTACGGCCAATGACGGCGCCGATGCTGATCACGACGATGACGATGATGGCGTCCACGTGTCGGTGATATGTTTGGAAGGATCTGCACATGCGCGAGCGGCAGACGCGCGCAAGTGACCAGCATGGTACGATTTGACAATCGTCGTGCCCCCCAACACGCGCGCACGGGCGTTCGATTGATTTCGACACGCGCGCGCGAAGAGGCCCGATTAGTCGAATCCCACCAGCCCTCTGGGCGTCGGTGGTTTAACGAGTTTCCTCTTCCACCCCTCCCTTCTCCCCTTCGGGGATGGGTTTACCCCTCCCCCTACCCCCTCCCCACTGACCTGGACAGGGGGTTCCGCGGCGCGTTGGAGCGCCCAAGACGGCCCAACACGGCTCCAAGAGGGCCTCAGGGAGCCCAAGATACCCTCCAAGATGGCTCAAGATAGCGCAAGATGCCTCAAGATGGTCCCCATGATGTTCCAAGACGTTCCAAGAACTCTCCAAGACGGTTCCAAGTGCCCACAAGAGCATCATTAGGATGCATCCAAGAGGCCAAAATGCTTCAAAACCCTAGGGAACATTAATGTTTTTGGTGTTCTCACTTTTTCGCTTGCGATGCACGTCCGAGGCGTTAAGATGGCTCCAAGATGCCTCAAGATAGCTCCAAGAAGGGCCCAAGAAAGCCTTATGACGGCGCCAAGAGCGCCGAAGAGCGCTCCAAGAGCGGTCCCAGAGCGGTACAGGAGACGATTTTTGTGGTTCCTGGGGGGGGGCTCTAATTAAGGAACCCTACTTCCTTGACCGATGTCCTCCAAGATTGCCCCAAGAGCGCCCCGGCATGGCCTTCAAGGGCGCCCAGACAGGTCCAAGAGGAGCCCAAGCCTCCCAAAATAGCTCCCCAAGAAGTCCCACCAGCCCCCTGGGCGTCGGTGGTTTAGAGCGGTTCTTCTTCCACCCCCCTCCCCCCACCCCCTGCCCACTGACCTGGACAGGGGGGGCCGCGACGCGTTGGAGCGTCCAAGATGAGCCAAGACGACTCCAAGA
Source organism: Prorocentrum cordatum (assembly GCA_963575745.1). NCBI lineage: Eukaryota > Dinophyceae > Prorocentrales > Prorocentraceae > Prorocentrum > Prorocentrum cordatum. Next base: position 12,384 of record CAUYUJ010001665.1, read on the forward strand.
GGGCCTCAGGGAGCCCAAGATCGCCTCCAAGATGGTTCAAGATAGCGCAAGATGCCTCAAGATGGTTCCGAAGATGCTCCAAGACGCTCCAAGACCGCCCCAAAACGGCTCTAAGTGTCCACTAGAGCTCCCCTCGGATGCCCCCAAGAAGCCAAAATGTTTCAAAACCCTAGGGACAATCAATGTTTTTGGCGTTCTCGCGCTTTCGCTTCCGATGCCCACCCGAGGCGTCAAGATAGCTCCAAGATGGCTCAAGATAGCTCCAAGAAGGGCCCAAGAAAGCCCGAAAACGGCGCAAAGAGCGCCCAAGAGCGCTCCAAGAGCCATTCAAGAGCGGTTCAGGAGGCGATTTTAGAGGCTTTCCAGGAGCGACGCTAATTAGTGCTTCCGCTTTCTTTGACAAGAGGCCCCCAGGATGCCCCAAGACGCCGCAGGATGGCCCCAAGATGGCCCCACGAGGCCCCCCAAGAGGCCCCCAGGAGGCCCCCAAAAGACCCCCAAGAGGCCCCAAGAGAACCCCCAGAGGCACCCAAGGGGCAAAGATGGCCCCAAGAAGCGCCCAGGAGGCCCCCAAAGGCCCCAAGATGGCCCCAAGAGGCCCCAAGAGGCCCCCAGGAGGCCCCAAAGAGGATCCCGAACGGCCCACAGAGGCCCCCCCGAGGCACCCAAGACGCCGAAAAGCCCCTCAGGACGACCCTCTACTCGCCTGGGCGTCGTTTCTGGACGGGCTGGTGGGGATACGCGAAGCGTCTAGAATTTGTGAAATCGTTGAATAACCTATGGTTTCTTAATGGATTCGCAAAAGCACGCGCGCAGACCTTGTTTCGAAAATTTGTGTTGCAAGACTTTGTGTTTTGCACGTTTTCGGGACACTCGGTTTTGACATCCTCGCCAAACCCTGGGTCGTTGAAATATTCCGGGATGCGCGCGCGACGACGCGCGCGCGCACTCCGTCCCATCTGTCACAAAAAAAATCCGTAAACGAATGATATGTGATATGCAAGTGTGCGCACATATTTCTGCGCAGGGGACGGCGGAGGTGTCGATGCTGGTTTGGCTGGGATGGTACGAACTCACCTTTAGGATGAACGATGGGGCGGAATAAATCCTATGGGTGTTTTACAAAATTCTGTGCAACATACGCGGTAGACCTTATGTCATGTATTGTTCGAAGGTGCGAAGTACGTGGTGCAAATAATGGTGCGAAGTACGTGGTGCAAACTACGTGGGTTCATATAAGTGGTGCAATCTGCGCGGTGCAAGTAGTTGTTGTTCGCAGTTAGTTGTCTGCTCCACTGCTCGCGCAATCACCCCGCCCACCCGCCCGCAATTTGGCTTGCAAAACCCACGCGGTGGCGATTGCGATGATTGCGCTACCCGGCGGTGGCTGGCGCAACACAGCGGCCGCGCTGGCGCGCGCAGACTCGTGCGCACAGCGGCCAGCTAGTTTGGCGCGACCGACGCGGCCGCGGTGATGTTGGCCGCTGGTGATTTCCCAGCGCGTCTCGCGGGCCGCTTTGACGCGCAGACACTTCAGTCCGAGTCGGTGACTCGGGCGGGCGTGGCATCATGGCGACGTCGGCAACGGTAGACACGACGATGATAGTAGCGATGCTGGTGACGACGACGACGATGACGAAAGCAGGGCCAATGCCGACGCCGATTCTGATCACGCCGATGACGTTGATGGTGTCCACGTGTCGGATAGGGCGCCAGAGAGATCTCGACATGCGAGCGCGGCCAAAGGGCGAGACTGGCCCACATTTGATGACAATGCCACATTACGATGGTAATCTTAAGAATTCGCAAGAGCGCGCTCGAAGAGTTGGTTTGACAATTCATATGGCAAAACCGTCGGTATTGATGGATTTGCGGGGCAGTCTGTTTGGCATCCTTACGAAGCAACAATTGTTTAAGGACTTCAGCATGCGCGCGCGACGACGCGCGCGTGCGCACGTCGCCCCATCTGTTGCCAGGGAGCATTGCAAACGGGTGATTGTTGATGGACGAGTGCGCGTGCATAGCGTTTTTTTTTTTTGCCAGATATGAAGGGGGGTCGACACCAGCTTGGCTGGGATGGTATACGTTCATACTCCAAATGAACGATGGGCCCGAATGAGATGTAAATTGTGCACCCAACAGGGGGATCGATAATCCAGGACTCTGGCGGGGGTACATCCGAATTCCTTTCTACTAGAAAAACTTGCCCGTAATATACATATATATATATATGTATATAGATATATATATAAACATATATATAATTGCATATACAAACACATGTATATACATATACACATACACACACATACATATACATAGAGTGTGCGTGTGTCTGTGCGTGTCTGTGTATCAACTACCGTGACTCGGGGCACGAGATGGACGTGTCTTCTGGTCCTTTGCCTTACCCTCCAAGCCCCAATCCTCGCCCCTGAAGAATCTTCGAGGGGCCCGGAGCCCAAATTCCGAAATCTCTTGGGGCTTCCCGCGCGCCCCCCGGGCCTTCTCGCGCGCCCCCTGGACCCCGCGCATCTTGTCGCGTGACTGTTTCGCCCCAGAAGGGGCCCCAAGACGGGAAAGAGGGCCCCGCGAAGCCCGAGGAGGAGGAGGAGGATTTGTTTTTTGCCCGCAAGCGGTAAAACAAGACGCCGAACATGGCGCGGGCGAGCATGCCCAGGGGCGCCGCGCGCGCCGCCGCGGCCGCGGCGCGCCGCGGGCCGCGGGGTGCTCACGGCGCGGGCGGGCCCCCCGCAAGCGGGCGGCATGGGAATGGCAACCCAGCTCCCCCGACCCGTTTTGCCGGCCAGAAGCACCCGACCACCGACAGAACGGGCAGGGGCCACAGACAGCCGCCCCATCCTCTCTTCCCCCCGCTGTCGAGCAGGAGAATAGCTACAACACTGATTTACCCCTAGATTGATCCCCTCGGCGAGTATACAAAATATGCAGGATGCTCGCAGATCTGCGAAAGCCATACGTATATGTCTACGGATGCGGCGAGAAAGTCGATGCTGGGGTAAAGCAATGTCGTAGACGATCCCCTACTCGACGTATGCATCATGGTGTCTTGTCAGCCGTTCGGTCATTCCTTCTTCGCTCTCTTCACCCCCTGGTTCTTGGCACCCCCCCCCCTCGGCGCTTCCGGGCGGGAAGGGTCGAGGGCCACGTCCGCTCGGGGAACCAAAGGTCCGCAGCTCGAAGCTCGAAGGAGGCCCAAATGCGATGCCTGCTACGTCGCGGGTTGCGCCGCGCTGGGCCGACCAGACACGCTGAGCCGAGTGGGCTGGCTGGGGGCTGGTGGGCCGCCTGGGCCAGCTGGCCGCTCACTGGGCTAGCTCCGCCGGCTACATTGCCTGAGCTGACTGGACCGGCTGTGCTGCTGGGATGGCTATGACGTGCTGGCTGGGCGCGTTGCGCTGGCCAAACAACTGCTCGGGCCAGCTGGACCGACTGGAATGGCAGGGGCTGGGGAGGCTCGGCCAGCCGGGCTGGCTGGGCGGGCTGGTTGAGCTGGGTTCGCTGGGCTGGCTTGGCTGGGCGGCTTCATTGGGTCAGCTGGGTCAGGCTGGGTTGGGCGAAAAGGCCGTGACCGAAGTAGTTGGCCCTAGCAGCACGACGTTCGTCAGCCACTTGAGGGTTCATTCTTGCGGCTCAGAATCATACCCTGGAGCTCGCTGGCCACATGGGGGTGCATCCTGTGACTCAGAACCGCACATGACTGTGGTCCAGGCAACACGGTGCCGGCCAGTCGCATGATTCAGAATCGCTCCTGCGAGAAATGAGCTTGGGCCACACACGGACTTAATTATAGAAGGCGCACTTGCCCAGGATGCCCAGTTGGGGAACTGCTAGAAATTAAATCGGAACCTTGTAGGCAAGGCTGATCGGGACACACTGACAAGTTCGCTGACGACACGGGCCAGAGGCGCACTAAAATCTCAAGTAAAGGGTTCAAAATATTCCTGCTTCGCCCCTGCAGGTCCCCCGACAAAAACTACACTGGGAGACTGCCGAGAGCGCCCTCGGAGCGCCCCGAAGGACCCCAGGGTAACTCCAAGAGGGCCTCAGAGCCTGAACCGATGGGCGGCAGGCCCGAAGATGGCCCGAGAACAGCCTGAGAAGCCTCAAGACAGCCCCAAGATAGCCCAAGCTGCCCAAAAGACGGCACCCCAGATTCGGCCACACGCAAGAGTGACCCTGTGTAAGAGTGACCTTTGGTGCGCGGCTTTTTGGGGGCCGCGGGGAGACCAAACCTGGGCGCGCAAGCCCCTGCTACCGCTTCGTTTTCAGCCATCTGAGGGCCCATCTGTGCCCGCACCAAAGGTCACTCCGGCGCTTGGTCACTCTTACGTCTAGTCCACAGATCGCCCCCAAGAAGGCCAAAAAGGCTCCTGGGACAGCCCCCGAGGCGGCCCGAGAGGGCCCCAAAGGCGGCCCAAGGGGGCGCCACAGGCCCCCAGGGAGAGAGCGGAGAGGGCGAGAGTGCGAGTCGACACGTTGAGCTCCTCCCCCCGAGGGATGGCCCCCGGAAGAGGCCCGCAGAGCCCCGAGAGGCTCCCCCGAGAGGCCCCCAGGAGGCCCCCGGGAGGCCTCTTCCTCCTCCTCCTCCTCCTCCTCCCCTCCTCCTCCTCCTCCTCCTCCCTCCCTCCTCCTCCTCCTCCTCCTCCTCCTCCTCCTCCTCCTCCTCCTCCCTCCTCCTCCTCCTCCGCCTCCTCCTGGGCCCCCCAGGAGGCCCGCGAGAGGCCTCCCGAGAGAGCCCAAGAAGTCTCCCAAGGGCGTCTGGTCCACGATCCGGTTTGCCCACTAAAGAGCCCCAAGAAGACATCGTGAGGCCTCCTCCTCATCCTCCTCCTCCTCCTCCTCCTTCTCCTCCTTCTCGCTCGCCACGAGCACACCGACAGATAGCAGCAGTGATGCAATAAGGGTCGGCGGCAAGAATGAACCGAACCGATTGAATAAGGGAAAGAGGTACCGATGGTCATGAGCTTCGGGACAAGCCCAAGAGTCAGTCTTGCTCCCTCCTTGCGAACTACAGTCGTCGAAGCAGTGGATCGGTTGCGCCCGCATGGACGAATGAAAGCACGAAGAGGGAACAGGAGGAACAGAGAAAGAAGACAAGGGTGGGAGACAACGGAGACAACGAAAGAGACGGGTGAGTAGGGGAGGAAGGCGGCGCATCCATTTTAAGTACAGCAGCGCGATGGCGGTCACACCGTTGTCAGCCACCCGTCCGGCGCACAGGAGACAGGCTCAGGGATCCATCCCGCTCTCCGCTCACCTTCTACTTCAGCATTCCCTCCTCCGCCCCCCCCCACGTATTGCCCTTCTCCCCTCGCATGCTCCCCCCGCTCGTGCGTCCTTGGCCGCGGAAGTGTGGAGGAGAAGGGGAAGCGAAGAATCACCTCCAGTGCAGCAGGGTGAGCTCTGACTATACGGTCGGACCTAGGACAGAAGAACATCCCTCAAGAACTTGAGACCCTCCGCCAGCCCAACCACACAGAACATCCAAGGGTACCCTCCCCAGGATGCACAAGAGCATCCAACAAACACGAAGAACACTAGGGTACCCTCCCCGAACCGACCTCGATCTTATACCTTGGTCCGGCTGTAAGAACTCATGGCAATGAAAGCAGCAGCTTCTGGAGCTCCGCGCGGATTTCCTGGATCGGTGCCTGGAGCCCCCTCCCTGGTGCGCCGAGCGCGCCACGGGGGTCCGGCGCCGAGCCCAAGACATCCGAGCAGATCTCTGGCAGAGCTCTTTGTGCAGATGTTTCCTCTTCGATCCTCCTCCTCCTCCTCCCCTCCCCCCTCCTCCCCCTCCTCCTCCTCCTCCTCCTCCTCCACCTCCCTCCTCTCCTCCTCCTCCTCCTCCTCCTCCTCCTCCTCCTCGTCCTCCTCCTCGTTTTTTCCCCCTCCTGAAGGAGGCAGTCTTCAGGAGGGGGAAAAAAAAAAAAAGGAGAAGCGAGGTTTCGGCTGTTCTCGAATTTGCTGGCCTCCCGACACCTCCAGAGGCCTCCCGAGCGCTGCCCAGACATCCCTCTCACACCCCGCGACTGCATCGGAAGGAAGGAGAGGGGGCACAAGCAGCTTCGAGCTCGTCCCTGTTCCTGAGATTGGCAAACCCAAAGCCATGACGATGTCAGATGCGCCAACCGTGGGAATGGTGATATATGTGTCAGGCTGGCAAGGGACGGCGAGGAGCGGATTGGCGGGAGGATTCCAGAGCCCTGCCGAACACACGGGAACATCATCCTTGACGCGAACCACGACGGTCGGTCGCGTCACGCGACCATCCGTTCAGTCGGTCCCATTGAAGCCCGCGGCACCTGCGTAAGCGGATAAAAACTGCCGAATGAAGCGATGAGGAAACACCGCGAAGGAATAGAAGAATCCGCTCGCCATGGAAGGGCGACAGCAGAGCGCGCATGGGGGCCTGGTCTGTTCCCCTCCCCCCTGCTCCTGCCCCCACCCCCTCCTGTACAAAATCGATTTTGAGAAAGAGAAAGAGCGAGATAGAGGAAGAGCGAGAAAGTGTGATACGAAGGGAGAACAAACAATACCAACACCAACAACACAAACAACAACACAAACAACAACAACAACAACACAAACAACAACACAAACAACAACAGCAACAACAACAACAACAACAACAACACAAAAACAACAACAACAACAACAACCACAAAAACAACAACCACAAACACATCAACAACAACAACAACAACAACAACAACAACAACAACAACCAACAACAACAGCAACAACAACGATAACAACAACAGCAGCAATAACAACAACAAAGATAACAACAGCAGCAACAGCAACAACAGCAGGTACAATAACAACAAACCTCAGCAACAACGATAACGACAACATAAACAGCAACAACAACACAAACATCAACAACAACAACAACAACAACACAATCAACAACAACAACAACAACAACAACAACAACAACAACAACAACAACCAACAACAACAGCAACAGCAACAGCAACAGCAACAACAACAATACTTTTAAGACTGTTCGCCCTTATATGCTCGAGTGTCCAATGACGCGTATTTCCCAAACCCTCGATACCCGCCCTCTTCGTCTTCGATCGAACCCCTTTTGGGGGGTATACCTTTCTTCCCTGCAGGCCGGGCCCCGGCAAGCGGCGGGGCGGCCGCGGACCGTCGGCCTGGCCAGCGGCAGCGCTGATCGGCGGGGCGGCCGCGGACCGTCGACCCGACCCCAAGAGGGACGGACAGGGGACCGACCGACGACGACGACAGCGACGACGACGACGACGTCGAAGACGACGGCGACGACGACGACGACGGCGACGACGAGCGAAAGCGAGAGCGAGAGAGAACAACAGCAGGGCCACGAAGGGCACGAAGTAGGCCACGAAGGGCGACAGCGGGGACACGAAGGGAATGCGTATGGGGCCACGAAGAGCGCGAACGAGCGGGGGCCACGAAGTGCAGATAATGCGGGGCCACAAAAGGCAACTATGGGGCCACTGAGGGTAGCACCTGGGCCACGTAGGACAGGGAGGGGGACACAAATGGCGACAGCGGGGCCACGCAGGGGCATGCACATGGGGCCACAACGGGCGCGACTCGTGGGTGCCTGGGTGTCGGGAGCGCGGCGCTGGGGCAAATTGCAGGAAATTCCAACGCAAGGCCATTCTTCAGTAAGTTGCAAGCAAGTCTCCAGCGAGAGCGCGACTCCAGAGCGCCGGAAGAGCGATTCTTAAGTAAATTGTAAGGAAGTCCCAAGCGACAGCGCGATTCCTGACTAAAATGCGAGGAAATCTCGGGCGGGAGCGGGGGTCCTGGCTAAATTGTAAGAAGTCTCAAGCGGGAGCCGTTGTTGATTGTAACCCGGGGGCCAGGGGCCCAGTTCAAGCATCAAGACTTTCCCTGTCAAAAAACAGGGTCCGAGCGTCGAGGGGTGCACTTTGATTGAGAAAAAACAATATGCACCGGTGGGGGGGATCAACAACAATGATTTTTCAGAAATGAAATTTCAAAAACAACAGAAACAACAACAACAACAACAACAACAACAACAACAACAACAACAACAACAACAACAACAACAACAACAACCATTTTAAGGCTGTACGCTCTTACTTGCCCGCGAGTCATTCAACACGTATACCCTACACCCTCGATACCCGCCCTCTTCGTCTTCGATCACACCCCTTTCGGGGGGATTATTTCTCTTTGCTGGGGCCGGCGGGCTTAGACGTACGGGCAAACCGGAACGGGCGGACAATCCTTCGGGGGCGTACATCTCTCTGCCCGCCATTGGAATTGGCGCGGGCCCTGCAAGAGGAGGAGGGGAAGAACGAGGGAGAGTGGGAGGAAGGGGAGGGGGAAGGACGAAGGAAGAGGGAAGATACCACGTTGTGAAGGCGTCCTTGGCGCGCGCGTGGTTCCTGAGCGCCGAAACGCAATTCCAGAATAATTTGTGAGGACGTCGCACGCGAGAGCGCAGTCCTGAGTACATTGTGAGGAAATCTCAGGCGGAAGCGGGGGCCCTGACTAAGTTGCGAGGAAGTCTCAAGCGGGAGCGCCGTTCCTGAGCAAATTGCACGGAAGTCTCAGGCGGGAGCGGGGGTCCTCACTAAATTGCGAGGAAGTCTCAGGCGGGAGCGCCGTTCCTGAGTCAATTGCGCGGAAATGTCAGGCAGGAGCGGGGGTCCTGAATAAAATTCGAAGAAGTCTCAGGCGGGAGCGCCGTTCCCACGTAAATTGCACGGAAGTCTCAGGCGGGAGCGGGGGTCTTGATTACATTGCGAGGAAGTCTCAAACGGGAGCGCCTTTCCTGAGTAAATTGCGTGGAAGTCTCAGGCGGGAGCGGGGGTCCTGAGCAAAAATCGAGGAAGTCTCAGGCGGGAGCCGTTGTTGTTGTAGCCCGGGGGGCAGGGGCACAGTTTGAGCAGGAAGACTTTCCTTTAGAAAAAACAAGGTGCGAGCCCCGGGGGTGGCACTTCAATCGAAAAAAATCAATGTGCACCGGCGGGGGGGGATCAACAATAATTATTCTTCAAGAATGAGAATTCAACAACAACAACAACAACAACAACAACAACAACAACAACAACAACAACAACAACAACAACAACAGCAGCAGCAGCAAAACAACAACAACAACAACAACAACAACAACAACAACAACAACAACAACAACAACAACAACAACAACAACAACAACAACAACAACAATTACTAGCACGTGGGGACACTCCGTTCTCACCAGTGCCAGGGTTTTCATAGGAGGCGGGCAATACCCCCACTTTGTGGGGGGGCCGGTTCAAGCTCTACCAAATTTCCAAACGACTCTTCGCCACCACCCACACCCAGCTTCCCGCCCTATGACGTTCGGACACTTCACTTCGTGGCATGCGGACGACCGTGGCTACTATTCAGGGCCCCGCGGCCGACGACGACGGCGTGCGCGCGCGAAGAAAAAACGAATGTGTCCCGCATGGTATTATTTGACAGGGATGATGGCCTTGGCAGGTGCGCAACCGTTGTTGCAGAAGTTCGAAAAAGTTGCTCGCAAAAGCCCGTTTGACAGAAATGTTAAAAAAGTGTTGGGTTTCCTACGAATCCGCCAGAGCGCGCGGGATGATTTTTTGATTTTTTTTGTTTAACAAAAAAAAAAAAAAAAAACTTTGTTTTTTTGATGTTTTTATGTTGAAATCGCTACGAAAACTAAGTTTTTCGAAGGATTTCGTCTTGCGCGCGCGAATGTCCACTTTACCTTATTATTTGCAAGGGATTCTTGAAGCTTGGTTATGTTAGAACAAGAAATGTCATTTTATATTGTCTTTTGCAAGGGAAAGCGGGGGGGAACAAAACAACCGGATCTGGACCAACCCGTTTTGCCTGAGACTTCCTCACGAAAATGATGAAAATGTGGCTGCGGCCTAGGCGCGGCGGGGGGGGCGTGCACCAGGGGTCCCAACAATAATTATTCTTTAGAAGTAATAATGTTCAACAACAACAGCAACAACAACAGCAGCAGCAGCAGCAACAGCAGCAGCAGCAACAACAGCAACAGCAACAGCAACAGCAACAGCAACAGCAACAGCAACAACAACAACAACAACAACAACAACAACACCAACACCAACACCAACAACAACAACAACAACAACACAGCAGCAGCAAGAACAATGTTAACACTGATCGTTCCTATCTGCTCCCGTGCCATCAAATCGGAGGTTGGGGGGTGAGATCGAAGTGGAACGGAGAGCCCCCCTACCGGGAAAACGATTTCGGTTTCGTGTTCGTGCGTGCCGTGCAGGCGAGGCGAAGCTGCGTGGGCGGGCGAAGGAAAGTCTCCTGTGGCTGAGGCGCGGCCGGACCCAATGATTCCCTTCCGGGCGGCCGGGGCCCCGCGGTGTCCCGCCGGTGTCCCGCTGGTGTCCCGTGTGGCTGAGGCGCGGCCGGACCAAATGATTCCCTTCCGGGCGGCCGGGGCCCCGCGGTGTCCCGCCGGTGTCCCGCGGTGTTCCGCGGTGTCCCGCAGTGTCCCGCGGTGTCCCGCCGGTGTCCCGCGGTGTCCCGCGAGGATGATGATGATGATGATGATGATGAAGTGATGATGATGATGATGATGATGATGATGATGATGGGATGATGATGATGATGATGATGGTGTCCGGGTGAAGATGATGATGTTGATGATGGTGTCGATGATGATGATAGTGTCCCGATGATGAGGATGATGATGCTCATGATGATGATGATGATGATGATGATGATGATGTTGATGATGATGACGATGACGGTGTCCCGATGATGATGATGATTCCGATGATGTTGGTGATGATGATGTTGATGGAACTGGTGTCCCGGCGATAATGATGTTGATGACGATGATGTTGATAATGATTATGGTGTCCCGATAACGATGAGCATGGTGATGATGATGATGATGGTGATGCTGATGGTGCCTCGATGATGATCACAATGATAATGACGATGTTGGTGATGATGTTGTTCATGGTGATGATGGTGCCCCAATGATGATGATGATGATGATGATTGTGTTGATGATGACGCGATGATCATGATGATGATGGTGTCCCGATGATGATGACGATGTCTATGATAATGTTGATGATGAGAACGATGGTGATCATGATGGTGTCCCGATTATGATGATGATTATGATGGTGCTGTTGATGATGATGACGATGACTGTGCCCCGATGATGATGATGATGATGTTGATGGCAATATGATGATGGTGATGGTGATGATGATGTTGTCCCGACGATGGTGCCGACGTTGATGATGATGTTTATGATGATGATGATGATGATGATGACTGTGCCCTCATGATGATGACGATGTTGGTGATCATGCTGATGTTGATGATGTTGCTGATGATGATGGTGACGTTGATTGTGAAAGCGATTGTGATATCGATAGTGAGATCGATATTGAGACCGAATGCGAGATCGATTGTGTGATCGATTGTGAGATCGATTGTGAGATCAATTGTGAGATCGATCGAATGAGATAGATCGAGTGAGATCGATCAAGTGAGGTCGATCGAGCGAGACCGATAACGAGATCGATACCGAGATCGATAGTGGGACCGATTGAGTGAGACGTTGGTTCCCCCCCCCCGAACCTCCTTATCACCCGAAAGGGTGGTCGTATAGGTACGTATATCCCAAACCCTCTGTACCCGCCCTCTTCGTGTTTTTCGATCGCACCCCCCTGGGGTATATCTTCCGTACCTGCCGGGCGTACTCGGCGCAGCCCCTGAAACAAAGGAAGAGAGGACGGATAGAAGGGGAAGGGTGGACCACGGGATTAGCAGGAGGGGGCAGGGAGCAGAAAACACGTTGCAAAACAAGACGGGCCCATTGGGCGGAAAGGCGGGCCCAAGCGGCCAGTGCGAGAAGGCGCGCCGCGCGTGAGTCCTGCATGAATCGCGAGGAGAGCTCGAACGATAGCGCGATCCCCAACGAAATCGTGAGAAAGGCCAAAGCGAGAGCGTTATTCCTGAAAGTCGGAGGCACGGCGACTGAATAAATTAAGAAGAACTTCCACGAGAGAACGCGGTTCCTGCATAATGTGTAAGGAAATCCTGCGCGAGAGCGCGACTTTGGAATTGACTGCGAGGAAATATCACGCGGGATCCGTTGTTGCTGGATGTTGTAAACCGGGGGCCAAGGGCACAGATTGATGCAAGCCCCAGAAAAATCAGTTCAAGTGAAAAATACGATTGTTACTGCGAGGGGGGTCAACAAAAACTAGTCTTTAGAAATGAAAATTCAACAACAATGTTAACACTGTTCGTTCTTATCTGCTCGCACATGCAACGCGTATTTCGTGCAGCCCGTAAGGCAGGGGAAAAAAGGGCGGATGGAAAGAATGGCCACATGCGGGGGGGAGGATGGAGCACGAGAGACAATAGCAGGTTGGGGGCCAGGAGCAGAAAACACGTGGCAGAACCAGATGGGCAAATCGGGCGGGTGGATCCCACGAGGCGGATCGGGAAGGCGAGTCCTGGCGGCCACGTCGAGCAACCGGGTTGCCGACGAAGCTCGCGTCCGAACGATTGCGCGATTCCCCACTAATGATTTGTGCGGG